>PELC01000006.1:0-545139 GCA_005212705.1 Curvularia lunata | reverse complement strand
TGTGTGTGTGTGTGTGTGTGTGTGTGTGTGTGTGTGGCAGGGATGCCTGGACAGCGACAGCGATGTCTGCGAACGAACGGCATTCGTGGGCAGCATCCGGGACGATGCTGCCGATGACAGGCAGTTCTTTGTGTCTCCAGAAGCACTTGTACTATATTCAGATAGGTGGGAGTGTGCACGTTGTTACAGTGGTTCCACAAAAGTAATTCGACAAGCTCCAGCGACAAGAAATGCAAGAGGGACCAGAGTTCGGAATTATTCAGAGATGGCCTGACTATGACGGATGAGGCAGAGCCTTTGCGCGGTACCTGAAAACGGGCCGCAGTCTTTGCTTTTGTTCATCGATGTCATCACTTCTGGACACTCTGTCATCGCCTTTTGGGGGCAGGATACGTGCTGACAAGAGCGTAGTTTGTTTCAGGAACTGAGTAGGTTGCAAGCCGGATCTAGCAATACCATGGCCAAGGTTAGGGAGGCCTTGAACGACCCCCTAGGCATCACTTCGGTAGCACTATACTGCTGGACTGTCAAGTCAGCCTTGCTCTAGTGTAGAATTTCCGTGCCCCTGGAGACGGAGCCACGGCTTGTAGGAGTGGATGATTCTAGGATTAGCAACTGAGCGATGTTGGACCGCAAACTGGGGGTTGGGTCAGTGGCTGGTCAATTCATGTCCACTGTCTTGTGGGCTGTGTAGTGGGCCGAGTGATGCAGGTATGGGATGGAAAAGAGAGGCAAGTTGGTGTGATGGAGCAGGGCAGGAGCGAGCAGTTAGTGCTGTTGCTTTGTCGGCAGGAGCGAGGGGTAGTCAGTACTCGTAGGGAAGCTGCCAGTGAAGCATGCCGGCTTGTCATCGATCCAGCACACTTAGTCACTAGGTTTAGGGGCGCGCCTCTCGTCGACACCTACGCGCCGTCTTGCACCTAACAACGGGAAGTCCACTCTCACCGCATGAGTGGCTGCCGGAACAGCGCACCGAGATCTTGTGCGCCAGCGGGCACCATGGCACTGCTGGCGAGCCACCAATACTCTCCCAGCCTCGAGTTCATCCTTGCCTCTCCTGGAACCAAATCGATCGTGAGAGCGCAAATTTGCACCTTCCGTCATGCATACAACCACACGGCCGGCCACGGATCACCGCCGTGTATACCTAGACTATCAACTTGGCTTGCTTGCCGTTACTTATCAGTGTACCTATGCTCCGAATGGGTCTCGCGATCGTGCTCGACAATGACGCAAACTGTTATGCCGCAGCTTCTGATGTGGTGTTGGATGCTGCGCCTCTACGTCACTGGAGATGGAGAAGATGCGGCCAGAGAATGCAACGGCTTCTACCGTGCAAGCATGCTTGCTCCGAATGCGTGTCGCAGCAGGCTGTCCAATACAAAAAAGCACATGATCTCACCAAGCCAGTTTACCCGCAGGGACCTTGCCGGGCGCTTCGACGACAAATTCTCGACGGCTTTGGCCAACGTGTGGATCCGCAGTGGCTAGTCTTTGAGCCTGTTGGACATGTTTCTTCCTCTGGTGCGCAGCCATGTCGGATGCGCGAGGCCGGCAGGCTGCCACGCCCTTGATTGACCAGCACGAGTCGTGATTTGAAATGCAATCAAACTGTTGTCGCAGGAGGTAGCGTACCTGGTGGTAGGTAGGCGGAATGGCCGACTAAGATCCGACGACGAGACTGAGGGCGTGAAACGTCGCTTGCCCAGACCCTGCTCTGCGAGGGCTTGGTTGGCAGCGCTCTGGCAGGGCTCCATGCCCATGCTGCCTGCAGGGGTTAAAAATATCCCACACGGCTCCCGGCCCAAGAGGAATGGAGGTAGCGCGGGGCGTGTGTGTGTGCATCCATGCTCGCCGCCAACTTTTTGCCGGCGTAAGCGACTGAACTCAGGCCGCTTTTTGTCGCTTTGCGCTCCCATGCTGCGATCGGCAGTCCATCATCTCCAAAGCCATGGAAAGCCCATCTCGACAAGCCCCTCACCTGGCTATACACGCTACGGCCCTGCTCATGTCGCGCTCCACCGCCCGCCGCACTAGTCAGGCCTATGTGGCTTTGGATGCCGTTGCAGGTTGGCTCGCTCGCTCGCGGGCTGGCTGGCCCCCTCCACTTCCCCCCGGCTGGCCCCGTTGCGATGCCGTGTCGTGTCGCTCCCCAACCCCAAAGGGCATGCACGGAGGATTCTGTGCAGACGACGTCGCCAGAGGGCCTGGTCAGCCGTTGGCCAGGTTTCTTCGCATGAACGTCGTCGACGGGTGGTTCCCAAGCGAAGTGGTGGATGCTTTGGTCGCACCGTAGGCTAAACCCTAGTCGGCCGCTTCCCAGGCCAGCGCGCTAGAGCGGTGCGCTCGCCGTCAGGGCGGTACCTTCATTCACAAGGATTAGCTAGCCGGCCCACGAGGCTCACTCGCTCTCCACCGCAATTGTGAAAGGGTTATGCACCCGAGCTCGAATGGGCCCAGCGGTATCAGATTTGGGAGGCCAGCGCAGCGAGCGTTAGCCAAATCACCCACGCTCGATAATCACCGCCGGCACTGCTCCTTTGATCGGATATGTGCCCCGAGTAAGATGCCTCCTCCGTGCCCAATACTGGCTGCCTCTCTCGACTGTGCTCTGCATCTAGTTTTAGTATCTAGTATGTGTGTCTGTCTATGTCCGTACATACACTGCACTGTGCCCTCCCGACCTGCTCACTGCTCACTGCTGTTCCCCACCTCTCCCTCTTTCTCTTCCCACTCGATATATCCCTCCTCTACATCCTGATCCGTCCCGGCCCCGAGTGGAGATTCAGGGCACTGCAAGACATTGCCAACACCGCCACTACCCGCCACTCCTTCTCGACAAGTCTCACACGCCCCCCAGCCTTACCGTTGTGGAGAGGCCCCTAGTACGGTGCCGGGCTAATCCTGTACACCCCGGACTAGCAGCCTTACCATACCCTAAACCCTAGAGTCTGGGTCTGTGCCTTAAGACTGGATCACTCTCACCCAGCTGCTGGACTTCCCGCTTCGAACGCACTGGCCTACTTCTCTCGCATGATATACAACGCACGTTGGCGTCCACTCACCACCATTCAAAGACACCAGATTCCCCTTGTTGACCACAGAACCATCCCTCCTCCCGCAACCTGTTCTTGGACCTCTTGTATACCCAACCCCGCTTACCCTCAGGATGGCTTTCTTCTCTACTGAGGCAGAGCTGGCGCTCATGGCGCCGGATGACGGCATGGGTCATCTGTACCCCTCCAGTACATGCCAATCACCTCCAAGCATCATGTACTCACCACCTCTCCACCACATGTCACACCGACCGTCGACAACCATGGCCGCCAACGGTGGAATGTACACGCCTCCACAAGAATACCGACCCATCATGGAATCGCCCTACCCTCCCCACCCCTTCTGGACCTCACAGCCTCAGTCGATGCCGATGCCTCAAGTGTCGTCGTACGCCTACCCTCCCTTCAGTGACATGGGATCTCCTCCGATTCTCTCGCACGATTCCACTCTGCTCTCACAATACCCGGGCGCCACCCGGCCATCAAGATCACACTCGACATCCTCATCAGTGGGCCACGGGATTGCGTCCAGTGTGCCCTCAGAGACATCGCCACCTGCACTGTCGCGGTCCCTTTCGCCCTCTTCGCCTGATCTGAGAGCGTACGGAATCCCCAACAAGAACGGCACATGGAGCTGTGCGTACCCAGGATGCACCTCAAGAGCCGTCTTCACCAGGGGATGCGACCTCCGAAAGCACCACAAGCGACACACCAAATCCTTCTTCTGCAGGCACACTGACTGCCCGCAATCCCAAGGGGGAGGATTCTCCAGCAAGAAGGACCTTGCCCGACACGAGGCAAAGCACAACCCGGGCGTCCTGTGTGACTGGGACGGGTGTGACCGAGTTTTCAGCCGCGTGGACAATATGGTAAGTTTCAGTGGCTCCATTTTCCCAATGGGGAAGCTTAATGCTAATCGGTTTGCGTAGAGAGATCACGTCAAGAGAATCCACCTCAAGTCTTCGCGGAAGTCCTCGACCACATCGGCATAAAAAAACTACTGTCCACCCTACTCTACGCTACGCTATGCTGCTCCATTCTTTCGACTTTGGCCAGCCGACTTTTTTTTCCTGGAGGACACGGCCTACAGTGTCCTTTTACTTTCGCTTAAGATACCCTGATATGTTGTATATCGGTCGCTATGATTTGGTTTGGGCTGGATTTATTACTTTCGATTCGATTTGCCTGCAACCGCAGCGCCTTTTTTTCCCCACCACCTTTGCATGAGTATGGCGTTTCCACAGATTCACACACTAGAACGTGTTCCCGGGGGTCCCTTGGACCTGTTCCCAGGAGGCACGCATGACGAACAGAGGGCTTGTTAGGGACAGGGTGTATATAGGATGTATATGGCGGCATTGCCGCCCAGACTAGCTTGGTACATAGGAGCGACGTTCGCTGACGGCAGGACGTCGCCTTGAATCACATACTTGGCTGCAGACATGTGTCACAGTTGATGGGGACGTGATGGTTGCTGCTCTCGCGCTCGCCGTGACCCATGCCCTGGCCCTCGCGCCCTGCCCTGGAACCCAAGCCATAGCCGTTGCATGCACATGCTGGAAGGTCGGCGTTCGTTTAGGGCACATCACGCCAGAGGGGTCGTCTTGGGACCGCGTCGGGAGTTAATTGTGCGCGAGACCGACGAGGCTAGTGGGGGGCCTGAATTCCCAAGCCCTTCCCTTGACAAGGCTGACTGGCCATGGCTTGGTCGTCCGCCCCCGTCGCCCAAGGCGGGGCGCGCGACCCTGTCAGCACTCTGTCCACCAATCACATGACCTCGCCCTCGTTTGCGTAATAATGGCAAGCGAGCGTCGTGCTCCGGCCTCTCCACCACCATCGCGCCCTCGACGCCGCTACACAAACCTTGTCGAGTCGCTGCCGCACCGCCGCCAACGACATGGCCCTACCCGGAAACACGGGCGATGCGATGCCCATGTGCGGCTGCTCACCACAGAGCCGGTCGCCGCCCAGCCGTGTCGTCGCTCTGCAACCACGCCCAGACCAGTGCTGCGACAAACCCGCCTGCATGCCATTCCGCCGCCGCTCGCCCATGGCATGTACAGTCAGACCTGCACGTCAATGTATCAAGACGAGAACATGACGTTGGCTCGGGGCGCTGTCACTCGGGTCGGGCTTGCAAACCATGGTCCCATCACACGGCCGCTGCACACCACCGCACCCAAGTGGCTCCATGCCGCGAGCGCTTTGCTGTCTTGGGCCCAACTGTACTGTGAACGCCGACTCGGCATCGAATCAAGACTCGCCTGCCGCACTCCAAGAGGACGCGCGCGTTTCTATTTTCCTCCAACACATGCTCGCACTAGTGCACGCCGTGCACAAACATCAACACCATCGCAATCGCGGCGCGGCTAAGGCTCGATAGTGTCGAAGCCATGGTGGTACTCGTCGTTCCTCGCATGGCCCTCTTATTATTTCGACATGTACGAGCTGACGGCATCTCCTCCTTCCGAGCGGCAACCTTGTCGCTGCACCGTTTGACGCGCCCGTTAACCATCCAACCACCATGGCCCAGCTGCTGACGGCTCGTAGACCGTGACTGCGGATTCGCTTGCTGAGATCTTTAGCTGTGCCGCCACGAGGTGGCTGTCTGCATCCTTCGCTTCGCTACTCGTCATCTCGTACAACTGCCCCTACATGGCCATCCAAACCCCTGTCGTACCGGTCAAGATAGTGAACATGGGTCTGTTCCGATAGGGTCTAGAGGCAACTCCGCTCCCCTCCAGTAGCCTATCCACACGCTGGGTAGGGTAGATCCGGGTCGCGCTACTCGAACCCTCATTTCTGCCCTCTGAGCGTCTCCCGTGGTCCCCGGGATCCGTTGCGGGCTTGTCGTCATAGTTGGCTTGTATCCCCCTCCTTCTCTCCTTCCTCGTCTCGCGTTTCATTGAATTCCCAGTCCATGCCCAACAAGTTTCACCGTTGCATGCTGCCGTGGCGCCAGAAGGGGGCACAAGCAGCCACCAGATTATTACAACACCAACCCTTTTGTCATGTGGTGTGCTTCTCCACGTTGCATCGCCAGCGAACCCATCATCTTGCGCGTGTCCTCGGCCCATTTTTTTCCCTCCTGTCAGTCTGGCCGAATCACTTGTCCAACCAACGCATCGACCGTGCATGAATATGGGGTTGCGATTGCGAGAACCCTGAGGATGATCAACGGCTTTGGGAAAACACTGCGGCAGCCGCACCGTGCGCTTCTCCAACAACTATATCGCCGGCCTAGCGCAGCACTTTTATGATCATGGGGGATGAACAGGTTTCAGACGTCCTATTCTGGCCAGCACGACGAGATGACTACGAGCAATGGCGAACCAACGGCCCACCGCTGTCCCGACCGATCACCGCGGAGCCATTCTTTGCTAAGGGGGCACCCAGGATCCACTCTTCGTTAGCTGTCATCTACGTTCAACACTGCCGCACAATGCGAGATGACTCAGAAAGACATGTGTCGGAATTAGGCTAGAAATCCCATATCCGCATCGTCTTCAGCGTCTCCATCGTCTTAACATTGTTTAGGAAAGTTCGTCGAACGAGTTGCTTGACTCGCGGCGCGCTTCTTCACCTGATAGGCTGGCTCGGGTGCCAGGTACCTAATTCCGCAGACTACCAGCTGCCAAGACGCAGTGGATACGTGGCGCGGAATTCCCTCTAGCGGTTCGGAAAACAAGGGAGCTGGAGCATTAGGGCACTTTGTTCCTGGATGCAATCCTCGAACAACTTTTTCGCCCGGCCTACGTGGGGGGCTTGACTAACTCCCGCAAAGGAGAGTCTAGTGCTGCAGACGGCAAAACATGTGCACTGACAATCTGCATCTTGACCACAAGGGAAGGTGCAAAGAGAAAACAGCTTCTAAACATCTGGAACGTCAAAAATACTTCCGACCCGCCCCGTGACGCAGGTCTGCATTAGAAGAGAGAAGAAAAAAAAATTGCGTTTTTCCCGTGCGCATTTACTTCCCAACTCAACGTGGCCCAACCCAAAGGGCGCTACAAGCAGTCTTGTGAATGGCTTTGCGTCTAAGACCACACATGCAAACACAGGCATAAACCCTGCACTGCATCTACCTACTACGTCGAGTCACGACAACTAGACTATGTGTCCAACACTGGACCGTTCAACATTTGACAGCAAACACCGACAATTTTTGTCCTGGTGAATGATTTCTTTAGCGTAGTTGCCATACGCAAGGCTACGGCACAGCAAGCCGATTCAACCGTTGTCATGTGAAGGCACTCGGCCAGTGGACGTTAATGCTTGGGAAATGAAATCAGTCACAATATGTGCAAGGCACATGTGATTATTCTAATGTATGGGGATAATTCGAAGCAGCATCCAGACATCCAAAAAAAGATATTTGGATAATCAACAGCTAACCGTATTCTCGTTGTCCAAGGTACTTTCTTGTTGTGCCATATATCGAGAGCCTATTTTGAGCTACTGACCATGTCATAATCGAAATGATAACAAGTTCATTGCAGTTGAGTGGTCTTGTATAGTCGATGAGCTGATATTAATGCAGACGTCTGCGGTAACTACCGCTACTGGACTATACTACAAAGACACCCCAGATTTGCAAGACCGGCGTGAGCGATATGCCAGGATGGAAACCAAGGATAGAATTCTAGGTTGACTGAATCTCGATGCAAGTTGAAATTGCAAGGCAGAAAACAGGATATGACGGCATTGAGAAGGAAGCCCACAGTGACCGGTCACTGTAATAATAGTAACAACAATCACCTCAACACCAAGTGTACTATATACCACCTATATTGCTCAATGCAAAGCCCATCCAACTCGGATATCGCAAAACTTCCCAAAAAGCCACCATTGTGCGACAGACTCCACGTGATGCGTTGCCAACGGCAATCCCGCCCTCTGTGCCGGGACCGCCAGCCACACCGCCGCACAATCGATCTCACAGACATGGGCCAGTTCATCCTTCAGGATTCTGGACACAGCCAAAAATACCCTTCCTTGCTCATGGCCTGCATGTAGTAGCTGTGACGGAAAAGGACCATGCCTATTGCGCCAGGCAGCAGCAACCAAGTGCACAACAAACGAACAACACAGGCCGCACAGGGACATGGGTACGCACAGCAGTCAAACCCAACGGTCGGGATCGCGCCCAGCAGCTAGCAGACTAGTCGTGGGGTCCAAAAGACATGGCTCTGCGCCCCTGTCCTGTCTCCGTTGCACACACACGCAGCACCCCCGCGCCCCCTTGCTCCATCGACCCGCGAGTGCGCGAAATTTACTCAGATAGGTTTGATGCCGCGAGATGAAGTGCACTAAGCCTCACTCAGCCTGGCGCTGGGGGGTGTGGGGCGGCGATGCTGTGCCCCTCCCACTCTAACCCCCATGTCGCGCATATGGCGGAGCCCTGCTCTCGCTGCTTTAAGGCGAGGGCCATAGCCGGAAAAAAGAGGGTGCGCTGTGCGCTGTACGTGTATGTGCGTGACGGACGAGTGGAGTAGAGGGGCCCAAGCAACAGTGGGGACTTGGAGCTGGCAACAAGCAGCTCTTGTCTCTGGAGCTCTGCGCTCTAGAGCTGGGACTGAATGCAGGGGTAAGCGGGAAATATGTGGAGCCGAGGGGGGAAATGATGAGGTGCTTTTTTCTTTTCCTTTGCTGTCTGTTTTCGTGCGTACCGCGAAGCATGTCGTTTTGGGACTTTTACCTTTTTCTTTCTTAGGAATGGTCGTCTTCGCTCCCTCCCGTAGCGTACACCTTGCACGGCTGTTCCTTGCTGCTTTGGGTCTCGGCCGTAATTGGGTCATGTTTTTTTTGCTTGCCGTTACTGGTCGGGTACTTGCTTCCTTGGACTTTTGCTCACTGGTCTGGAACTTTTTTGTGTTTGTTCGCTACATGTGTGCGTGCGCATGTGAGGCCGTGTCTGCTTTGTACGCAGTACTTCCCTGCTCTGTACAGGCGAGTCAGGAAATGGAACTGTGGGCAACGGGGTTCCATGTTCAGAGTATGTACCTTCTGCGTGCGTACCAGGGGGTATGGACAAGTATTCTCGGAGCTTCGGAAGGTCGGAGATCGGGCTAGGGGGGTAGGAAGGGGCAGGGCTCGATCGCGTGTCGGGAGAGCTTGTTTAGCTTAGACGACGATGACAACAACGACAGCAACGACAACGACAACGACAACTACAATAACGTTTGAGCCATGAGCATCTTTTGGCACGGTGCGAAGCCACCATCTCGCTACACAAGCTGCGACTCATACTTGTCTTCATAATCGCTTACCCTAGTTTGGCTATTTCAAGGGACAGAACCACATGTTTGGAGAGAGCAAATGCACCTGGCATTACTAAGTACATACCCTGCATATAATTTTCCTTTATACCAAACACATACACAGCGCAGCCGGATATAACAGTTACCCCTACATACTTCATTCATACAGCCCATCCCCCTCGTCATCTGCCGTGGCCAAGCCACCGCAATAATGCTTTCGACTGCGAACTTTACGGACCGAAAGCAAAATCGCATCTCGCGTCTATGTATAGCTTTCTTTTTTCCTAAACGGGCAAATTTCGGGACCACCCCAACCTGTTTGTGCCCTCGTAGCCAAGCCCAGCTTGTATCTTGTACCGGTCAAAACGAAATTGCAAGCTGGCCCCTCGCTAGATGCCGCAGCTGCGGCCTTCTAGCCCAGAAAGCTAAGCATTCAACATGCGTACCTGACGTTGAATAAGATGCTTGCAGCGTCATCGCCTTTTCACAACAACTCCCCGCCTTGCCCAAAGCAGTAATGCGCTATCCTAACACGTAGAAAACAAGCGAATACCGCGATCGGATACATCAAACCATGCTGCAAAACCGATTTCCTCAGAGTCGGACCGAAAGAAGACAAGCTGCGCTGGGCAACCATGTGCCAAGCACCGCTGCTGCTACGCATGTCTGCTGCCTAAACCATACAACATCCGACCAGTTGTCACGGCGTGAATGAAAGAGCGAGAGCGCGAGAGAGCGAGCGCATTGAGCATCGAGGAAATTGCATCACTAGTAGTGACGAGCGCAATTAGTCGTGTCGCCATGGTCGACTGATTTACTCACAAGATATACCTCACTACCAACACATGGTTAGGCCCTCTACACACTGTAGGTACATAGGTGTACACACTACCAGTACACTCCCCCCCAACGCCCCTGTTCCGACAAAGTCTCAGCACCCCGTCGGTACAGGCCCGATGCGCGCAGGCAGCGCACCGCTGCAGCGGGTCCCGGAGTACCTAGTTCGGATATAGCATGCCTCGCGCCGCTGGGGGTCGTGGTTCGCGGCAATAGGCCCAAACAACGGGCGTAATCCGGCGCTGAAAAAAGGGCCCCGCCAGCCTACGACCAACATCCCAAAGTCTCGTCGCGTGTCGTGTGTGAGCAACAGCAGAACAGCAGCCGTGGGTGTATGATGATGCTTTGTCGATCGCGGTTCGGACAGGGCGAGATCAGCACACGCTTGTGCTGGTGCTAGTGGGGAGCGGCATTGGGAACAACGGGGTTAACGGCATAAGCGGCAGTGCAAGTGCTGCTTTGTGTCATGGGACGCGCTCTGGTGCGGCGGAGATTTGATGTAAAGACCGAGATGGCGAGACCATGTCTTTTTTTTCTTTCTTTCTGAGCTGAATGAGGGGGAGGGGGCGACATAGTACGTATGAGACATGGGCATGCCATGTCCCGTTGCCAGAAGGGGCACATCGTATGATTTTGCGAACGGCTGAATCACCAATGGAGAAATTGCGTGATGGGTGCCGATGAGGCCGAAGAGAGATGCCGAAAGGCGGATTCTTTCATGTGTTCTTTTCCTGACGTATGTTTGTACTGTTGGGTGCTGTGGTTACGTGCTATGGTTACGTGCTGATGCTGATGCAGTTGCCCGCTCTGTATACTTTGCTGTGTTATTTTCCTTTCACGTCTCGTAATTCAAAATGCTCATGATTATCTTGTCGCTATAACCATGAAGACGGTAGAAAATGCGCCCGAGTGACCATTGTTGCAATGTCCAGAAATGACGCACGGCATCTGTATTACAATTCTCGACACCTAGTCTTCATTTCCATCTCGACTCTCCTTGTAGTTGCTAGCCCTTGCATGCGCTCCTGATTCTCTGATCTAGCTCTCCGGGCTGATTCTTTGATCCAAATCTTTGATCCGATTCTCTGGCCTGTTATTAGGTTGGCATGCTGCCATATCCCTAGCCAGCCTCTCATCCATGGCTCATCATTTTGTGCCATGCGGTAGATGTTAACTACCTCACACCATGAGACATTGCTCTATCTCGAATTGCCTTTGGGATCTCCTACACATATCCAACTTCATGTGGACGGGGGTCCAAAAGGAGGCCATCCATCATCAGACGTATCGTCATCGTGAACAAACCGCCAGAAACCATATATGAGACCCAGAAAGACTAGAACGACTAGCAGTTGCCCAAGCCACTCCGGCAGCGCACGATCGGAAGAGTCGACCTCGCTGCTCGCTATCGATGAGTCGTCCGGGAAGTGAGTAAAGGTGCCATATCCCGGCGGCGCACCGCTGATGGCAACAGCGTCGTCGTAGGAGGGTGGAGGCTCATCGTTGTTCGGGAGTTCCTCAGGCAGTAGGTATACGTGCGGTCCTTGAAAAGAATCGTGTTGGTGGTAGTCCTGGTGGTCGGATGTGGCTACAGGTGGGGCGGATGGTGGAACATGTGAAGCCTGACGTGGTTAGTCCTGCTTGGATATGGCATCTGCAAGAACCTACTGGCGCTGCGTCGTGCATTGTACATACATTAGCCACAAAGGTTAACTGTCCATTTGTCCAGGCGTCATGGTAGTCGTGTTGAAGATGTGGCGGGCGTCGCGTGTGGCGCGCGTCATAACGGCGTCGCATGTGAACGCCTACGTTCCACGTCGCGGGCGGGCGGTCCGAGCTTTGGCGGAAGTGCTGCGTGTCGGATTGCGACGACAGACAAGACATATACTTACATTTCACCGCACAGGCAGCTGATTGACTGTACCCGCACAGCACTACCATTGGTCACAGCATGTCCAGCAATCTACCAGTCAATTCCACAAAATAAACCATCTGCCAGACAAGCATGGCTGCTGATTCTCCTGCTAACTTGCACGTATTCTCACCAACAGGGTCCGGTCGATCCAGTCCTGTGCCACGGGCCTCGCGCAATGCGGTCGAAGAGCGTGGGTTCTGCATCTTTCCTTCTCGTCTACTTCTCATGAGCTAACCCGGCATGTGCAGCTTTGTACAAAAAAGACAAGGGATTCCGACGATATGCTGCCGGTGTAGAGCGCGCCCTCGCCCTTTGGGACACTGCCCAGCAGGAATGGGCCGACTATATTTCGTTCCTGGCAAGGCTGCTAAAGGTCAATATTGCTATACTACCGCCCACATGAATCACGACGCTTATTTATATACCCTGTCCAGGCCCTGCAGGCGCATTCTTCAGAGATACCCGTCATACCCCATAGCGATACAGTCGCACTGCGATTAGCGCAGTGCTTGAATCCAACATTGCCCTCGGGCGTCCACCAGAAAGCCCTCGAGGTCTATGACTACATCTTCTCTACCATTGGTGTATGCAGAATCCATCCCACACATGTCCGGTTGGCAGACGCTGACCCATGCCCAGAAAGATGCCCTCGCCCGTGACCTGAATCTTTACTTTCCCGGCCTTGCTCCCGTGCTCTCTTTTGCCTCGCTTTCGGTTCGCCCGCTCTATCTCTCCCTCTTCGAGAAACATATTCTCAAGCTCGATGGAGCTGCCCTTCGGCCGGCCTTGAAGGCTATCATACTCTCGCTGCTCCCAGGCTTGGAAGATGAGACAAGCGAAGATTTTGAGCAGATGGTGTCTGCGGCTGAGAAACTGCGTAATACTGTCCAAGAAAATTCAGGCGAAGCAACCGACTCAAGAACAAACAGCGGGTCGTCTCATTTTTGGCAGTGTTTCTTTCTGGCCACCATCACAAATGCATCCAGAAGACAAGGCGCACTGGCATTCCTTACACGTCGTCTGCCCAAGTTTGGGTCGTCTGGTCGTCGCAGCTCTCCGTCTGACGCTACAGTGCCACCTGAAAACTTATCAGCTGAAGCAGAGGCAGCTACATCCCCTGAGCCAGGCCTACTGATCCGCTGCTTTGAATCAGGTCTTTCAGATCCGCAAATACTCATCCAGCGTGGATTTCTTGACCTGCTCGTCACCCACCTGCCCCTTGATTCTCCTGTCTTGCAAGAGCGTGTTGGCAAAGGAGACTTGGAACGACTTGTTGCAGCGGCGGCTGGCGTAGTATCACGGAGAGACATGAGTCTGAATCGCCGACTTTGGGCATGGTTCCTTGGGCCTGAACCTACAGCACTGGAAACCAATGAGGGTGTCACTTCTCCTACATCAGAGCACAACGGACCCGCAGATGCTTCTGCACATCAAGCTGCTTTCTTCTCACGATACGGTCTCGAAGCACTTACAAACAGTGTGCTGAAAATGATCAACCGGCGCAGTGAGGTCCCCGTCGAGCGAGCGCGTCCTTTTAGAGTCTGCTTGTCTCTCATGGATCGCTGGGAGGTAGGTGGGTTAATCGTACCCGAAATTTTCCTCCCAGCTTTGCAAAGCGTTCACTCATACAGCGAAACTGCCGCCAGAGACCAGGTGGACGAGGTAGTGAGAAGCGCCAGTGCATTCTTTGATGGTGTCGACAGTGGCTTGATTTGGGGCAAGCTTATTTACCTCATCACATCGTCTCTGCAAACGAACTCTGCTTCTCGTGGCGAAGCCTTGCAAAATATGAAGCTTGCAAAGTTTATTCTTGCACGCTTCAACCTTAAAGAAGAGGACATGTTGTTGCACCACATGCCTTTGATGATCCTATCAACATTGACGTGCTTAAACGACTTCCCCGACACGTCCAACACTGCATCAGCGGACATGGAGGTCAGGGTCCTGGCGCTGGAGATTGTAGACTCACTTGTCCAGATTGTTCCGGATCGCTCATTCCAGGGTGGCAAGGCAACTGACCAACAAGTCTCTGAAGCTCTGAAGACGTCTTCGACAAACGTGTCTCAGAAGATCCGAGAGTTCTATGAAGAATCTCAGGGGAGCCTCGACGCGGCGGATCCTCCCTTTGATCCAAGGCAGTTGGGCCAGGTTGTTCTCCGTGAAGCTTCACGCATGTTCATAAGGGCTTTGCAATCAAATGGCTCCCACAATTCTGCTGAGACCCCATCCAGAATTCTTGCAAATTTGATTTTCAAAATCCAATGCTTGGACGCAATCGAAGACACTGATCTGCCAACGGTGTTTGGTGAGATTCTTCAAATGCCGGCTGATGCCGAGCTCAACCTGCCGTTTTCACAATTGAGCGCCATGACTAGTGTCCTATTGGCACTCCAGACTGCGCTTCCATCCGGACCGTATATTGCGTCAGCTCAACTTTCTGAGCTTGTTTATCCCTTAGTGGAATTCTTCTGGCAATACCTCTCGCCAACACTACCCAAGTACCATGTCGAGACGGCTCGGTGCTTGCTGCTGCTGCACTCAATCGCTCCTGCGAGTCGAATGGTCGAGAGCGCTATATCATCCATTATTGTAAAGCAAATGTCCCAGACTTCTGCATTAGAAGGATCTTCAAACTGCGGTCGACGATTTGCTACACTCTGGACACATGTCATGCACGAGTTGAGTCTGCAGTCAGAGAAGCGCCCAAGTACCACGCGTCGACCGAGCGGCAATGCCCTTCCTGTCTCGGTACCTGCCAGCGATTTCCATGCTGTCTTGACAAGGCCACTTCTTCTGCTTCTAGACACCGTAACAGACGAGGGCTCTGAAACATCCACTTTTGTGCAAAGCTGGTTGCATGATCTGCCGAGTTTGAGCCGCGTCATCGAAATACTCGCAGTTCACATACAGTCGATGAACTGCATAGCGGATTCAAGCAAACTGACACCTGAACAAGCCGCCCAAAGACGTCAGCCATTGCCGAAAAGAGACGACACCAAAGAGTGCCTGTACTATCTCAAGCACGTCTTCAACGTCATAAAAAGGCCATCACGTCTTACCTGGGTGACACTTGCTGAAATGACCGTCATGTGGTCGGAAGAGTCCTCGTCACGGATTTCAATCCAGGAATGGCTCATACGCACATGCTTGACGACGCTAGAGCTCAAGGCCAACGCTTCCGAAACCGATACAGAGCCACACATCCATGAATTGCACATGCTGTCAGTCTCGGTGATATCACAAATTTACCGGAGTCCATTTGCTACTCCACTTCGGGATCTGGAGCTTGAAATACCACTCATGAACAGAATAAGATCAGCCAACCCGTCTTTGCAAAGTCTGTTACTGGGCGCAGAGCTGGCCGCATTGAGACTGCGCCTTACTCGTCCGCCAGAGCAAGAGCCCGAAACAAAGACGCTTGCTGTGCCACCTACAAATCGCTCGCGTCTCTCCTTGACACTAAACAGAGAGCCCGAGGACGACGAGCCAGCGCCCATTCCGCCGCCTCCACAGCTCATTGAATGTCTAAAATTTGGCTTCTCCTCCCCCAGCAGTCGCCTAGTTCTAGAAGACTGGATTCATTTCCTTGTCGAGGTCCTCCCAATGTTCGCTGACACCATCTTCCAAAACCTCCTTCCCCTTGTAGAATGTCTCTGCAAGCAGATCAACGACACATTCGAGCATCTGAAAGCTACCTTCTCAAAAAGTGAGGCTCCCCACGTAGTATCGCCAGAGTCGACATTGATATCACTCATGAATGGCTTGGAGCAAATCCTGGCCAAGGCACACGAACGTCTGACGACACAAGAAACAAAAGTCTCTGCCAACAAAACCCCCGAGCAGCCCCAGGGCTTCTTCAGCAATGTGGTGTCAGGCGTTTTCGCTTCCGAAACGAGCCAGACACGTACACCCACGGCGAACAGCAGGCTGACGGTCCTGCTTTGCTTCCAAGACACTGTCCGTATTTGCTTTTCCATCTGGTCGTGGGGAGGCTACGGCCAAAGAAAGGAGATACAGGATCCCATATCAGCAGCATCATTTGCGTACACATCCCTGCGCATGCGCAATCGAGCTCGCCGCACGTTGGAACATCTCTTTGGTGCCGAAGCACTGGAATGCCTGGAGACGTTGGCGGTGTTGTGGGCTCAC
Source organism: Curvularia lunata (assembly GCA_005212705.1). NCBI lineage: Eukaryota > Fungi > Ascomycota > Dothideomycetes > Pleosporales > Pleosporaceae > Curvularia > Curvularia lunata. Next base: position 528,922 of record PELC01000006.1, on the reverse strand, counting down.
GCGGCAGTTGAAGACATTCAAGGGCCTGCGATTATGGGGTTGTTGAACGTCCTCAACGGCTCTAAGCCGAAACACACCATTCCAGCGATCTTCAATGCTGTCTATAGTCGAACTGACCCTGGTGCGCTCGAGGCTAGCAGACTATCCACGCTGACCTCTGACCTCGTCGACGCTGAATTGGTTGCATTCCTTGTTGAGTACACAGATTCTCTTGAGGATGACGCCATGGACGAGATATGGCAGGATTGTATGTTGTTCCTGAAAGATGTCCTAGGCAATCCATTGCCACATCGGCAAATCTTGCCAATTCTCTTAGAATTCACTGCTGTCATAGGCCAGAAGGTGGACAACACCAACTTTGGAGAGCAGCGGAAAATGAGAAGGGAGCTAGCCGTAAGTGTTTGAGTTCTATTGGCTTTAGATTATCTAACCACTCGTCTAGGATATTTTTGCGAGAATCCTGACTGCAATATTCACAACCCGCTCAATGGGTTATTTGCAAGACTCAAGGCAAAGCCCCATTGAGAAAGCCTCGGCGACAACGAACGGGGGCCGTGCACAGAGACGAGCCACTGACGTTGTCTCTATTCTCACTACCATCGTCCCCAAGCTTCCAACCATTCTCGTGGAGAATGACCGGGTCACAAAGGTTGTGTCGGACATATCCACATCTGTTATTGGCCCGACCTTCCGTGCCAAAGCATTTCCTGAGAATGTGTCAAAGAGCATGTTGGACCTGCTTCAGGGTCTTGTCAAAATTTCACAAAACAACCGGCTTCTCAAGAAAGATATCTACGATGCGTTCAACGACCCAAAGTTCTTCAACATGCCACTCGGCTTGCTACGAGATGCATGGCTGCCTATCCTGGCGCAATGGACGCAGTCAGATAAGGAGCGTGTACCAGAGCTGCTATCACGACTGTCTGCACCGACCACGGCAGGCATCATGTTTGGCGTTGGCGCTACGTCTGCTCGGCAGGAAGCGGACCGCAAAACGCAGCTCACGCTACGGCGCATTGCGTTACTCATTCTCAGCAGCCCTGAAGATGCCTTTACGCCCAACATACCACAGATCCTCGAAAAGGTTGTGGAGTTGCTCACGGCGACGCCAGCGTCATCGCCTTCATCCATGACTCGGGCTGAAGTGATTGTTCTACTCCGCGCCATTATCCTGAAGACATCGCCAGTTCACCTTGCACCACTGTGGCCAGTAGTGAATGGTGAGCTGACGTCGGCCTTGTCCGCACTTTTGCCTGACGCAGCGAACAAGGAGCACTACAACAACGCAGGCATCATCCAAAGCTGCAAACTGCTGGACGAGCTGGTTGTTCTAGATCCAGACGACTTTCAACTAATGGAGTGGCTATTCATCACTGACACGATTGATGCAGTATACAAGCCTGTCGATACGCCAACGGTCATGTCGCTCACTGATGAGATCAACGAAGTTCTCAGCATGTCTTCGTCTGCGCCTGCAGCGTCTCTGACGGCACAACACGGGTCTGAGCTGGACGAGCCAAAGAGGACGCTGCTTCTAGATCCGCTGATCGTGGCTTTGGAAAAGGAGGAAGGCGCAGCCGTTTTGGAGATGACTAGAGGAGAGCTAATCAACCGATTGGCCAGGCCGTTCCTGGGCAATCTAGCGATGAATGCTTTTGAAGCGAGATACGGAGGGGGGAGAGGGGATTGGCAAGGTGTATGGGAGAGCGTGGTTACAGATGCAGGGTCTTGACGTCGTGCCAGTGCATAGGCAGGTGGTAGCGACCTGTGCTGGAGCGAACTCCTGAAGTGCACAGGAGATCAGCATGTGCAAGTGCCAAGCCGGAATATTTATCGCAAAGAGGATGGTTCTTGGCGGGCAGCGGGTGTGGCGCCATGGGGGATTGAAGGGGCATGAAGAGGGTGGTACATTTTGGAGCAGGAAAAAGCAATATTAAGGTTTTGGCAAGCACTGTAGGTGTAGACGAGCGCACATGTTGGGGTAGGGTTAGGCTAAGTTGTTGGAGTGTCGGAACACGCTTGAATATCCGACCCTCCGTGGAGATGCTAAATCTATGGTGTCTCCTGTCGTCTATCAGATTGTGTTTAGCGGGTAGGCTAGGTTCCTCACGAGCTACACCTACCGTACTATGTAAAAGTAGGCTGAGAGCCAAGTTGCACGTGTCGAGAGAGGGTATGCAAATTTTCACCAAAAGGAAGCATTTAGGGACGTGCTCGCCCCATGTATGATTGCCTCATGATGGCTATGCTCGCTCGGCTACCATGAAGAGTTTGTCACGAAAAAGCACAGCGAACCAGGATGGCAGGGCTGCAGAGAAATGTCATGGACCCTGAGATGTGACATCTCCGACGCCTCGCGCCCGGTTAGTGGGTGAGCTTGGGACCAAGGAGAGCCATCAGCAGTTCAGCTCAGGTGGGCAGTGCCTTTTCATCCATGGAATGCCAGTTGGAGGTGCCCAGCGCGGGCCCTGAGCAGCCAATGTGCATGGCGAGAAAGCGAGAGCGGATGACTACGCAACCACACAAGGCACTACCGTCGTTTCACGCATGAACTTGTGAAATTGACGTCGCCCAGCTCCGCGCGCGCATCGTTCCGCTGGTTGTGCCCGCCACGGTTGCCTGCAAGCCCTGGGGGGGATTCTGGACTGAGGCGAGGACACAGTTGAGTCGGGCACGGAAGAGGCCGGGAGCGTGGGCAAGAAGTGGTTTTTCTGGAGCTGAAGCTGGCATCGCGTACGTCAGTGCTACAGGCCCCGATGGCGGATTTGGAGCTGGATGGTGGTTGTGTGTCGACAAGTGTACCGACAGTGCATGCTCTCGGCGAGGCTCCGCCCAGCTCCTTACTCGCGCAGTCAAAAGAAATGGCAGCTGGTATATAACGGCCATGTCGACGGCGGCTGGCATGAGGGATGCAAAAAGAGGGCTGTCGTCTCCAGAGCAGCCAGCGCATAGTCAGCACCATGAGCCAAACGTCCGTCTTCCCACGTCATTGGCATGTCCACGAGCACGCTGTGCCACGGCCAGCAGCGTCATCGCCGTGGTCGTCGTCGTTGTCGCCGCCGTCGCCATCACAGTCGTCGCCAGCAGCAACACCAAACTTGATTTTCGCACCATCACCACAACAACCACCATACACGCATCTCCAGCTTGAAACACCAGCGGAGATGTGGGCAGCCAACCAGGCACGGCCATGGTTCGGCGGCGGTGGCCGGGGCGGGCCACAGGATCACCACGTCACGAGCCCCTTGTCACCGCCAGCACCATCTGACCCAACCACACGCCCGCCTCAGCACCAGACCGCTACGCTGCTTGCGGCCTGGCCGCCACCGCCGCTCCATGCGCCGACACCGCAACTTGCGACCGCTGGTTACCGCATCCCACGACCAGCGCCTCGTGAACAGGGCCTGCAAGATGACCTGTACGACGCCTTTACACGCGATGCCTACTTATGCAGTGCCACCGAGGCGGCCAGGCACGTCGCCCTGTCCTGCGTCCCACACAGCGACTGCTTTGCGCCTACCGCTCTTCCTGCTGCCACTACGGCCACCGCCATTGTGCTCCCAAAAGAGACGGTGAAGAAGCCTCACCGACGCCCACAAGTCCCGTTAAAAAGACTTAACCACGCCCTGCCCGCCCATCCTCCACCCCCCACCAAGAAGCCAAAACCCACAACCTCCCGTGACGACGTCCACCTCGTCGACTCGTCCCTGCTCGCCACAATCAACGCAGCCATGATGGAAATTGCGAGCCGCCAGCTGCCCCCACACCCAGCCATGGCCTCGGCCTCACCAAAAATATCCTTCAAGGACACCACCTGGACCTTCCCCAAGAAGCTCAGGAAGAAGCGCCGCCGGCCCAGCGACATCTTCAACATCAACTTTGGCTTTGGCTTTTCGTCTCGCCGCCGCCCGTCTTCCGACTACTCGCCCCAGATTAGCCCTCGCACCAGCATCTCGTCGGCCTCGGGATCCCCCAGGGCAGAGATGACCGAGAGCTTCAAGAGGCAGAGGATCGACTCGACCGACTCGGATGCCATCAAGTGGCAGAGTGCCCCCAAGCAAGAGCCATCGACACCACAAGAGCCGCACCCCGGCCAACTTGTCGACTTCACTCGCAGCCCTCCTTCTCTGCCACCACTGCCATCCCCTGTCTCCGCTCCCGTCATGCAACTCCCTTCTCCCCGCATGTCGCCCAAGCTGTCTCCCAGACTCTCTCCCGAAAGCAACCCTGCCAGCGAGTTCAACCTGCGCCTCAGCAGCGACGCCTACCACGAGTACCTCGCCACCACGCAGCGCCGCAAGTCCTTCCCTGCCAGTGACTGGGCCACCCGCCGCGTCCAAGAGGAATTCCAGATGCTCAGCAAGCTCGACCAGCTCGACGACGGCATCCTCAAGGACGACGAAGAAATCGACCCCAAGGACGTATCCGCCATTGCTCCTTTTGCCTCTTCTTCGCTCGCCCCGGAACAGGAATCCCCAAAGTGCGAACTCCGCCGCACCACTAGCGACCCCTCCACCGAGCGCTTCCTCACGCACATTCGTGCCAGCCTCGAAGCCAGGAGGAGCAAGAGCGGCCGCACCTGGCAGACCTACCCCGTCTTTGCCGATGAGAACGAGAAGGGTTTCCTCGACGATGCGCCGTTGTAATCTGCTTTTTTTTCTTTTCTTCTTTTTTATGTCTGTTGCACTGCATACGCCCTTGTATATGTAATACCTGCGCCGGAAGATTTTCTTTTTTGTCTTCTTCCGCCTCCGCTTCTTCCTTTTGTAAACCCTAACTCGGGTTCTACTTCCACAGACATTGCTGGCCATGTCTGGGAAGTATGTTTTGTATCATGTTTAACTAGGAAGCGTTTGCATATCGGGGTTATGGGTATTGCATCTTTGGGCATTTTGGGACTTTGGGCATGAGCATGAGCATGAGCATCGGCATCGGCATATTAGCATAGATACCCCGTACAACCTCTCTTCCTACATGAAGGAGGTTGTGATTCTCGAGTTGGATACACTCGAGAGATACTATATAGTCTCAGATCGAATCGGTTGATCGGTCGCATGAATACTACTACTATTACTACTACAATCTCTTCGCCTCTTCTCTCCGCTCCAGTGTCTACAACCATTTCCCCACTGCATGATCAAAAAGAAGTTACATCAACCCCCCCACGCCCAGCATCACCGGCTCTTCCACCTCACACCCCCCACCCACTTGACCCACGCCGCCACCTTGTCCCTCACCTCGACATCCTCCTCCTCACCCCCCTGCACAATCAACTCGACGGTATAAAACCTACGCGCCAACTCTTCATTCCCAGCAAGCGAATGCACAAAGCTATGGCACGCCCGACATAACCACGCAACACTATTCAGCCGATCCTCGGTATGCCACCCCCTCTTCCGCACCCGCGCATGCGCCGCTTTGGGAATAAGATGATGGTACGTCAGCGGCACCCAGTCACGGGCACACAGCTCGCACGCCGACGTGCGCGTCGTGGACCAGATGGGCGGCGGCGCCGTCACGGCAGCAATGTACGCGGTTAGCGGTGGCACGAGCAGATGCGACAGGTCGATGGGGTCCCAGGGGGAAGGCAGCAGGCCGTAGGATTCTAGGCTGTCGAGCGCCGTGGGCGGGATCGCGGAGAGGAGCGAGGTGCTGGTTGCGGCGGAGAGAGGCGTGCTGTACGTTTCTTGTAGAGAGGGCGTCGATGTGTAGACGGCGTGGGTGAGGGTGCGGAGGGGGAGGGGCAGGCTGGGGAAGATGAGGGCGCTGAGGTACTGATGGGGATGTTAGCGGTCTGAGTACTGCAAATGAAGGGGTGATGGTCGAGAATATATGTACTTCGATGAATTCACCCAGGTCCTCGGCGTCGGCGCCTGTGTTCGCTTTGCCGTCTGCTGTGTCTTGCGTCACGACGGCGGTGCTTCCGCCGCTCTTGGACCCCTTCTTCGCGTGTCGCTTCTTCTTCGGTTTCGGCTTCTCCATGGGCGCCGCTAGGGCTTTCATAATGGGCTCGCTCATGCAATCCCGGAACGTTTCGTAGTTGGATTGCTCCTCGGCGGGGATGGATTCAGCCATGTTCAATTGCTTGGGAATATAATGCTCTGTGCAGGAAATGTGTGTTCAAATCTGTGCGCATAATGACGAGCATTGGTGGCGATGCCATGTTGTTTATGTAGTGCGGCGGGTAATGACGAAGTCGTGAACCTTCATGTTGGCGAGGCGAGGCACTAGGTGGGGGTCGTAACCTAAGGGCGCTGCGAGGGCTCAATGCTCGTCACCCGCACTCGTATCTGCTGGCGAACATTCGAGATGTAGTTTCGAAAATAAGGAGGCCTAGAGCTGACCTTGCTGATGCTTGTTGATTCGCACAAACCTACCACTGTGGTAATCTGACTTGTCTTGGCACAAAGCCACTCGAAAAGTAGCAGCAGGGACGGAAGCGGAGCAAAGCGTGCTGATATTCTTCTATTCCAATCAGCATGACATGCACTATCTGGACATTTCCATTCCATCTCCTCTTTGGAATCCTATCCCATAACCCCATGAAGAGCTGAGGAAGATCGAGCCACCCACAGAACATGCGAAATAAACCTCGAGCCATATTCCCTTGAGACCCAGCCCAACAAGCCAGCATTGTGCTGACTTAAGCCTTCTTCTTTCCACCCTTTGCGAGGCGGTTCGCCTTGCCCATGGCTTGCTCCCGCCTCCTGGCCTCGCGCTCCATGAGCTCCTTCTTCTCCTTCTCAATCTCAGCACGCTCCTCAGCCTCGGCCTTCTTCCGTGCTGCCTCAGCTTCTCTGCGCTCGCGAACCAGCTTCAAGCGCTCCAGGTCTGCGCGCGCCTGCTCCGTCTTCCCCTCGGCATGTAGCTTGTCGTATCGGTCCTTGTTGGCTTGTGCTTGGAGAGCCTCGCGCTCACGACGAGAGAGTTGAGAGAGATCCTTTTGCTTGCCCTTGCCCTTGGCGGCGGCATCAGCATCCTCCTCAACGGGTGCTTTGGTGGCTTGTGTACGGGCTTTGGCGGTATGGTTTGGGTTCGCGGGCATATCATCATCTTCCTCCTCCGAGTCGGTGGGCATGTCGCCGGCTTCGGGTGTCTTTTGCGACTTCTTCGCTATCGCGGCCTGCTTTCGTTTCTTTGCAAGTTCACGGCGCTGCTCACGTGTCAATTCTTCTTGTGCGGGCTTGCCCTCCTCCTCTTCGCTGGACTCTTCTTCTGAGGATTCCTCCTCCTCGGATGATTCTTCGTCGACCTTGTCGGGCTGGTCCTGTGAGGTTCCGTTAGACCACGGTCCGAACATGCGAACGTCGAGTATGCCAAATACTTACTCCCCACATGCCAACGATTTCGCCATCTGCATTCAGCGGTTGCAGGTCGCGTGAAAACTTCTTACCGCCTCCGCGCTTGACCTTGTTGAACTTGCCGCCGCGACCACGTGCTGAAGACATGTTGGATGTGTAGGATGTGGCTGTGCAACTGATGGGTGTTTTGTATCGAGTCTGCTCGCAGGTCGTGCCTGTGTGTGCGGAAGTTGCTTTCGACAAGTAGAGGGGGCTTTCTATGTGTCGTGTGGTTCGAGCGGTCGGGAGTGTAGTGTAGTATGGGCTGGTGTGTGGGTGACGATATTGATGATTCAAAGTAGCCTGACTGAAAGCGAGCCTGGCAAACCACGGCACATTAGCCTGGCTTACATACTGCACGCCGCGAAACGGGCCTGCTACTCACCTGCTACACCGCTATGCCGTCAATCTTCTTGGTGTAGTCAAAAGAGTCACCCTGGCCCGCCAACAAAACGTAACAGCCCCGCCAAACTGCCCTGCCCCGCCATCCTCGCCTCGTCGCCAAAATGCGCCATTCTCAATTCGCTCGTCTGATCCTTGCACCTCAGCTAGTCTGCATGGCGGCAAGCGCGCATTAGTCATCTGAAATTCTCGCATCAACAAAACCAACGTGTTGCCCTGCCCCCTTCTGCTCACCAAAACTGAAATACCCCATTATTCACTCTGTGTCTTCCACCCCAATGGAGATTTGGAGGGGAAAATGGAGGTTAGAACAATCATGCGTTCGCTTACCTCCTTCTCTTCTGCGCTTTGCGCCGGTGGAGCGAAGGTAAATTTTTTGGACGGTACATTCTCTTGTTAGCATGCAATGGTGCGCGCTTGGCCTGAAGCCACCGAAACGAAGTTGCGTCAAGCATCGCGACTCGCCATGGCCATAGTTGAGGCAGCTTCTTGAGGGCTGTGAGTAGGATTGTGATGTGTGTGACGCGGTCTCAGTCTGACTCTGCAAGCTTTTTCCAACGCCGTTGCTGTGCTAGCTCTCGCCCACCAAGTCTGGACAATGTTGTTAGTGTCCAAGTAAGCAAAATGCTCACGCCGAGCACCACAGGAGCAATCAGAATGAATGTTATCCATCGATTTTTCATTTTGCTATGTCCTTGAATGCCAAGGTAAACTACCTAAAGCCATGAAGATTCATGACAGGGTCCCGATGGACCGTGAAAGCTCGATATTGCATATGAAGAAGAGCAATATTGTCCAGCCAACCACACTCGAAGCATCGTGGAAGGTTCGCATCTCCGCAACCAAATCCTCCCCTACTCGCTGAGGAGACAAGAGCACCCATACATCCGATCGACTCTTCTATCCTCGCTACAAACCTCGGAACCTAGCTATGCCTAGATGTACCACATGCCGTCCTTGAGGCTACGAGCATTCAAGATAGGCATCAAAGGAGCGATCTCAACGGGCCGCTTGGACGAGCCAGTGGAAGACTTCTCCTTCTCTTCCTTTTCCTTCTCCTTGGCCTGGGACTCCTTCTTGCCTGACGTGATAACGCTCCCGGTGATATGAGCACGCGAGCGGTCAGCAGCCAAATGGGCATAATAGACAGCCGGATGCATTGATACCGGTGTCGTTGAGCGGACGTACTGGTACGAGTGCTCGAAGATGAACTGCTGAAGCTCTGCAGGCTTCCACTCGCCCTCGTTCAGGATGCAGTGGTAGTGGATCGGGCGGGCCGTACCCTTGATGGCGACATGGGGGCAGAGGTAGAAATCAAACTCAAATGGATGAGTGCAGCCCGACTCTACCAAAGTTCCTGGCAGAGGGTTGTTGTTGCGGTCGCCCTTACCTGCTTCAGGGAAGAAGCGGATGTGGTGGCGCTTGCCGGCAATGACCACCGTGAACTTTGGCGCCTCCTTGCAGCCCAGCTTCTTGAAAGCTTCCTTCATGTCGTGAACTTCCTCGGCAAGGACTGCGGCGTATTGTGCCTCACCAACTCCGTCGCGAATGTAGAGGACACGTTGCGGAGGTCTTCCCTGGCCAACGTTCTGCATCCAACGGAGTGCCATGTATCCGAACTGCTCATCGATGGTGGTGGGCATGAGCATCTCGATACGATTGCCGTTGGTTTGGACTTCAGCCCAGTACCTCATGAAACTGCTGTCTGCCGATACGGTGATGGCAGCAAACGAAGCAGCTTCGTTGGAGCCCGCTCCAGGTGCAGGATGAGAGACATCAGCTCCGATCACCATTGTCGGAGTCACGGCGGCCTTCGGGGCGATCTTGGGGATGAGCTGCGACTTGGCGACGGCTGTAGCACCACCCAACTTGGCGTTGATCTTCATGCAGACGTTGGAGATGTACTGCGGAGAAGCAGTCAAGACGTGCCTTGCCTGGAGGACCTGGGAAGCGACGCCGAAACGGATGTCACAAGACTTCTTGATGCGGCGATAGACATCGACGTTGCGGTCGTTGACGATCCAGATCATGAGGGTGGGCGGTCCACCAAACCTATTTCTTAGTTAGTCGAAGCCCTGCAAGGAATGTTCAGGTGTCTGCATGACTTACTGATTGCCGACCGTCTTCCACACGTTCGCGACTAGAATCGAGTCAGTGCATGCCTCAAAACCTTGGGACGTTGGTTGCTTACCCAGCTCTCCACCGTCAGCCAGGTTTCCTGGGCCCATCCACGGCTTCTTGCCACGCTGAGGGTGGGAAGAAATGCAACCTCCATGACCCTCGTATATCTGTATCAACTTTTCGACAAAAGAGTTGACGGCTTGTGGCGGAGGACTACCGCGACCCTGGATGGCGCAGACGCCCCAACCTCGAATTGGGCGGTCCTTGTTCGGCATGATGAACTTGCGTCCGTCCAACCTCCATCGTCCCTGGATCAAGTCGTTGGGCTTGATCGTAACTTCCTTGGATCCAGCGGCGAAGCTGACAACCGGCGAGGGCAAGATGCGACCTTGGACCTTAGCAGCGTTGGGGTTGACCTGGATGCCATAGTGGCGGAGGTAGGGGTCCTCGGCCCATTTGAGGAGGTGGATGCCCTGTTGAACAGCTGCCCAGCGGTCCTTGGGAAGGGTGACGGCAAACTTGATCATGTTCGATGTTTGAGTCTCGTTCAGCTTGTGGGCATAACGCTGGTTGGGGTCAATCTTGAGAACATCAATCGGCATGTACACAGGCTCTCCGCGAATCTTCTTGGTCATCCTGACTACGGGCATGCCGCCCATGATATTGATGTTGTACTTCTTCTTGAAGTAGGCAGAGACTGAAATGTCCTTTGAGCGGTCATCAGGGTCTTTGAACGTAGTCTTGTTTGCGTCCTTGTCATGAAACTCATCGATGGTCCACTGGACAGGCTCCTTGGTGTGCGTGGTTGAGACGCCGACGCGCTTAAACTTCCGGAGATCCTTCTTCAGGATGGATTTGTGCCAGTCCTTTGATGCGGTCGTGAATATACCCGCGAACTGAGCTGGAGTGCAGCCGAATGCCTGGCAAATAACCATGCCGAGCGCTTGGGCACGCCAGAAAGTACCGTTGGCGACATCGACGTTGACGGACAGAGACTTGTTGAACTTGTCATCAAGGACAGGACGAAGAGAAGTGAAGACACCCTTGAATGCCTCAATACCTCCGCCAAGGTCGAAACGGTTCTCACCTCGCTGGAAGAAAGACTTCTTGATCATAGTGTACTTCTGCGAGGGCCATTCGCGCATGACATGATCAAGGAAGTTCAGGGTGTCAATGCACTCGCTTGACCACGAGGCCTGTCCGTTGAGGAAGGCGTTCAGACCCGCAAAGTCGACCTTGCGGGTGTGGCGGACGAAGACAGTATGCTTGTTGCCTTTCTCACCAGGCTTGGTAGGACGACCCTTCTCTCCGTCAAGGTCGACGTTGATTCGGGTTTCGGGACGATCGAGCTTCTTGCTGGACCATGCGAGCTTGTTGGTATCCCAAATCCAGAAGTTCTCGGGCTCGCCAAGAGCAGACTTGACAGCTTGAGAATTCCAGATCTTCTTGAGCAGAATGCGCTGGTTGTAGTCCTTGCCATCGCCAGTGAAGTGAAGCTTGAAGCTGTTAGTAAGACCAAAGAATAGACCACGGGCCGAAATGACTTACATCGTACTGGTGAATGACAGTGTTCGGGGCATTCTTGACGTTGAACGTGTTCAGCGTAATGCCGACCGCCTTGCCGTACTGATTGAAAGCCTGAGGACGAGGAGGCAGGTTGGTGGTGGTGACCTGGAGTCATCGTTAGCGAGGATGCCCATGTCGGAACACATGGCCTGGTAGGAACCAGCCAGGCTTCCAGGGTGACCTCTGCCATAAGCACCCATGATGGCGCACGCAGGCCAGACTGAACAGCAATTGTACTTACACCTCGAGCCGCGTTCCAACCGCCCATGCCAAAGAACTCAGAAAGGTTCTTGAGATCATTGGGTCTAGTGTAGTCGATAGCCCTCTTGAGCATGGCAGGAGGGTCGCGATTACCGTCGAAACGGGGAACTGACTTTGGGCTGGAATGCTGAGAGAGGTTGCGAGACTCCGACTCCGACTCCTTGGACGAGGCGGTCGACCGATTGTGGACCTGTCCCCGTTTCTTGGGAGGGCCGGCCATCGTGAGACCTAGATGATGTGTTAGTGTTTACTGAAGCTGGGGTGGAAGAGTATGCCAGATGAAGGTCTGCAGTAGTAGGTCGACGCATCTCCATGGATGCCGCTCCGACCAAGCAGCAATACGCACCTCGAACTTGTATGGGAGTTGGTGTTTGTTAAACCGGAATTTTGGGAAAGTCTGAAGCAGGTCAGCGCAGTTCAAAGGCGGAAGCTTAACAAATGTGCTTGAGGGCAGTCAAGTAAGCGGTGCTGTGAGACTCACGAAGGCTTGACACCTTTGGGAAAGTCGAGAAGGGTTGAAAGCTGTTGAGAAAGAAAGTTGAGTGGGGTGTGAGGAAGAGAAGAGAAAGTGTGAGACGAGCAGGCTGATAGGTATTTATGTGGCTGTTTCAGGCGAAGGAGCAAACGCAGAGGGAGGAGGCGGTGGGAATGCGAGGTGAAAGCGGAGGTAGGTGCGGTGTGGGTGCGGCAGGCACCAGCAAGTCGAAGTGAGAGCAAACAGGACGCAAATGGCAGTGAGTGAGAGGCTTACCTGAGGTGATTGTAGCGGCCTGTAGTATTTTTGATTGGCTTAGCTGCAAACAGGAGCTTGATGTTGTTGTCGGGCAATGGAAGCGGAAATCAGAAAGAAGTGTGGTAGGGTGAGAAGGAAAGTATGGTTGGAGGTGTGCGCGGACCTGCCTTTGCAGATGGGAGCGGCGCTGATCTAGCAGCCGCGAGGTCGGGTGGCAAACAGACAAAGGTGGGTTATGCACATGCACAATGTGGTATGAGAGGTCGTGTTGGAGGTGAAGCTGAGAGCCGCACAGTCGAACAGCTCTTGCTATGATTCAGTGAGGCGGCATCCGCGAGAGAGCCACCCAAACTTGACATCACGGCATCGTATTGGCGGTATGACAATGATACTCGCCCGCCAGATGATAGAGCACGCAAGAAAGTATGTATTGCGATGACGTGCATGTGTGGAGAGAAATGGAAGACAATCTGTGAACCCAAAGTGACACCAGAAATGCACAATGGGTCATGTAAAAGAACTTCAGCATGCCTTTTGACAAGCCCGAGATGCCATTTCGAGATGTGCTAGGCATGTTTAGCTCAATGGAATAGCCGAGCATTCGTATACCAAAGTTGCTTGTACGCAGCTTTTGAGGCAGGCATCTCTGGCTAGGGCTGGCGCATTCCCAAGCATTTCCGCAGCCAGTACCGTCTATTATGCGCTCTGTATCGTGTCCATTGATTTACATTAATCGCCGCAAATGGCAGCCTGCTTGGCAACCATCAAACTCTCTCACACAAACCTAGACTAGCGAAAGACCGTGGCAGTCACAACGACGTTGGTGATTGTACCTTCCTTTACACCGGGGTTGCATTTGGCACAAGTCTAGTTACATTCCAATTCATGCGCGCAAGCGCAATGATAGAGCAATTTGAACTGCACTTGTACCAATGAAATGGGAAAATGTGTATCCAATTTACAGAATATGGGTCGTTACCAAGCAAGCAGGTACGTGATGGTGTGAACGAACAAAAAAAAAAGCTTAATACTCCAGGTAGCACATTCCACACCCTCTCGCAATCAGCAGTTTCAGAGTCTCATGGATGCTGATCGATGAAATACCTCGAATATGTGGAAGAACGACACTCCCAGCTGCCCAAACTTCTGTTGTGAAGGCATGTCCCCTCTGCACGTCGAGCACGGAACCTCCTTTCTCTTTTTGTCTACACGCATAACTATCTTGCTCTGCCATGTCTCCTGCCACCACGGTCCAGTATGCGCCCATCAGGCTCTGCCGACCCTTTTGGCAGCCTTGAAAACACGGCGATGCGGCTTTCATTATACCCAACGGGCGACCCTACACCTACCATCCACCCAACTTTGTCATACAGGAAAATACTTCAGAAAGGTATGCGTTCATTTCGTACACAAATTTAGGCCTCAATGCCGACAGTGACCTGAAGCAGCCCTCCATCTACACATAGTCCTTACTGACTAAACCGCAAAACCTGCGCAAAGTACCTAGATCGCTTTCAAAATACTCCAGCATCCCAAAGCCCATATCTTTACCGTCTGCAACCACTCACCTCATGATGCATTTCAGCAGTACCTTCGCAGCCGCTACATTATTCGCAATACAGGCTGGCTGTATGGCCAGCAAGTATATACAAGAGTTCCTCAGTGATTAGAAGCGGGAATCGGAGAAGGAACGTTGCTACAAGGCTAGAGGAGGAGGAAAAAGGGGGGGCTGAAAGAGTATGTGTTGCTGACTAGAGGCATGTTGGGCATTTCACGACGTGCATCATATTCCAGCCTGCTGTAAGGCAACTGTGGGATCAGTGCCTAGCTACCTTAGCTGTAGCTACACACACTCTGACCACATGTAGCTTTTAGCTCGTCGCTCAAGTCACATATTCACGTACAACAAAAACCACCTTTGCTCATAAACTGGTTTCATTACAAGATACGACCTGTACATGGTCTCGCAGCCTCTCCCTAAAACCCTTTGATTTAACCTTCCCAGAAGTTTTCCCACCCGTTGGAACAAGCTTTGTCCCAAACTCACCTCAAGCTGAGAGAAGAGAGAAGAGTTATATAAGATAAAAAAAAAAGAGAACGCCACCCCTATGCAATGCTAATGTGATGGCGACTTGAATTCCCAGTTGTCCAGTTGTCGTGTGAATGTTCCCCAGCATCGCCAAAGTTCCAAATAATGAACCGTAATGCATTTTCGCTAGATGAACATCCCATTGTGGTAATTTTGCCCGTACAAACCTGCAGGGACATACTAAGCCCCCCACGGGTTGGCACCAGGCATGGCCGTGTGTGCAGGAATGTGGCTGCCGTTACCGTACTTCTCCTGTATACTTTGCAGTTGCTGTGCAGTTGTTGGTGTGGTGCCCCAACGCTGCGGCTGGGGTATGGCTTGGCCTGGGGGGAGGGGTATGGCCGTCGCATCTCGTAGAAGGCTGACCAGAACGTCGGGTTTCAGACGCGTCGTATTGTATGTGTGCGCTGCGGGTATAATGCTGAGAAGAAAATTGATTCCACGAGGAAGGGGCGGTGGGCCTTGGGCCTGTCCGATTGGCGTAGAGCCAGCAGTAGCAAGATTGCGACGCGCGGCATCAAGACGGCGACCTGCGGCACCCTTTAGAGGCGATTCACCACGAGCAAGCTTGCGGGGCTGTGGAGCTTCTTCCACGTCCTCGAGCGGCCGCTTCGGTGAGTTGGTGACAGGGTGGAGACTGGCAAGGTGAGGGGAGTTGACGATAGCAGGTGACGCAAGTCGCTGTTGCTCTACAACGGGCGGTGGTTGTGGTGGCATGACGGGAACAGGTTGCTGTTCCTCAACTGAGGGCATGATTGAGGGCATGACCGGCTTCATTTGCGTGCGGGGCGAAATGATGTGGCGGACGGAGATGGGATCAAAGGTTGGGCTTGCGAAGCGTTGCGAGAAGCGAAGCAACTGCGGGTCTTCAGGAAAGAGAGTCGCCATGCGCTGCTCGAGCTTGGTGATCTGGGCGAGCTCACCGAACTGGGCCTCGTAGTCGTGGAAGAAGGCGAAAAGGCCCTTGGCTCGATGCACATTTTCCGGTTTAGCTGTGAGCTTTCCAACAACAGTTTCGAAGACGGCACGGGCATCTACGACAGTTAGAATGAAACACAAGCAACAATGGTATTGAATACTTACTGGTTGAGTCATTGAGCTTGATCAAATGCTTGATGTACTCCAATGCAAACTGCTCATCTTCTGGGAACAACTTCATACCGCGCTCAAAGATCTTTTGTGCGGCGGGCTCCTGGTAGCAGTGGTGCTCGATGAGTGCACTGGCTACGTATGCCTCGCTGAGCAGCTTGCCCTTTTTGCGGGCCTCAGTGAAGATGCCACGGAAGCCGCCGACCTCGCCCTTGGGGTCTCCCTTGCCCTGGACACGCCGCATTGCGCGCATGAGCGCTATCCATGCATATGTGAGCGTCTTCTTGAGGTTTTGCGTCTGCGCGTTGTAGCCAGCAGACATGGCTTGGAGTTGGCTGCTGAAGGCTTCTTCCTTCTCCTTCAGTCGTCGTGCGGCCACGACTTCATCTTCGTCATCAGCATCGTCGTTCTGCTGCGCTGCGCTGCGGACAGCCTCGTCGGCAGCCTTCTGCGCTTCGAACTGCTCCTTGGCTCGGGCGATGGAGTGCTCTTCTCGCTTTTTGACTTGTGCTGTAAGATCATATATAGTATCAAGGAGTTTTTGGTATGGTTCCCGCACGGCCCTGCCCTTCGCGATGATACCAGCTTGACCATCCTCAAAATCGGTACGCTGCTCGACCTGGTTGGCCTTCTTGAAGGCAAGCAAGCAGCTCTCAGGGTTTGCTTCTATGCCATCATTGAGGAACTTATCACCCTCGGCCTGTAGGTTGTTCTCGTAAGACCATTCGGCTGCTTCGTACCATAGTTCCGGCCAGAAACGAAGGGCCATCAAAGCGTTTTTGTAGAGATGCAGAACACGCTTGTTGTACAATTCACGGTTGTCAGTTGCGCACTCGAGCGGATCACTCTTCTCCCATTGGATCCAGTTTTTCCACAACTTGACCTGGTTCATGTATTCTTCGTAGCCATCGAAACCAGCAGCCGGCGGCAGCTTCGGCAGTGTGGTTCGGATGACACCCCTTGTAATGTTGTTTTCAAGAACATTGATGGCACTGCGAGCAGTCATGTAGGCAGGCGAGGTTTCTTGCAGTTGTTTGCGGCCCTGGTACGTGGATAAGTTTCATGGGTACGAAGTGCGGAGCGGGTCGGTGCTTACTGAAACTTTGTTCATGCTCATCTCAAACTTGTCATAATCACGCCAGATTTCCAGAGTGGCGTTGTGAGGCACCGAGACAGCGCGCTGGTATACTTTTCTGAGGGTGTCCATCTTTTGCATGTCCTGCCAGTTGCTGCCACCAAGAACACCGGGTCCCGTCTTCAGCATCTCGATATAATCAAGCCATAGCTTACCAGCTTGGACATCAATACCAACAGAGTTGAGAACAAACTCATAAGCTTGGGTGACTGTCTGGCGATTCTGCCCATTCTGGTCAGTGGTGAGATTGAAGCGACGTCGAATGAAGTCGATGTAAGCAGAATAGATGCCGATGTATTGAGCTGAAGGGATTGAACGACCAAAGAGATGCTCGACTTTTGGCAGTTCATCAAGTTCCGTTTCGAACTGGATGTACTCAACCCATTGTTCACCCTGCCCGTGTTAGTGCCATGACTTGAGTTTTTTTTTTTTACTGCTGTACTTACTGCTGAGGGGAAGACTTTGAGGAAGCGCTCGAATACAGCTCGGGCATCGTCGTGCTTGTGTCGCCTGCGGTGCTCCTCAATTAGACTCAACCATGCTTCTATGTCACCACGCGGGTCTTCAGCAATGCGATCTTCGAGAATACCAACTCGATCCTGAGGAAGACGAGCTTTTGGTAGAGAAGCAGAAGTGGGAGCTGGGGTGGCTGGAGCCACGGAGGGGCGCGCAGAAGCAACATTCATGACGTCGGGGGTAGCTGGCTTAGTAACGTCTGGGACAGGCGTGCTGCCGTTAGGAAGAGAAGCAACAGAGGGAGTAGGCTCATTGACAGCGACAGGAGCAGAAACAGATGCAGGAGCCTGGTCTTGTGCACTATGTAACTGTACATCTGGGTTGGGTAGTGTATTTTTTGGAGTGTTTGTAAAAGATGGCTGAGGGGACTCTGCAGCTCCCGTAGCACTAGCATTAGCCTCTTGCGGCTGCGCAGCGGGCTCCTCTTCCTCGTCCTCACTCTCGTCGACAAACCCACCCACGGTGCGCGGTCGCTTGGACTGCGGCGCTGCGGACGCCTCTGCAGACGTCTGAGGTGGCTGGGCCTGCGACCCATGCTCGCCCTCGGCGGCCTGCGGTGGAGAGTTTGCGCCTGATTCTGGCGGCGTCGACTCGGAGTGTTCTGAGCGCGCCGAGAAGTTCGCGGTCGGATCGTATTCTTCCTGGCCAGTAGGCGCGTCAGGCATATTGTAGCCGCCGCGTGCTGGGTCGTACTCTTCGTCCTTTTGCGCTTCCAGGAAGGCGAGCTCGGCCTCGTCTGCCATGGACATGGCCGGATGTGGGCTGTGTAACGCGGTCAGAATTGGTCGCAGAGCAGTATTGGGCGTGAAATTACGAGGCGCGCCGGGGTGCCGGGTGGTGACAATGGGCTTTCTTTGTCGCGTGGTTGGAGTTAGTGTCTGCAAGCAGTGCGCTCCGAGATGCGCGACAAAGCCAAGCGTGCGCTCGAGGTCTTTGATCTGCGTTTGGCAGCTTCGACGTTTGCACGAGAGTAATCCGAGCCGAGCGCGATGGTAAGGAGATAATGCGCCGTCGGTCGAGGTCGAGTGCGCGCGGTGGATGTGGTGAGAGATGGTGAGCAGAGGTTGCGAGTCGGCGATGCAGCTTGCTGCTTGCTCCCGACGCAGCCCTGTGCTTGGCGCCCGCTCATAGTCCAAGCCCCGGCCGATGTCATCGCTCAGGTACCATCTTGCCTTTACCTACGCACCAAGCTATCCGTGTGCGTCCTTCAACTATGGAAACGTGGGATTCACGGTGACACGGGATTCATAACGCGTACGCACAATTGCTCACACCTGCCGTCACATTCACACGCTCGACTGCTGCCTACACTTGGCCCTTCCCTCTGTATAGCCCATCATGAACCCGCATATATCCCTCCCCAGGCCGACGGGCGGGCCGTCCAACTTTGGCTCGACACCCTCATCGCGACGCAATGAAATCAAGATGCCGCGCTTCTTCAAGCGCATGTTCAAGTTCCCTCAGATGGACTTTGAGATGGCTGTGTGGGAGATCATGAGCCTGATAATCGCGCCTAAGAAAGTGTTTCGGCAAATCTTCTACCACGTATGCTACCATGTGGTCTGCTGTATCCTTTTCACTATTGACCATTCTGTAGAAACAAACCACAAAGACGTACCACCGGCCCGACCCTTCCTTCACATACCTACTTTCCTTCTTCCTCATCCTCACATCCCTCGCCTGGGGCTTCGCATACGCAGATGGCTTCACACAAACTCTCCACATCATGCTTGTTTTCATCTTTGGGCATTTTCTGCTGCTATCACTCATCATAGCCACAATGTTCTTCTTTCTCGTAGGCCGCTTACTCGGACCTGACAATACCCTACTCCCCGGACGACGGCGAGGACTCTACAACCTTGGAGAAGATTCTGGCAAAGAAGAGCTTGAGTTTGGCTACTGCTGGGATGTAGCCATCAGAGCCTTTGTGCCGGTCTGGGTTTTCCTCTATGTTGTGCAGTTTCTCTGCATGCCACTAGTAGGAACGCACCACTGGTAAGACACGAACAATTGCGCGGGAAAGCTATCACTGACGAACCACAGGCTGTCCCTCCTGTTGTCCAATACTCTCTACCTACTCGCATTGAACTACTACTTCATCATTACATTCCTAGGCTACAAGGAGCTACCCTTCCTTCACCACACAGAGCTGCTGCTAGTACCTGTTGCTGTCATGGCAATATTATGGTTTGTGTCTCTTTTTGGATTCAACATGACGAAGCACTTTGCACCAGTTTTATGGACGGGAGCAAAGCTACGGAAGCTCATTTAGTCAGTGATAGATCCGAAAGTAGAAAAGTGAGATAAGAAGGAGTGATTAGGATGCATTGGAGGCGCAATAATTGTACTCAAAGAGTCACCCTGCGTGTTTTTTTTGCTTTTTTCAAAGGAGTCGGGCGTTGATCGATTCCAGCATTGCCGATGTTTACGGCAAAAACCGTTGTAGCATTTTCAGCGGTTGTTAAGGAATAAAGTTTGTACAAATATTGTTTAAGCCCAGGGCCCGTTCGGCTGCGCAATATAGTTCCAGCTCCAGTTACAGCGGTTTAGTCACTTTTAGTGGCTAGTTTCACTTATCCGACTTCATCACGAAGCTGCAGGCGTGTTCGGCTAAGCATCCAGTTCTGACTCATTCACGTGACAAACCCTGACCTTGAATATAGAGTTAAGATTTTCCATTTACATTGATTTAGGTTGTCCCTTTCGTCCCCTCTAGCGACTAGATATAATATCATTAATCGTATCTCTTCAAAAAAACATTCTGCCATTTCTCTCCCTAACCTAACTAACGTAGGTGACCTGGGCAAAAAAGTCCAGCAAAAAACCAAAAACATACGACAGCGGGGATTCGCCAGTGGTCACCCACCTGACTACTAATCCGCCGATACTCTGCTTATATAGGGAAGATCGGACGGGTTTCCTAGCTCACAAAGTTCTATGGTCGTATGTACCATAATGACAGAGATTGGAATTACACATAGTTTGGCAATCTAGTCTCTGCTGCTGGGGACAGCAGGCGTTAGGGTTTGTCACATGATGTGATCAGATATGCTTCCTATCCTGCCTAACTCACGCGCCCCTCTATCCCTCCTGCAACACACTATCCGCTCGCTCCCTACTGCCATCCGTCTTGTCTGCAGCTCTTCCCCTCAACTCCTCCTCCCACTCCCACCGACACCTCTCTGTGCACTCCCAGCATACACTGCGCTTGCAGACACGCATATCGTACTTCCACTCATGCCGCTTCAGCATATCCTGGCAGTGCGCACAGGTCAGCGGAATAACAATAGACTCTAGATCGCCACGACGGCGCGCAATGCTAAGGCCCTTGCTCGTCCTTGTACATATCTCGAGCGAGCCAGAGCCGTCGTCGCACATGCCGTCGAAAACGACGAGTTTGTCGAATTTGCACCACCAGGCGGGGCGCTTGGAGGCTTCTGTGCAGGCGCGGATAGAGGAGCTGGTGAAGGGGTTGGCCTGAGCGCCTGGCCCGGGGATCCAGCATCCGTTTTCAGGCGTGCGTGGTGGGGGAGTGAAGACGCGGGGTTTGGGCGAGGGCCGTTGCTGAGGGTCGAGGTTGGGCGTGAGGTTGAGGCGTTCTTCGAGGAGCGCGGTGGGAGACCGCAGTGCGGCCTTGGACTGCGTTTTTGAGTTGCGGATTAGGGCGTGGCGCTGCTCGAGCTCGGAGCGCGGTTTGCTTGCGTCTGAGGTGGTGGGACTGGTTGAGAGGTTCAGCTCGGCAGGTCTGCGGAGACGGACAAGGGACTCTGTTCGCTGGGGAATGAGTGGCCTGGTGGGAGTCGCGTGTTTTGAGGGAATTGAGGGGACTCTTGACAGGGCGGTGTCGATAGCAGTGATCGACGTGGGTCGGGATGAAGATATAGGGCTGTTAAGGTTTTGGGTATACAGGTCAGGTTTCTGTTCCTCCGGTGGTGGAGCTTTTCTGGTCACTTTGACTACTACTCGGGGTTTCTTGGAATGGGTCTCGCTGGACTGCTCTGGGGAAGTGCTCAGACTTGAGTGAATTGGTTTAACATCTTTGTCAGATCTGTGGAAACTGGACGCCTCCCTTACAGAGACAGCGTCCGTAGCCATCATCACCTCCTCTTGCGGTACAAGTGGCGAGTCCTGGGCGTGGAGGTCTGCTTCGTCGAATAGGAAAACACCAGAATCCTCGTTTCCTGGGTCGAGATCCAGGTTCTTGGGTACAATGGAAGGCTGGCTTTTTGGGTCATTGGGTGTTGGATCCTCGGGAAGAAGGGGTTCCTGTGCTACCTCGCCTGCCTTTGAGCTTTTCCAGAAAGCGAAGGACGGCATGGTGGAGGGATATATAGCGATGCACAAAAGGAGTGTGAAGGGAACGGAAATGGACAAAAAGAAAGAAAAGGAGCAAAATGGGCCGGGTGACGAGAAAAAGGAAGTCAGCCTGTGAGTTTATATTCAATATTGCCTATCCTGTGGTACTCGCTCCGAGGTCACGTTCACAGCTGCCTCTACGGCGTGGTCTCACCCAAGTCCATGATGACCCAAGTCTGGGCAGATGGATACGTAGGCGCGGCCTGTCACATCAATGTTTCGTTTCATGTCCTCAGGGCTGGAAAAGAAAGGTGATTGACTGGAAGCGAGCTTTTCATTTCCTTGCATCCCGGCCGAGAGATGGAGCCAGGCATGGATTCAAGTTGGGCCATGGTATGTCGACGCGCAAATGTACAGAACAACGGCCGCGAGTGTCTTTGCCGTTGCGAGTTGAAACGCTCTCAGCAACTGTGGTTGGTGGGTTGTGTTGGGCAAACCGGGAGAGGCGAAGGGTTACCCTGCGTGCTAAGCGTGTGTCAGATGGAAATTGAACGTCTTTATGCAAGCAGGGGATGAAAGGACGGTAGAAAGAGAAAGGACTTTATGCAGTTTCTAGAAAGATGGATGACAGGAGGATATGTTTATGCAGAAAAGTGGGATGCAGAGATGAGCGGGGTGGAAGTGGTGGAGGGGAGATGAAGAGCGGATGATGGAGAGCGGATGAGGTTGTTTTAGCGCAAGATGTGTCGAGAGAGTGCAGTGCAGGTGCATCGCTGGTTCGGATTGCGTGCGGATAGGATCGACATGGAGGTGGAGAGAAGGCCCGTGTCTATCGATAGCGATCTCCTTACTTGCAGGATGCAACAGCGTTGGACGCGGAAGTGGCGTTGGGCACTGCCATCACGTGACTACCAGCTAGTCAAGATTGGAGTTGCTGATGAGCAATCCAGCACAGATGTTTTCTCAAGACCGACGGTATATCACGAGACAGATGTTTGTGGATCCTCGGCTTGACCTTGTATCGTCTAAGCAGATATGATCCTTTCAGCCTTCGGGGACCTTTGTTTCGCCCCAGGTCCACTGCCCAAGGCGTAATGGCAGCATGCGAGGCGTACACTTGTTACTAATAATATCAGCGTCCACGTCTATTTTCAGCAGATGGAGTGGACGAGGTCAGGTTCTCTGTGTTGGCTTGGCGCGCTGGAACTTGTATTTGAGATTGCGTAAGCGCACTGAGGGTAACTAACGTCTGGAGAAAGAATGTGGACATGCGGTAAACAAGCCGCCTACACGAGTGATTGAGCTGCGTATGCTGTCCTTCATATTCCATTTACAGACTAGGACGGGGTGAGAGCATCCGCGCATATCTTGAATGCGCGGGTCTCTGTCACATGAGTGAAGCTTTGTTCGTTTGGGACATGGCGTGGACCTGGGCACTTTCTGTCCGAAAAGATGCGATGGTGGACCGGAATCCGAGGTGAGCTGTGTGTTTGGAGATGGCCACATGTGGCTAGAGTGACCTGTATGTAGCCTTGACTGCGCTGATCTGCTCGACAGCAGGGTCGAAGTTGGCCGGGGAACTGAGTCGCACAGGTCCGAAGCAGCCTAGGGCATGCTTTGGTGTTTCCCTGATGGTCCATCTGATATCAAGATGGGTGGGGGCAGTGCCGGGCGCATGGCGGAAAGGACAAATAGGACGGGGCTGCGCAGGGTGAGGCTGTACAAGTCGACGAGGCTAGCTGACGATGTTTGTTGTACAAGTCGCAACTACACCGCCCGGGTCTGGGTGATGTGCGGCTCGGGCGAGCAACCACGGTAAGCGCCGAGGCAAGACAGGCGCTGGGGATCGGGGTCGAGTTTGGGGCAGATTGGCGTGTTTGTTGTTGTTGTTTTTCCAGTCTACTGTGTCGTTGCCGCGGGCGCACAAAGCCCGGGTGGTCGTACCAAAGCAGAGCGGCGAGGCGTCATGGGTGGCCAAGGCGGCCGTCTGAGGCCAGGACGAGCCGGCCCTTGGGCGACGCCGTGTCAGCGTGGGCATGCATAATCTCGCCTTTGTCGGTACATGCGTGGGGTGGGGTGCCAGGCACGTGGAGGCGTCTCAGTCGTTGGATGCAGTGCGCGGGAGTGGTGCTGAGTGCCATGGAGGGCGCCGAGTCCATGTATATCCGCAGCATGTACGTCTTGGACGGCGGCGAGCTGGCTAGCCGGCTGGCCCGGCCGCCTCTTCCCTGCGCGCCCGTCGAACGGCCCAAGGGCAGCGCCAGAGCGTGCTGGTTGCTTTTGCGCGGTGCCGTCGAGCACGAGGGGAACGGGGCCCGGCGGCGGGCTGTCTCGTCGGCGGCCGTGAGGGCAGCGGGCTGGGCTCAGCTGACGGGCGGGATGGGCGCGGTTTATGGGCGCTGCGTGGGTGGCGGGCGATGTGCTGGCAGCGGCCGGTTCGTGCCTGCAGCTGGCCTCGGGTGCGCGTCAGCGTTCCCGGCAGGCGTCGACGGCTGCTTGGGCTGCCCTCGACCTCATCCACTCCTCCGCCGCCGCCGCCCCGTTTCTGCTCGTCGTCTTCGGCTCTGCGTCCAACGGCTGTGCGCCGCGTACCCCGTTCACGCTGCTGCTCCACCGGCCTCGTGTGGGCTGACCGCCCCTTGCAACCCGGGCCTCGCTGCTATCCAGGCCCCATCGCAGCCAGCGACGCGCCCGAGCCAGCTCACGCTCAGGATGCCACGGCGGCCTCTGCCCATTGAAGCACAAGCACGCCCGCCATCGCCATCATGACCGACTCCGACACCGACTCGCTGCCTCTGCGCCCTGCCGACGACGACGCCTTCCACTCCATCTCCGGCGCCCACGAGAGTGCCGAGCCCTCGTCCACGGCCACGTCGTCGCCCGCCGCCCACTCACCGCGCCAGCTCCCACAACAACACGGCCCTCCCCATCACCAGCACCACCTCACCGAGCCTGCCGCTCCCTCTGCGCCCCACAGCAGCCCCGCGAGAGCCTCGTCGACGACGACTGCTGCTGCTTCCGCTGCGTCGACGGCCACCACCGCGTCCTCGTCCTCTGCACCCATGCGGCAACACACGCTGGCCGGCCAGCGCCCGCTCAACCCGTCCATCTCGTCGTCGTCGCCGCTGTCGTCGCGAGAAGCCTCCCCGGCCCGCCCCTACCAGCGCAATGTGCCTGCTGCCGGCTCCGGCGTCAGGCCTGGCTTCCGCTCACGCAAGAGCAGCACCGAGGCGAGCCCCAGCCGCACCTCGAGTCTCGCAAACTCGACCACGCCAGGCGCGCCTGCGCCAGCAGTGCAGCGTGCCAACTCGGCCACCAGCATACCGGAGCTCACGCCTGACCCTGCGCGAGCACCTCGCTCCTCCAAGCCCCCGTCCAAGTCCGCCACGACCGACTCGACGCCCCATTGGCCCATCTCGCCGCGCCTCAAGTCACCACCGCCCCCCGACGACCGCTTCTCCCACTCGCGCAGAAACTCGCTGCGCTCCCAGATCAAGAAGCCAGAGACGCAGTCGACGCCCGCCATCATCGTCCAGAGCTCGTCGCCCGCCTCGCCGCCCCGTCTGGCCGTGCCCGAAGACGGCACCACGAGCGAGCCAGATGAGCCGACGCAAAGCATCAAGGCACCGCCGCCTCGCGGATCAAGCGGGCAGCCACCCAAGCTCGAAACCGTCCAAGAGTCTAGCTCGCCTGCCACATCCGGATTTCACGGTCTAGAGCCGCAAAGGTACGCTTTTCCCCGCAACGGCCCCACTGTTTGTCATCGCGACGCACGTTAGACTAATCGCGGACCCAATTTCCGTTGCCATCCGCAAACTTTGTTAACGCTTCACCTTAGCTTTGCTTCTTCAGTCATTGCCCACAAATCCGACACGGATCGAAATGACGTCAACTCCAAAGTCACCGAAGACCTCAGCAGCTCCAAGCACGACTCCCTCAAGCACGACCATTCCAAGCATACCGAAAGCGGAAGCGACAGCGCGTCCAAGAGCGCAAAGAAGGCAAAGGTGCAGGAGCCGCGTTCGTCCTACGCCCAGCGCCCCCAGCACTCCGTCTCGGCAAAGCCATCGCTCTCGTCCATGTCGACCCGCGCGCGCGACCCGCCCCTGCGCAACATGACGGTCGAAACCGAGACGGTGCCCTCAGTCGCCCAGGCCTCCATCGTCAACCAGGACCGCTCCGCCTCGGGTCGCCCAGACGGCGGCATACGCCTCAAGCCCAGCAACGAAACAATACGTCCCAAGAAGGACAAGAAGCCCGCAAAGCGAAAAGCCCCGTCCATTAATGCTGGCACCGGTAGGTTGCACCTCATCTCATATTCCCATCATGCCCAGACCCGTCCCGACCCTGGTGTGCTCTCCAACACACCTTCGTCGCAAGGCAGCCCTGGTTCGTGCCACTCGTATGACGAACAGCCATCGCTGTCGACCATATCCCCCACGAGCTCAGAACTACGCGCGTCTTCTCTCCGTGCCCCCCAACTTGGCTATTTTTATTCAAGCACTAACGCCAGCCATCGCACAGCATCCTCCAAGGCAGATGTCTTTGAACAAAAGGTAGCCAGTGCCGTCGACGAGGCCGACTCCTCAGACTCGGACGCTACTTTCATCTACGAATCAAATCCGCCCGACCCCCCTCATCGCAGCCGCGGAGGACACCACTCGCGAACGCCAAGCATGACATCACTAGCCAGCCTCACGAATCCTCAGCTCCAATTACGCGACAGCCAAAAGCATCCCAGCAAGAAGAGCAGTACCAAGTTCAAGTTTAATCCTCCGTACATGAACCCGAGTATTGACGGGGATGACCGGGGCGAAGGCACCGTACGTTCAGGTTCGGGCCGAGCTGGTGGAGGCAGCCATCATCACCACATCGGCGGCAGATACGGCCAGGGTCGAGGTGGACTGAACCACATTGTCATGGACAGCGACTCATCCATGGCCCAACCTTCGCGCAACCGTGGGCCAGCCTCCCGAAACACGTCGCAACCAAACAGCCCTCGCTTTCACACGTTTACCGTTGGCAACGGCCACAGCAACGGCAGCAAGAAGAATGGCGAGTACTCGGCCGCGTACGACATTGATGCCGAAAACGCGGCCGACGACGAACGTACCCCGCTCATCTCAGGCCGAAGTCCGAGAGCCCGCACGCCTCGTCAAAGGAACAGCGCAACCATACGCCATCTGGAACGTCGCCATCACCGAGACGGCGGATGGTGCCGACGCTTCGCCGGATGTTTGGTCCTTTCTATCCTGCTCTTGGTTGTCGTCTTCTGTGCCGTTGGACTGGTCTTTGCAACCACGAAGCCTCTCACGAGTCTTGTTGTGCGCGATATCCAGAACGTGGTTGCCAGTCAACAGGAGGTCATTCTGGATCTCATCGTAGATGCCGTCAATCCCAACATTATTGGAGTTACCGTTGCAGATATGAACGTTTCTGTGTTTGCCAAGAGCAAACATGTTGGTTCCGATACCTGGTGGCGCGAACATGGAAACGGACCGCCTGGCAACATGGAAGATTGGACCCCAGTTCAAGATCAGTCCGACCATGTGCACACCCGCTCCACCACTGGAGGAGTTGACGAAGGGACCGATCCAATCGAAAGCGAACCCCGCACCATGCTGCTTGGCCGTGTTTACCGGTTTGACTCGCCTCTGACCTTCGAAGGCTCCTTTTTCCAGCGGCATCGCGCCGAGTCCATCGGTGAGCTTCGCCTAGGGTATCCAGGGAACAAGACCGAGGCAGGGGGCAGCGAACGCTGGGAAGAAGTGCTGCAACATCCGTTTGAACTCATTGTCCGAGGCAACTTCAAATACACGCTTCCCCTCAGCACGCAGGAATTCAAGGTCCCAGTCACAGCCTCTCATTACTACGATCCAGATGTTGAAAAAAGGAAAAAGCCGGCCGCTCTAAAAGGCCACGAAAAGAGGAGGAATTTACTACCTGTACTAACAAAGCCATGGGGACGCTACGACCGCAGAGCACTACTCCTCTGGAATCCCCAATAGCACACATCCTTGCATTCTGTATCACAAAGCCCGGAGATTCGAGGGTTGCACCAGCATAATCTCCCAAAAAAAGAAACTGATACCCTTCTAAACACGAGATCACGACCCTATAGACTTGTCCCAGTCCGGCAACTGTACATCAGCAACTACATTGCCCTCTCTCGGCTCCACAGCCCTTACGAATTTCTTTTTTTTTCTGCGTTGCATTTGCACGCCTTCACAACACCCCTTTGAAACGGCCGCATGTATTAGCCCGACGGCGAATGGTAATCTGCGAGGGTACAGGCTTTGCGCTTTAGCCATGGTGTTTGTGTTACGAAGCCCTGTCTTTTTTTATTTTGACAATATGGACCTGGCCTCCGTCCTAATCAGTTTCCCCGCTGTTTGTCCTATTTGAACTTTACCCTTGGAGGTGGATCATTGTTGATCCGAGCCATTCATTTCGTCCTCCCTCTTCTATGTATTTATATACACTCAACGTATACTTGATTTGGTATCTTTGCTTTCTCCTTTTGTTTCTCAACGATTGTCTAGGGTGCATGGAATCGGTATGGCCAAGGAAAACAAGGATATTTGCATTGCGTGGGAATGAGAATAAAAAAATTTCAGTCCACTGGACTTGACTCTTGATCCACTTCTTTTGCATCCCTGTGTATGAGACGTATCAAAATGTATTAGCTTTCTGTCTGCTTGCATGCTATGCGGCTTCCAAAACCAAGCTATCCCACAGCCAACCCCTCCACTGCGCACTCTTGGTGACCCTGACATCAAGCCTATTACTCTGCCCTTGTCTTAGCAGCCCCCGCGGAATCTCAAACTGCAATCGTCTCCATTCCCCGGCTCTTGTAGCACCACGATATGTATCCTGGCTATTCAACAAACTAGCGCTGGTGATATTCCCGATGCGTGCCTCGTTAAGCAAGATATCCGCGCTGGATCCTTGTGAAAACCCAGCGAGGGAGAGAATCAAGTTCGCAGCAGGTGTCGTGCTGTTTCCAGACGAGGACATGGAGGAGGGTAAAGCAAAAGAAACAGACCACGTCCCCAGCTTGCTCTGCGCAAAACACCAATCTCTCTCCGGGGAGCTGGTACCAACAGTATACGTCAGGTTGGCAGGACACTTGTCCAAGCGCGCATGCTCCACGGGATGTGCCGGGTCCGCGAGGTAAAATCCATCTGTCTTACGGTCCAGCGCTCCGATTTGAAAAATACGCTTCGAAGCGTCCGTCACCGGCCAATTGAGTTCCTGTAACGTTGTCGTCTTGCCTTTCGCAATCGCGACGTCGTTGTGCGTAAAGTTTGTCGTAACATCTTGCATTCCGCTGCCGCCATTCGCCCACGCATACAGCGCATACGAGCCCGTACGCACATTCTCAATATGGAAGCAACCCTCGGCATCCGCGTACGCAGTGTAGTAGTACGCCCTCCCCTGATCAAGCGTTGACACCGTCTCGTTGCGATTATCCCCTAGAAAAACCGCCGCACCGGCTGCCGGCCTCCCATCCCCCAGCACCAATTTCCCCTTCACCGCGCCACGAGCCTGGTACGCGCCGTCTTTAAACCACTTGTACGGCCACTCTTTTACTTCCTTCGCCCAGCGCGCCTCCGCATCTTGCGCGCTCCCATCGTTCAAGTACCACAGCCACGGGCCCCAGATCCTGCTTCCATCCGTGGCAAAAGCGTCGCGGGAAATGGCCTGGTAGTGCGTCCCATGTAGCATGTTAAGCTGGACCGTATCCCCTGTCTTGGACTCTCGATGCAGCATGAGTTCCTGCTTCAAGTGGTCGCCGTTGAAATACTCGTGCCCGGCGTGAATGTACCAGCTACCTGCGTCCGGGCCGTACACGCCGTAGGCCGTCTGGTCGCGCAGGAAAGCAGCCCAATCGTATTTTGTCAGATACGTACCATCGGGCTTCTGCCATGTTTCGTCTTGCACATTTGTGGCATTTGCGTACTCTGAGAATAAGGGCAGCGCGCCGTCCTTGACGTTGGTGTGCGCGTTGGGGAAGGACTCGTTGGAGAGGCGCCAGAGGGTGCGGAATTCGCCTAGTGTGGGCAGAGCTCGGTTCACAAAGTATTGGTATGCGCCTGGGAGAGTGTCGTGGATGATCCAGTGGAAGTCGCCTTCGGTGGCTGTGAAGCGGATGTTGAGCCAGTCTGGGCCTGAGTCGACAACTGCTGCGGAGGTCCAGTTGAGATCGGATGCGGCGCCGTCTATGGATTTGATTACATTAGATGGGGGCCAATGCAATGGGGAATGTAGAACCTACTGTAACTAACGTAGTGCCCTACTGCGTTGCCAACTCGGTCTTTGCCTTTGTACATCAACTTGGTCGCATACTGGGCGTTTTGAGTCACGTTCCAGAGATCATTGCCGAGTACCCAGGTCGAGGGACCAATTTCCTTTAGAAAACTACGAGGTTGTTTTGCGGCACTGTGTTCTGGGAATGGCGATGCAGTGGCCAGTACAGCCAGCGTAGCAACACCAATAGACGTGAGAAGAGCGCTCATGGTGGGTTAATCCGTGGACCCCCGTTGGCAATGCGGACGATGGGATCTTGGCCACAGCAGGTTCATCATCATGTACTGCCGTCCCAATTATATAGTCTCTGATGTCGTCTGTGCAATGGCCAAAGAACGGCCTGGCTGAGTCTTTGTCTTCTCCTCACTCGGTGCAGATATAGCCCGAGCGCTTTGCATTCCGCCTGAATGAAAAAGGCATGACCCGCGGGGTTATTTCTGTGTACCTAGGTAGATCCCAGAAGGAGAAATTGTACTATTGAAATGGACAAATTTCCCTGCAATCATCGCGCTCGTTTGCGACTGTCCAATAGCGCAATTCGGTCTGGTCTGTGCAGATCTTTCTGACCTGAACGCTTATTTTGGAGTCGCGCAGGCCCATGGGGCGGAGTACCGGGTCAGCGGGAGAGGGGGGGCTTCTGGAATGAAACTTCCCCATAGAACATGCGAGGAGGCTTGGTTGGCGGGGCGATCGAGCTTGAGAAGCTTGAGTGGGGAGTCAACCAGGTCCATTTCGTTCGTGGTGCACCGAAATACCGGGTTGAGGACGGTCAGGTGTCCAAAGGGCCGATCCGACGAGAGTGAGCCGGACAGGTTGTTGCGGTAAGCTTTCCCATCGCGGTAATTAACCGCTGTCTAGACTAACTTACAACTGGGCAACAGGCTGGCATCTTGAACACACTTATTGTCGTACAGCAAAAGACTTTGAAACTAGACTTTTATTTTCAACGAATGGCTTCAGCCTAGAATCAAGGACGTCGAACAAAGCAAAGCAATAAGGGGTATTTCCATCTTCATGCGTAAAAATCGCCTCTCTACTTCTCCAAGGCCTTCGCATCAGCCTCCTTGGGCGTGTGCGTGCCTGAATCCGCCATCTTCTCTCCCTCAACCACCGAAATAGGACCCGGACGAGGACCACCCTTGCCCGTGATGTCGCGCCACATGCCACCAAAGTTGCGTACCAGGCTCTCTCGGCCCTCCCACAGCGGGTAAACGCCTACTGCCATGGTAGAGCACAGGAGCCAGATGATACCGACAATGACCCAGCCAGAGAAGAAAGATTCGCTGAAGATGTAGCCGGTTCCGTACAGCGGCATGGGCCAAAGGACGAGGAGAATGAGGGTCATTGTCGCAGTAGTGATTTTGGCAATCTTCGAGGCGCGGAAGAGCTTCTTCTGCTCAGCAGCTTCTGCTTCTCCCGAGAGAACAGCGTGGCGGCCATGTACAGCCTCCAAGTCCATGTGAGCGGCTGCGGTGACATCTGAATCGTCGACAAGTCGAATATTCTTCATAGATACCCAGTCGTAGTTATCTTAATCTTGAGTCAGCAGTTGCATCGCAGCAGCAGAAGGTCATCACTTACCCATTCCAAAGATCAAAGTGAGAACAGGGATGAAAATGAGGGGAGACAACAGAGCAACGACGTTACCAGCCAACATAGGATTGTTAGCACCAGAAGTCTCGACGGTGATGACTCCATCGTTCAGCTTGGAGGTGGTCACTAGCCAGGCAGTGATGCTGCAGCACAAGCCTAGTACTGGGGACAGAGTCGCTGCCCATTTGTTCTGGCCTTTCCACATAAGAGTGAGAGTGGCTGGAAGCACTGCGGATGAGATTATGACGCCCATGAAGACGTAGAGCCATCCCATGCTTGTTCGTGTTAGCGAGTTTCGAATTGCTGAAGCGAATTGGCTGTAACTCACCTAATGCCGGCGTACCACAGTCCGGTCGAAAATCCAGCCATGATCAGTCCGAATGCGCACACGCATACGTGCGAAGTGTACACAAGACGACGACCACTGGCGTTGGTGTTGATGTACGTGCCATAGATGTCGTATGTCAGAATACTGGACACGGCAATGAGCTGAGCAGAGAAGGCGGAAGTAACTGCCATGAAGACGACAAGTAGCGTGGCCACAGCGCCGCCAGATCCAAGGAGAGCGACTGCAGCATACGGGAGAGTGAGTCCTGCACTGATGGACGCTTCGTCCATGACGCTGGGATAGGTCGGGAAGTACTCAGTGTGTTGGAGTGCAAGAGCTGCGAGACCCATGGTAGTCGCACAGAGCCACTGTAAGATGTCAGTGAATGTTTATCACGGAAATGAGTGAGAAAATTACCGGAATAGCAAACCAGGAAAGACCACCGATAATGTATCCGGGAAGCGCATGGACTGGGGATGCAGCAATAGCCTTGTTGTAGTCTATCCCAAGTCAGCTTTGAATGGAAGTCATCACCACAGAGGAAACTTACAGCCATTGTCCATGAAAACCGTGCCAAAATTTCCGATAATGTTGATCACAAAAAAGATGGCGCCGTCCTTGCTCCTCATTGTGAGGTAGCTTCCGCCAGCATTGCCGGGCACTGGTGTTGTGGCTGAGAGCGCTTGCAAGCGGTCATAGACCGCCTTTGGCGAGCCAAGCCTATCGCCAGTTGCGTAAGTCGTGAAGGCGAAGGTGAGAAGGATAATGAGCAAAATGACGGTGTGGACGTAGTCGGTAAGGAAGGTAGCCTTGATTCCACCAAACATGGTGTAGATAACGACACCGAGGGGAAGAAGGAAACAGGCCGCTGCCGTGGGCACTCCGGTCAGGGAGCTGATGACGGCAGATCCACCAGTCAGCAACATGGCTGTGACGAGAATATTCGTGAACAGTCCAAAGGCAATGTACACGAAATGGGTAGATCTCCCATAGCGAGCACGAACCGCTTCGAGAAATGTCTAATGTATGTTAGTGTGTGAAGGTGCTGTTAACTGAAATCACGTACATGAGCGTTTGGTGCTCGCCTCTTGAGCTCGATAGCAACAGTAGCGAACAACAGAATTTGGACAGTAGCGCCAGCAGCATACCAGAGGGGGCCAGACACGCCTATACATTGTCAGCTTCTGCCATACAAATGTGATGAGGTTCTTAGCTTACCATAGCGAAACGCGACCGATGAGCTTTGCAATAACGTAGCAGCCCAGGTCCAGGATGATACGACGGCAGAAGCCACAAGACCGGACTTTACGGTACGGCCCGCAGTTGAGAACATCTCCGAAGTTTGTAACTCATTGTTGTAACGCTTGAGTACCCAGGTGGTAAAAACCTTGCAGACATTAGTCCATGTTGCTCGCTACGTATTGATATCATATTGAAATGAAGCTCACCATGCCAAGTGAAAAGAGGAAGCCGACACCAAGAACAATTCCATAACCCCAAGCCTGTCCCAGAGGGGAGGCTGAAGGACCGATAGGTGTGCCACCGCCAGCCATGTTGGGATATGTCGTGTAACGGAAATCTCAAGGCCTGAGACGCTGGTTGCGATTCTGCCCAGGGGGGAATACGAAGTATCTATATTCTTTCAGATCTTCATCGGTCACGTTTCCCTGCGAAGACCTGTTAACTATCACAATTGCTATCTCTAGCATTCCAGACACATCGAGCCTACGTCCGGAGATTTGACATTGGGATATGATTGGCTAAAGATAGTCTTCCCACACTTACCCCAAGTGTGGGAATGCGCCAGGACTGCATACTGTCCAGGTTGAACCCAAGTTCGCGACTTGGTTTGTCGACTGTGCCTTATCGCAGCGTTTCCCCAGCATCTTAGCCGACTGGGCTCGGCGGGCTGATTCGCTTATGCTGATAAGAGTCAGCAAGTGACTGTCACTACCCTTAGTCCAAACGGCGGACGCGACCGAATCACGTACTGCAATTTTTTCTCGCCTAATTCCAAGTGGCCAGCATGTGCAACCGTTTGCGTGGGATCGATATTCGAGGCTGGGCGTGGAGGAATCGGGCGTATCAGGATGAAGATGGTGTTGGAGGTTTCAATGAGGTAAACATAGCATTGGAGATAAGCTGGCGTAGGGGACCCAATCAGACGGCTCCCAACGGTGGACCCCGAAGTCGGCGCGCAGGAGACGTACCGTGCCCGTTGTATTTCTCCACGGCACTAATCGACTGCATCCTTCGAGTATAATGTTACTCGATCGCTTCGACAAAAATGTGTATCCTGAGAACCATGGGAGGTGCCTCAGCTCATGTGTCATGAGAAAAAGTAACCCTTGCATATTATGCATGTGAAGAAAGAGGTTGTGCAACATGTTCAAAGTTGAGCATTGTGAGAAGAAGATTCACATAAAGATGCAGCGAAGATCAGCGTTAATCCGTGCTCTAAGATGAGGTCAGAACAAAGGTTATCAATTCGCTCATGATGGAGAGATGATCTTAGGCTTTGGGATCGGGCCGTTTCCTTCAGATTTGCGACCCAACGGACTGGACGAACCTCTTGGCAAGCCTTGCTTGAAGCAATCAAAACATTTCTATACTGTAATAGTGGTGAATCAGACATACGCGATCAGGTGGATACTCTCCCATTCACCGGGATCGTTCAGTATAACAAGGGATCCTGATGTCTTTTTAATCCTCAAGCAATTCGACAATTCGTAGTCCCAATGCATCGGGACTGCTCAGTATAACAAGGGATCCTGAGACCTTTTTAATTCCCGAGCCGTCCAATAGTTCGCAGACACTTGTCGACCATAAAACCATATCCGCATCAAACACTGGAGCAGCAACGTCTACCTCATTGCATGGACATCAATTGATACCGGCTTTTTGTGCTGTACACGTAGAGCAACTGATTCGCGTTTTTATGCTTCTATACCTCAGCGTTTTGTGTACGTACTGAAGGCTGAGTCAGCCCAAACAAGGTGGGTTTCACTGATGAATGACTAGAATATCCAGACGATGTCGCCTTGCTCAGGCCAAGCGTGCCATTCTGAGCCAAGAGATCTTCAGAACGGTTAAGAATTTTGGACTCGAAAATGGTCCACTATTATCTTGAGTACACCTGCCGTGGAGATCAATGCCTACTTCTATATGTCATTGGCTAGTTAACAACCAGAGACGAACAATACCGGGGTCACATGTTGATGCTATATCTCAATTTTCCTTAAAGTCCACAGAGCAAATTTCTACACACATTCAGCCATGCGGATCCGACCGGATGCTTCCCGTCTTTTCCACCCGCCATTTGCTGCTCATAAACAAACACGTGCACGCGGAATGACGAGTTCAGGTTCAAGAGGCGGACTTTTTGCGGTTTCAGGGTAGAGGCTGACAAACTCTATTTGCTTTGCAGCGTATTCGCGGACCAAAAATGCCTTCAACGCTGTTTATGAAACTGGTCGAGAACTCAACTTTACGGCATCTGAGTTATGTACGCAGCGCCCAGATTCATGGCGACGAGGCGTCTAAGCACCCCAGGAACCCCCAGGACCTACAGGTGCGCCACAATAGCTGAATAAGAACCGCCTCGGACATCTCGCACGACCGCACGAATCATCGGCCGACCACAGGCCCAAGCGTCCGCTCCATATGCACGATCCTTGGGGCCACATGCAGCAATTTAAGCCTCTTTCCCGAATTGGAGCATCGGCTATTGAACTGGAAAACATATATTGAAACATGAAGCTCGTCGCTTTTCGTCGTGCTAAAGATTGAGCAACCATGATCGTTCTAAGTACAGTTCTGACGAGTACATTTGCACTCCTGGCTTCGGCCCACTACGTCCCCGACGGATGTCCGCGAAAGATTGGGGCAGAAGGTGTGCAGGCGCGTCTGCCACCCACGTTCAATGTCACCGGCGAACATCATCATGGAAAACCCTGGCGCGCACCACCTGTAGGATTCTACTTCAAGCCGTGGTCGATGATTCTCGCCTCCAATCCCCAGTACGCTGCCATGCGTAATGTGCAATACGACCCGACCCCGATCGACCCTTCGGAGCCCACCGGCTTGGTGAATGACCTCTTTTCCTTCCAGCGTCCGGGCAATGACACTGTCTTCACTACGTATGGTGTAGACACGCCGATTCCGCATCTAGCGGCCTCATTGAAGTTTGCAGCAACCGGAATTTTAACTGGTGCTACGAGTGAATACTACATCTTGGTCTGGGGATGTGATGCCAACAGAGTTCCCTACTACGCGAGCTATTCTACGGCAGTCAATTTTACGCAGACGCCCCCAGGTATTGATATGATGAGCACGAATGACAAAGGACCTGATCAGGCAACGATCGATGCGGTTATTAAAGCGCTCAAAGACTTGGAAAATGATGAGATTACGAAGTACGTAGACCAGTTGAAGCGGATGGTCCAGGATGGAGGACGACGTAATATGCCGAGGGTAAGCATCCAGCTTGATCAGGCTTGAGAAATACTGACAATACGACGTAGGCCACTTGCGATGACTATTGCAAGACGAACCAGGGCCTGCTCGGAGCACTAGGGTGAGGGTACGACTGGTTAGAAAGCGGGTGGAATGCTCCATCTTCAACAAATTCATTGTGTCTTGCGGAAGTCATGGATGCGGAAAGATTGATCAACATATGTAGCATAAACGTACGCAGTGACAAGGCTTCATGACGTTTGGTCGACAGGATGCTCGCTTTGAGCACAAGTAGGAGCATCATCCATACTCAAGACATAACAATGTATACCGCTTTCCCGCTCAACAAACCCAATGTATTGTTGCAACAAACTCATGCATTCAATGAATACACGACGTTCCCGAATTGAGTGTGGCCCGTGGGACGCGCTACTCCGCGGTGGAGCATGCCAAGCCAGCCGCCCGCGTTAGCGTCAAAAAAGTTGAAAGTTGCGTACAGAGAGCAGCGCAAGCCCACGACGGAACAACGTCTACAACGCATTTACAAATCACAGATTGCAGCGGGCAACTCAAAATGGCTAAGCGAAAGTTGAACGAGCACGATGTGCCAGAGGAAACTTCAGGCGACGAGTCGCCCTCCGAGCGCTCCAGTTCACCCGAGCCTTCGCAACCCACAGCGACTGCGACCGCGACCGCGACTGAGGCTACGACAAGCACGACGCCGAAGAACAAGAAATCCTCAGAAGACGCCAAGGCATCACAACCAACTCCTCTGGCATCCTTCGCTGAACTCCAGCTAGAACCCCGTCTGTTAAGGGCGATTCGCGATCTGAGATGGGCTTCACCCACGGCAGTGCAATCGCAGGCTATTCCTCTGGCGCTCGAGGGTCGCGACATTCTCGCAAGATCAGGAACGGGTACTGGAAAGACAGGAGCATATCTCCTCCCTATTCTGCACAAAACACTGCAGCGAAAGCAGACTTCCCTCATTCTGGCACCAACAAGAGAGTTGTGCCAGCAGATTGCGAACGTCGCCAAATCGCTCTCACAACACTGCGGTCAGGAGATTAGGGTGCGCAACATCGCAGGAAAGGAATCGGACGTCGTTACAAAAGCAGCGCTTGCCGACAAACCTGAAGTCGTCGTGGCCACACCAGCGAGGGCGTGGACCAACATCAACAACTCTACGCTCTCCGTCAACGATCTGGGAACCTTGGTTGTAGATGAGGGTGATTTGATAAACGGGTATGGCTTCTCTGAGGACATGGCCAACATCGCCCGTGAGATACCGGTGGGAGTTCAAAAGATTGTCCTCTCGGCTACTCTCTCGACTGATGTCGAGGCTCTTGGGAGCCTGCTGTGCACCGACCCGGTCATCCTTAAGCTTGCGGATCTTGACAAGGACTCGCAAAGAGTAAGTCCTGGCTTCTCGTCAACGCTCTGGACCTGCGCTAATGTATCATAGGTGAAGCAATATGTTCTCAAGGTCGCCGAAGAAGAAAAATTCCTCTTGATTTATGCTATGTTCAAATTGCAGTTGATCAAGGGCAAGACCATTGTCTTCGTTGGAGATGTCGATAGGTCATACCGAGTCAAGTTGTTCCTCGAGCAATTCGGAATCAAGAGTGCTGTTCTCAATTCAGAACTTCCACTCGCATCACGTACACATATCGTGGAGGAGTTCAACAAAAACGTATACAACATCCTCATCGCCAGCGACGAAAACGACGTTGTGGGAGTTCGGGACGACGATTCAAAACCGAAGAAGAAGAAGGCAAAGAGGAGTAATGAAAGCAAAGATTCAGGTGTTTCAAGAGGCATTGACTTCTTGAATGTGGCCTGCGTTCTCAACTTCGACTTCCCCAGCAACTACAAATCCTACTTCCATCGGATAGGAAGGACGGCGCGAGCCGGAAAGTCTGGAACTGCCATCTCCTTCATCATCCCCCGCGAAAAATACAGGAAACATAAGCCGACAACTTTTGCTGGATGCGAGAACGACGAGGAAGTTCTGAAAAAGGTCGAGAAGCACCAGCAGGAGGGTCAAAAGCTGGAGAACTACAACTTCGATATGAAGCGCCTGGAGCCATTCCGGTACCGATTCGCAGACGCATTGAAGTCGGTTACAAGGATCGCGATCCGAGAAGCACGTATTAAGGAAATCCACTCGGAGCTGGCAAAATCGCAAAAGCTTTCCAGATATGTAAGTTCTCACTACTCTTGACACATTCTCCTGGGCTTGACTAACACTATTATAGTTCGAAGAGAACCCTGAAGCGCTCGCGCATCTTCGTCACGATCAGAATCTCAACCATCCCCTCCGGATACAACCGCATCTCAAACACGTCCCAGATTATCTGCTGCCTGGTGGCAAAAAGCCTGAGGATGTTGGTTTCGTTGGCCTCAACCTGCCGAAGCCGGATCGAAAGAGGTTCGTCAAAGGCAGAGGTAGGAAGGTAGTGAGGAGGAACGGCAAGGTGGATCCCCTGAAAACATTCAACGCACGAGGAAAGGGAAAGAAATAGCGGGTTGGTCTGATTGGTGCTAGGTACTGTACATGTTGATAGCCACAGCTTGAATCGGCACTATTGAGATATGAATAAAAACGCTTGCTATGAGCAAAGCCTAATAGTTGTCTATGTTTGCTATATTGCACTGTGTTGTTGAATTGAACCAAAAAATATCGAGTGTCATACCAAAATCACACGCTACTTTGCGGTTGTCAACGAAATTAACATTTCACTTAATCTGTCTCCTTTACTTCTTTTCGCCTTCACCAGTGGAAAAAAAGAAAAAAATCAATCCTCTTCCCCCAGCTGAATCGAACTGGGCTCTCTCCTAGCACACCGTTGTTTTATTTTCCCTATGCGATTGGCACCCACGGTTGAATAGTACACAATTCAGAAGGAAATCTGCAGATTAGTGCGATGCTAGGAGGCCACTCAACTTGTGCTGAGAGGAGAGGGTTGATGGTAGGATATGGTGTTTTGGAGTATGTGTGAGAGCAAACAAGGCTCATAGGAGTACATATCGCCTTGCCAGGCTTGTACTTGACACAAGCCTTCCTACCTTCACTCAAGGTGAATCACGAGCCGACATCGGCACATTTCACAGCACCAGCCAACACAAACAGCATGAGAGTGGGAAAACAAAAGCGAAACGTATCTCTGAGAAGAGGGAGAAAGAGGGTTTGTAAATTCGAGTGCGAGGTTGAGAACATGCAAGGTGGTGCAAATATGAAACCAATGGGAAAACCGCAAAGGCCGTCCATGAAAGATGCCGCGACAGTATGATTTCATGTTAATCGCAGCTCGTGTATACAAGATACTTATCCGTGTGGGTTTAAGTGGGCAGAAGGGTCGAGCGAGATATTAGTTCGTGGACACGGTATTTGCAATGTGAACTCTTTGTTCTCAGTGGAGGTAAAGCGGAGGATACATCCGCCGCTCTGAGAAATATACGCATTTCTGATTGAGTTGAGGTATGAGTTTGATGGGGAGATACAAAGGAAGAAGCAAAGTATGACTAAGTGAACTGGGAAAAGAGTTTGTAGAGGAAGTTGGAAGCGTCTGACAACAAGAAGAAGGTATTACGCAAGACTTGCTAACTCGGACTCGATCAACAATGTTGAGATGCTTCTCAATTCAAGTGAGGAGAGATTGTAGGACAAGGAATTGACGACGGAGCAGTGTTTTGAAAGAAGAGAGTCCACTAATGAATCGTGAGATATAATGGTACGTCATTTCAGCATTTCCTATTTTACTATGAGCGGATCAAAGCGAACTTACACCTCCAAATTTGACTCGCTTTTCTCAGAGGAACAGCTCTTCTAGCCGCATATATAGCACTCAGCCTTCAGGTTATGTACAATAACATTGGCGTGAGAGAAGCCAAAGAAGCGGCAATGAGTCTCTCCGAAAGGCTCGAAATTTCATTAGATTAGACAGCAAAAGGGAGAGCCGACTAATTACAACGTACATGTAATCCTATGACAGATCAGAGTGGATATGCAGTATTACAACAGTGTCTGTATGAAATATCGTGTGTAAACCAAGCTTTAGGCATCATTGACAGAATGTACACAAATCAGAAGAGCAGATCACTTTGATCCTGAGCAACAACACAATCACTTGAGCTAGACAACGCGCAAATGAGGAGCCAGAAAGGCAAGTTTAGGCTACTTGCCTACTTCAACACTTTGTGTAACTGGCAGCAATGACCTGTGCCGCTGGGCTCTCATCCGAGGCTCCTGGTGACACAACATGATCAGCTGCTTCTCGGTTGTAGGTAAGCGCCGAGGCACCGGTAGATTAGGTATAAGGCAGACGGCAAACCGAAGGCAAGGGGAGTCCTCTTGCTGGACCGAAAGAACCACTACACAAGAGTCTTCGGCAATAATTGACCACAATCTGGCCGCGTGGCTTGTTTCAAAGAGAAGTAGTATGGCAAGAGCCTTGGATTGGGTCTCGGCAAGCAGCTTATCTGTGGACGAGCTGAAGCCACAACACGGTGCATTGTCTCGGAGGCCAACTTGATACCTGTCCCTCTATATCCCTCCAAACCCGATCTTTGGGATCCGAACAAGGCATGTCAAAATGGAGTCCCAAAAGATGAGGGCCAGTCGAGAGACTTATTGCACGAACGTTGCGCGCATACTGTGTAGGCTTAGAAGTGGAGCTCCGCGGCCCGCTGGAACCCCACTCACCCGACCCACCCACACATTCCCTTAGCTCCCGCCCCCGAACGAGGCCATACGATCAAGCGCGCCTTGGAAGATTAGCAAGCAACGCGCTGATGAGATGGCTTGCTATACCATGGACTGTCGACGTTACGGCTTCTCGAGCATGACAATGTTGGCGCGCGCTATACACCTATCGTTTGCGCCACGTGTATCGTCGCATTGTCTGGCTTTGGCTCGTACAGCAGCACATGTCGGGTATCGAAATGCCTTTTATGCCTTGTTTGCCTTGTTTGCCTTCTTCACATGGGTCGACTGAGGTTGTCAGGAGAGACATGGGCTGGTAAATGAGTCGGTCATTAACTCCATCCGATTCGAACGCGCTTGGTGCTATTCCACATGGGAGGGTAAGCCTGTTCCCCCAACAACCAATTGTGTTGGCGGAGAAATTGCAGGCTATTTCAGTGTTGGAGAACAACATGCAGCCTCAGATAATGACGTGGTCCATCTTTAGCATTGCTTTTCCCAGCCTCGGCTCCTTCACCGTCTGAAGTCTCGGGTCAGCGCAACGCGTCACTTGTCTATCATAGACACTGATATCCGCGAGATGCTCTGTGCTCACATGCGGTGCGGGACATGCTGGTCATAAATACGTTTGTATGGCTATAACTCGCTCCTGTGGCTATGCTTGCACATATGCACCAAGCTGACTAGTATCGGGTTTGGTTGGTTGAGTCTGTGTTCCTGGTCACCAAAGCAAGAGGCAGACGTAACTGATTGCGTTGCAAATAAAGTCAAACCTCGTCCGCGGAAGGTTGAATTCAAAAGCAGGCAGCATGGCTACCGGCGCAATGCAGCCAAACGGTCAAATGACTGATGCCCTGATGTTCCGGAGCAATAAGAGCTCTCGAATGTCATTAAGTGTTCGCCTTCATTAGGCCGACTATGTGGCATGCTATCGGCGTTCGGGCCGCATTGAAGCAATGGGCCGACGCGCACTGGGTAGCTGCGAAGCTTAGGATACTTGATTGGAAGAGTGTTATCAGCCGGATCTGTTGGTGCAATCCGGTGGAACGAGTCATTGTTGCGTACACTTTTTTGTGCGTTCGAGTTCGGGTTTTTATAACGTTGGCAGAAGTGCGTGGGTCTACTACAGGGGATGGTAAGAGGGTATAGTCCGTACCTTTCCCATTCAAGCTACTTGGTTCATTGCTTCCTGCGGCCACGTGTTTCTCTAACCCAATGACGCAGACAGCAAAGCTCCTTCTAATTAAGTCGTGCAAGGGGCAAGGTAGCCAATCAAGGCGGCTGTCGCAACAAGCATGATACAAGACAAGTTACTCGGGAGCGTTTGAATGCTTCATACTCTAGCATGGTAACATTCTCTGAGCCTAAGAAAGCAAAGAAACGTATTGTGTTAATGATAGATACAATTTGAATTGCAATAGATCATGAATGGTGGTAATGAAACGTGAGTCGGTCTGTTATAGAGTATGGGTGTAGCAAAGCATCGTCCAAATTGAAGAGGTAACGTATAATGGATGGCAAACAAAAAGAGAAATAGACTCCATCCTTAGAAATGACGAAATTGAGCGAAATACCTTCCAATGCATCGATTCTATCGTCAGCAGCGTCAAGGTGAAGTCGCATGCTTCAATAGTCAGGCTGAAGGTTTTGCACGTTCCAATGACTCAAGAGGTTAGGAATGTCACTGGGACGAACTCGACCGATATCCTTGACTTTGACATTGTGCTGAATAGGGTGGTGGATACCGAAGAATATCCTCGAAGCAATAGAAAGCGGAGGTACTCCTTGGGTCATCATGATACCTATATCGATTTTTCAGCCTTGAAATATCCCGTCAAAAGATCTGTTCTTTCTTGACTTACAGATAGGCTCTTTCTCGAGCGCGCTTTCCCCTTGCAACGGAGAAGGCGATGAGCCCATCGAGTAGGCAATCGCATGTGCGCTTGGGTCTACACCATGCTTCATCGTTGCCTGGTTACCATATG
The DNA here is from genome assembly GCA_005212705.1 of Curvularia lunata. Lineage (NCBI taxonomy): Eukaryota > Fungi > Ascomycota > Dothideomycetes > Pleosporales > Pleosporaceae > Curvularia > Curvularia lunata. The sequence continues at coordinate 485,998 of PELC01000006.1, read as the reverse complement.
TGAAGATTGGACTAAAGCGGTCAGCCATATTTAAACCACTACCTGATTAGATTACTGACACCGCATAGCAAAACCCATGTCTTGTGCTGACGACGATAAAACGCCGGATCTGGCTGTACACATATTCTCCATACATGACACGGGAGAATGAGTCATTATATGCGGTTGCTGTTGAACCAGCACCCTCACTGAACAAGACCGAGAAGACCTGACTAGTTATGAGTACAAACTCTGTGCCATGTATTTGAGGAATACTAAACCCTGCCAACTTCGAAGAAGCTACTATGTCTAACGTAGTACGCTTCATGGGATCAGTATCATTCAAACAGGAAAGGGGCTCGGAACATACATGGATCCAAAGGCTCCACATGGCTGTTAAGCGCGGGTTGGTTGAAATCGTAGGTACCTACGATCTCTGGACCCTCGACCGGTGCTCGCGTTTCGTGAAGCGAGTCAGCGCGAGCCGGAAGCCAGTCGAAGAGTACCCAGCCCTGTCCTACATACGGCCCGAGAGCGTCAATACTTGGTGAAACATGGGTAGTAATTCGCGGAACGTATGGCCACAAACCTTCAACATAATGCGTCCTGTAGTAGCGCCTATGCTTAGGGTCCCAGAGTGTGTGCAAATATCTCCCATGCTGCTCGTCGAATTGCGGCTGTTGGGATGTCGACATACTTCTGAGTAGTACCGAACAAAGGCAGCTGTGCGCTGACCCAGCTGTACCATGTTGCGCAAGCCTATTTAAGGTGAAGAATCCAGCTAACTGCCTACGAAATGCAGCAGCAGAGCCGCATTCTACACACGTGAGTGAGTAAAATGCAGAGTTCATCAATCAATGAAGCCATGTTGCCAATGTGGCATGGATCTCTCGGTGCGCTAAGCCAAAAACGCGGACGAATGGGCAGACAGCGACAGCCATGCAAGTCGAGGGGTGTGTGTGGCACGGGGCGGCTGGCTTACCCTGCAAGATCATCGGTATACCACGCGTTTGGATCCTTCGCGCCATACCGCCTTAAACGCTGCCTTTGAGCACTTGCATGTGGCTGCTTGGCTTCAGGGGTGTAACTAGCTCAGTCCAGCCAGGTCATCTCGATGCTCTAACCTCCTTCGCTCTTCGTTATCATACTTGTTGTCTGTCTGGACTGTTTTGAATGATCTCAACTTTGATCCAACGCTTTCGATGGCTCCACCGCAAGGAGAGACCCGCGGGTTCAGAGTTTGGTTTGCTTTTGTTAGGATGCGCAGACAAATCGGTGTGGAGACAAAGCAAACACGCAAGCATGTGGAGCGCTGACGGGGGTACCTAGGGAAATGGTTGCAAAATCGATTTCATCAAGTGCAGACCATTGCCCATGGCAAAGGGTCAAACACGACTAGCAATTCTAGCAGTGAACGGCGAAACACATCATCTTCGATTGCAGCCCATCTTCCTGCTGACGACCCACTTCTAACCAGTATGAGCACAGATGAACGAGGACTTGACTTGCCCCTACAACCCTCACAACTCAATCTCTATATAGATCTACCACCGCCTCCACCACTACCGCCGCAATCTACAATTCCACCATTGATACCAGCTGCAACGCCGGTAGAGCAGCTTGGTGTAACAGCCGAAGGAAGAAGACCGCAGGAATTCTACGATATTGTAAAACAACACGACAAACTCATGGTAGCCAGAGATGCTTTGATGGGGTGCAGATCCCAGATGAAGATAGACAGGAAGAAAATTCGTGAGATTCGTGAGAAGACTGGTGCTCGGGAAGGATCGATGATAAATCAATTGCGGACTTTCCTACACAAGCAGAACATTACCTTAACTCGAGAGATAGAGGAAACGCTCGAGCAAGTGGATGCTTTACGAGATCAGCTAGGCTTGTTGGAAGCCGAATATGATGATTCCGAGCAAGACTATGCCATGAGGGAAATTGACCATACTGGAAAGGAGATGCGCTTCATCGACAACTTAGTAACTGCCCACTCACGTTGCCCAGCTGCATCAACATTGATGCAAATCCAGACAAACGCGGATACCGTGGACAGAGCACCCATAACTTCAACACGTGATTGCGAAGTCACCAAGCATAGTAACGAAGCTCCCGATGCGATTCAATCAGACAAAGCGCTGCAGCTTGTTGTGCAGACGAGAGTCCATCCAGAACCACAAGCAGTCGACGAACCTCCAGCGACAGACATTGTGCTGTTCGCTAACAAATCAAACGTGGATGATTGGCTTTTCAATATAATATTCCAGTCACCAATGCCACAGGAGTACCTAGAAGAATCGGGTCAGAATTCGCAAATGAAACGAGAAGCTCAGGGCTGGTATTGGCTTGGGACCATTGGGGCGCAATTTAAGGGAGAAGAATTGGAGGGTTCTTCTCCTGGCATATCTAAGAAAAAAAAGGATAGCGTACTATCAAGCGACGACGCTATCTCATGTGACGAGCCTGTATTAGTATTGCATACGAAGGAGGTCCGACAGAATTATATCGTGCCTAGAGCGATGCCGCTGCGGAGATGCAAATCTGCAGGTGACATGCCTTCGAAAAAAGTCTAAGGTGCTTTAAGCATCAGAGTCCTGAGGAATGAAAGGTAGCTGACGACCCTATACCAATCGCCCCGTTGAATACCTCCCAACGATGTAGAACTCTATGGACTATTTATCAACAACCGACTGCTCATGACCAGGCCAAATCAGAAAGTCGGTCTTCAGGAGAGCTACGACGCAAAGCCGAGGAATCGGATATTCCCCACACAACATGATACACAATCGAGTTCGTACGACTAGGCACCCAGCTGAAGCTCGGAATATCCATTATTGTATGTTAACAAGAGTTGTCTGTGTGCCATCGAGAAGACCTTCAGAAGGTATGCTTCGACACGCTCTGCACTATTCCATTTGAAAGTACCCGAAACACTGGACAGATGGGGAATGAATCACTCGCAAGTCATCGAAAGCTCTGTCACGCTAAAGACTACACTAGTCAGGTCTTGAGTCAAGAGTCTTGAAATTTCAAGCTGTCATTGCACCACCAGCTTTGACAGTGCGTGCATTTTCGTTGTTTGGACGATGTTTTCATCAGTAAAATTCGATTTGCTGGACACGGTTCACTAGTCAGTGCTGCGTGCGTGACGAGAAAGATAGCAGAGAAATGGCTTTGCTGGTATGAACATGACCCAGGTGTTTCCAATTGTTGATGTGTGTTGTCAGAGATATGATTTGTCCACGTCCTCATGTTCTGACGAGTGGCATTCTTCAAACAACAACACTGATTGGACGCCCGAAAGCTCCTCTCAAAAATCGGGTGTAACCGTGCGGAACCTGGCGTATCTTCATTTTCACATGGTATACAAGGAAGGCCACTTATAAGCTGGAAAGGCCGCTTCAGGCTCCGTCTCAGTCATTGGTATATATTATCACGCCTGGTACAGGTGGGATTGTCAGACCTCGGTGGGAGATCCTCCTGTGGTCCACGGCTTCAGACAGAGTTAACACAGGCCCAATGATTTGCATCTCGACGCAGCTGCTGATAAGCATTTCCAAACGAGTCAAGGGCGGCTAGTACAGCTGATATTGTGGATAGGCAAACCTGGTTGGACGTGATTGGGTATGTGCACCAGTGGATCAAGTTGCTTGGAAACTAAACTGGCGCAACTCGCGGAAAATGAAAACCACGGAGATATCCCACGGAGTGCTTTGGCTAATGCAATGGTGTAGCTGGCAGAGCCACAAGTTCGCGTCTCTATGATAGCATGATCCGCCATGTCCTAACCATGTAACATCATTGGCAGGGCTTCTCTCAGCCTGGCAGCTGTGGCGGAGATTAAAGCTGCAGCTAGCTGATTAGCCTTAACGTACACACCTCCTTTTTAACCACTGCATACATGCATCCAGGGTTTGTCCTCGAGCCTGGCCAGCGGGTCTTTGTTACCCAGTCCAAGCATCGAGCCTGAAAATGATGTTTAACAATCAAAGGAAGAACTGATGTCAACTTAAGCTTCTTTGTTCGTGCCGAAAGTTACCGTTCGAGTTTAGTTTCCTGCGATGTTATCCATTTCCAGAAGTTGGCAAGGCGACCGGTGAAGGCTGGCGAGCACGTGTAAAGGTGCACGGTTACAGATCTGCGCGTAACGACGAAGCCAAGCCGCTGCACATCGTGTAATGTCTCTCAGGCTATGATGCGCCAGCGTCAAACAGGTGCATGCATACAACTCATCTAGATTGGCTTATAATATATTGAGCCTACCATCTCCGATTCAAGAACGCATTGAGCGGGCATTTTCCTGTCCAACTGAGTACTCACGAGCAGAGCCTCAAAAGTTGGACTGCAATCACATTTTCCGTTGTATTACGGGCTCACCTTGTGATGCATGTTCGAAGGGTTTGCCGCAAAGCGTTGCTTAACGGCCAATTAAAACCAATACCTCAACAGCGGAGACATTGTCTGACGTAAAGTGCTTGGGATAAGCAAGCAAAAAAGCACAGAACCTGCCAGTTCTTTTGTTGAACAAGGCAGCTGGTTGCCCCATCTTTGCTAGCACATGCGGCCATCTGAGATCAATGCCTAGTTCGCCTTTTTTTTCCTGCGACAGAACTCACACTAAGCACTACTTGCTACCCGTACTTTGAATCGACCTCATATGCTCGGGGAAACCTCTGTGAACCTTAGCTTGCTGCCTAGGTACGCCAATGCGCGATCAGAAGATGCAGTATTCCTCGGATCACCGTACCGATCATACCAGCAGCTATCCGTGCTTGGCGGAAGCATCAACAACCAGTAATCTCTTGGACGAGCATGATGACCAATATCCGCTGCAAGCGCCTTACATATGATCCCATGTTCTCAAAATGTCGAGAGTACAAGGTCACTTGAATGCGACGTTACTGCGCTTACTTATGTTTCACAGCAGCTGCATGCATTCCTTCCTGCACGAAACGTCCTTGGTGCAAGCGCCATGTTTCGTTATAATAAGTGGCTGCACGATCGATTTCCCGTAGCTTATGCTCGGCTTCGTTCTAGACCCCCCGATCGCAACGGTATTGCACCAAAAAGCGGGCTCTACCTGCATCTTGGGGTGGTGTATAATCCCCACATTGATGCACCCCACATTGAGACAGCAAGACGCATTTCCTAATTCAAGGCCTGAAATTGTGCGCGAGATCATGAGATTGATACGGCTGTAAGGATGGTTAAACTGATCGGTAAGCACAGACCAACCAAGGGAGATGTCGGACTAGGTGGACGACATTAGGCATTAACCTCTTCAAAATGCCTTTCGACCGATGCACTGATTGTTATTCAAAAAGAATATTTTGAGAAGTTCTACAGTTTGCACTCATTTCAGGGTCTCTCCGAAATCTCACATGTACTGTTTCTCTAATAGCCATTTTCTTAATCGCAAATGGCGCGAAAATCGGACTGGATTTGGCTAATAATGCAAGGCTATGTGCTCTGAAGATACCGAACAAATCACATCTGTCGGATATGAGGCTCAAACGGGGGACAATGCACTCGCGGTCTCATGTGTGTATGTTGCCACTCAACTTCGGCTTGTGACATGTGCTACTTGCTTTGATCCTACTGCACACACATGTATGATGTATTCCTGATTAGGAAACTAGATATATTGCAGATGATACTGGAAAAAACTGGGAAAAGCTGGGCAAATAATACCAGGTCATAATTGAGGTGTGGCGCAGAGCCTCAATAAACCAGGTACCGGCCGACACCTCGATAACCGACACGAGAGCTGGCTTCTACTGGTGTTCAAATATGTGAATAGCCTTCAATACTAACAGCAGATAATTTGGTGAAGCTCATTCTCTAATCGTGCCAGCCAACCTCCGCTCACTGGAGAAGATTCAAGTCGGTTTCCCATCACGTTTCTATGATGTACTGCAACAATTGGTTAAAGACGACATTAGCTCACGGCCTACACACTATATGGCAATTTTTCACATAGAAAGACAGGATCTACTCTCTACTACAAATCTTTGCAAGATGCTAGTCAATTAAATTGTACGGAAACAACCTTCTTACGAATGTGGTATATAATACTAGTCATGTCCAGATCTTGTGGCATGCGTAGCGTTTGCTGCCTTCTTGTCTCACTCACTTTCAACCAGTGTTCAAGTTTCTGGAAGCGACATTACTGCCATTTTCTGACTGAGTCTAGTTGTATTCTAAGGCAAAGTAAAAATCAATTCTTGGCTTGCAATACAATATCTATAATTGGAAGAAGTTTTGATTTCGCACTAGGGAGGTTTTAGTGAGTGTACTCAATAATCATCTTAATGTGAGAATGAACAGTAATCCCCCTTAATAGTTGAGGGATGTAAATGAGACAAAGCGCGTAAGGGCTCAAGCTAAAACAAATCACAATCTTTGATATAAAAGCGCTATTTGTCACAAAATTGCGAGTTGGCAGATCTTCTGTGACTATTTGGGTGTTGTTTCATGGAGGCTTATCTCCTGTAGGGGGGTATAAATAAACGAGGAAAAAAAGGTATGTAATAGAGTTTGAGTTCTCAAAATCATTTAGGTAGTAAATTGGTATAACAATAGCTGCTATTTGTGTACAGAGGACTGCGATGATTTGATAAAACGCTACGCTCTCTACAGATTTGATATTTATGCCGATTGATGGATCAAGTCTCCAGGGGCACTCCTCGACTGGTCTTTTATCGAGCATTCCGTACAATGCTCTTTGGCAAGTTAGTGCATTCTAGAGAAACTAGCGCAATCTTTTGTATTCGCGATTAATTCGTGACGCACTATCATGAAAGTCACTCTGTAAACTCCATCGTCGCAAGCATATCCACATCAGACCAACAGAATCGATGGTACTTCTAAGAGGCGTTAGTTTCTGGATGGGGTTAGCATTGACAAAACAGATGAGCCGCAGTGTACTCGGCTCCCATAAGCGTGATAGTTTAGCGCCCAATTAGGCACTGCTTGCGAGAGGATGCTAAACCTTGCTTCCACGTCCATACACTGAAAGACTTCTCAACGTCACTCATTGTCTGTTTCTAATTCTAACATATACACCACATAATCTCGTGACGAATGCGGAATGCAGGATAGGCCATTATACCACTGGAGTTAGGCAACCAGCAGCCAAGCACAATCTGCCTGCATTGTAGTTTGGCATTGCATACTTGCTATTGGCGACCTAAGTGCAAAACTTTTCAGGAGTTGTTTTCTTGGATAGCGTGCGTAAGGGTTAACCAACGTTCACATGCGCCCGCGGGGGAGTACCCACCGAATCAAGTCCTGAACGAGCACCACATCATCCGGGGTTATGCAATGAAGCTCAGCCTCAACTTGACTACGTATGCTCTATAATCTTCATAGATAATATGGTATAGTAGATGTGAGATTTGTGGATATATATCGGTGATTGTTACCTTCGTACTGAACATTGTGCAATCACGTTGAGCATCTTTTTTCAAGCGCAGATACTAAACTCCAAAAACATCAACCAATAAAATGCAGCTCAAAACTTTATATTATTCCGTTATTCTCGTCCGTACAGTTGCAGGATACCTCCTCCCAGCCCCACCAGGGAGTTATAATGTCACTTTGACCGTTGGAACTGTCACTGATTATAGCCGTGGTGGCCGAACCTTGGCCATATCCATTTTCCAACCCACGACGTGTGCAGCTACTGTGCCAGCCCAGTACATGCCTGAGAAGACCGCGGAATATCAGGGGCCATGGGCACGGGCCACGTTCAACATCTCCGCTGATCTAACACCTCTCCTACTGGAAGCTCGCCTGCCAGTGTGTCCAGGGGACCACAGTAGTTGTTCGCCACTACATGGCGCTCCCATCATACTTCTTTCACCAGGCTACAGAGGCTCCCGCCTCTACTACAACGTAGTTGCTTCCGCCTTCGCCAGCGAGGGTTTTATGGTGATCACTATGGACCACCCTGGAGAAACAAACGCCATAACCTATCCTGATGGCCATGCAGTCTACAGTGACCTTCCGAACGTCATGAACATAAGCGAATTGGCCCCATATGCGTACGTTCGTGCCGCCGACGCAGCGTTTGTTATTGACCAGTTAAACAACGCTACTACCGTAGCCGAGCTTCTTCCCCAGCACAAGTTCCAAACCTTGCCCACCGACCGCGTGGCTATGCTTGGACACTCCTTAGGTGGTGCAGCTGCTGTTCTCGCCGCTGATTTGGATTCTCGTATCTGTGCTGTCATCAACTTGGATGGTCCGTTCCTCGGTTCGCTGCACCCAGCAGGACTATCACAGCCAGTATTCTATGTCGCCACCGAGCGCGAAGACCCTTTGTGGTCAAATATATGGTCAGAGCTTAAGGGCCCGAAGCTATGGATTGAGGTTGCAAACCTCACGCACGAAGGTATGTTAGATTTACCTACGCTGGTACAGGCAGCCGGGCAGGACACCGCATATTGGGCGGAACTTATGGGTACAATTGCGCCAATAGATTGGCTGCGTATTCTCGGCGCATATACGAAGGAGTGGGTGAATGGGGCTTTTTCGGGCAAGGTGGGAGGGCCGTTACTTCAGGGTCAGGAGCCGCACCGATTTTCAGAAGTATCTACCTTGAGGAAGGAGAACTTTTAGTGGTGCCTATCCGACGGGCAAGAGAGCGGGGAATGTCAGGGATAAGGAGAGTACGCCAGATATAACGTCAAAACTCGTGTGGTGGATACTTACGACAAGCTAAAGTATATGTATTTGTGCAAGTCCCAATACCGTAAAATATCCCAAAATAGTGGCATACAAGTGTTCTTTTGATTGATCCGTGATACTGGCAACCAGCTATTGTCTGATGATCTGCTAATGTTACGCGTGTTTTTAAAGTTACAGTATGCACATGCGGTGTCCTCAAGCATAATGTACCTTTCGTCGAAAATTACATAAATAACATTGGTAGCGTCCGCCTGTGCGTGGCAGACAACCTGCGTGACAGGACACTTTTTCCTCTGGTCTATAGTTAACTGGGGTTTTTTTCTCGAGTCAGTGCTACTCTTTAGCTGACTGGCATCTCTTCATGGCGGATATTACTTCGTATACTAGAGTGAGGCTCTTGCACACTAATGTGCTGGAGCAATGCTTAGCGTCGGCACTTACTAGGCCAAATGCTATCGATAAACCTACCAATTTGCGACTGCAATGCAGCACAGAAGCCAGAATCTGGATGCGATTTTCATAAAGTGAACTGATTGTATTAAATAGTGAGTCAGTAGATGTGAATAGATCAGAAATGAGAAAATTTGTTAGTGGCGACAATAAATAAACACATATGAGCTCCTTCTTTACTATGCTTTGCAAACATTTCCCTTAAAATTTTACATTTCTCAGTCAAGATGCATCTTGATATCATCGCTACACTTATTTCCTTGCTGTCTTTGGCAGTTGCGCAAGGCAATTGGGTACGTTAGAACAACTAATCTTTACCTACATAACCAAGGCTAATTGGTCATGTGTAGATTTGCAAAAATTGGGATGACCATGACTTTGCCCGCTCCTCCAAGGAAGTAAATGATTGAAATTCTCATGGAATCTGCGTTAATGATGGTCATACTGGGGCATTGGCACGCCCATGTACCTCTGCAAGACGAAGGTATAGTTTTGTACACTTTAATAATAATATTATATTTAGAACCACCCTTGCAACAAAAACAATACGTTAATGGTATAGTATCTCTTCTAAACCTACAGCTAAAACTACTAATGCATTCACAGGATGTATTCCACTGAATGATGATGTAGCCCACTGTTCTTGAGCTCCTCTAATAAAGATCCTCGATAGGATCTCGTTATGTGATCACCAAATTCAGGTCTGAGTCCTATTACCCAGACTCTCCTTATTCGGACTGCCCTCAGATCCTTTCTGGCTGCCTGTCTGAGCAAAGCTCGGACTGTCAGCAGAACATGTTTCTCTCCGCATTTAGACACAAGCCCTCTCGTGGATAGCTCTCCGTTGAATACAACCACAGTCCACTCAGTATTGCCTTATTGTTGATCTTTGAGCGTAGCCCCTTGCTTAGCTATTATTTGAATTTCTATATTTGTAAATAGAACTCCATTCTAAGCCCGTAAACTATTCCTATATTGTGCCCATACAACAGCAAGTGTCGCAGAATGCGACCTGGGATTTGCTTTAAATAGGATATATTGGTTTGAATCTGTGACGATAGTCGCGTGATGCGTGATACGTGGTCATTGACTACAGTGAGTTTCAATCTCGTGAGCTGTTGCCACCAAGCCAATTACAACAATTCCGATGGACCTCATGTTTTCTTGGCTTTCTTGAGTTCGACTTCAGAAAACCTTCCCATCCTCAAAGATGAGCAGCCTGTTTGGTAACACGTCATCCTCGCGCCAAATCCAACGCAATGCAATATCACGAACCTGCTCGCCTTTCTCCACAGCCTTGCGTGTCTCCGGGAGGCAAGAGACCCAGTCTACGAAAGTGTCCCATTCCTGTCCCTCATTCTCCAACTCTGACTCTTTAGTCCACTCGTTGTAATTGAAGCACCACCAAGGCCGGACTCGATCCTCGAACTCAAGGTCTTCTTGCGCATACATGCTGATCTTGCGAAGATGATTCACGTATGAGGCCAGCTCCGCCAGAACGGCGCGCTCGCTTTTCACGACGAGTAGGAGTGCCCTCACTGCAGGATCGATGACTTGATCATAATTATGGATAAGTTGCTCTACTTTGGCTTGTCGCGGAATATGCAGCACATCAGCACGTAGCTTCGAGGCATGTTCCACGACTACGTTGATCCTGTTGGCCCACAGGTCGTACTCGGCTGGCTCTGCAAGTTCGAAGTAATCCTCAAGATGGACCAGTATTTCGGCGAGGTCTGGAATCCCGGCCATTATCTTGCGGGTCTCATATTCGGTGGTATGGTAGAAGAACCCGATCAGGCGGTATTCGTCCTCCAATTCGCCACAGATCTTCAATAGGTCTTCTAGGAGCCCTATCGTGTCCTTGATGCTCCTGCGATACTGCCCAGCCACTTTGGTAGCCTTCGAAGGATCAACTTGTTGGCACAGTTGACACATTTTTGTTTGTGGTTTTCGTTTGTGCTGACTCCTGGAATTGTTGGAAGGGTTGATTATGGTTTACTAGAAGACTTGCTGGGTGCGCTCCTACAAAACTTAACTTATAGAGTAAGGAATGAGTTGTGTATATATGATGATATGCATCGTGTGCGTGGAGCTCGACATTGTATATTTGCCACTGTTTACATTCACTACAAACAGTAGACTAGCGCTAGCCGAAAATGGTCCACAGCCGCTCCTTTCACTTCTGTGCAATCTTAGGGGTACTTTCACAAAGAATTTCCAGCAATGCAATCACTGAAACCTATCTAATTCGAGTATCGTTTAACGACGAATGCACCATGCAGTAGGCGCCCAGTTCACATAGGCTGAAGGCGAAAGTGGGAATACTATGTCTATGGTTTTTGATCACGATAGCAAGCAGTGAGGGCTCACGAAGCAAGAACTAGAGACAGCTAAAGGAGGCAGAATTCTCGCAAATGTAGGAGTGAACAAAGATCCTTGTGCCTGATAGGATCGTTTTTGTCGCAAATGACGAGTACTGAGAACATGATCTCGGAAGTAACCTTCTTCCTCAATGATTGAAATACCGGGTCGATAAAATCATGATGGTGACATTCATAGATATCTGCAGAACCATAATTTTGATTTGATCGTATTTCTTGAACGGCCTTATATACCAAAAGGCCAGCAAGAAAAACGTTACACATGCCTGAGTCGCATTTGGATCAGCGCCTTGGGGCATGCAAGCTTCACTACTTACTCTTAAAGCTCTTATCAATAGTTCTAACATTCCTTTCTGTGTTACGGAAAACCTGATGGGCCAGAAGCAATTAACAATGTTCATCGTCATGCTGAAATGTCTGCTGACCTTAGCGTCTTACTGGCTGGTGTCGGTCCATAACAAGCAGACACAGGTTGGTTTGAACTTGCGAACCGGCAATATCAAAAAGAGAAATGACATTTCAGGGAAAGGACCTTAAAATCTTGGAGGCTGGACAGTGAAGTCGTTAGATGAGAGGATTGATATTCTAGTATAAATAGAAATATAAACAAAGAAGTACAATGTAATCATCAAAGATACCTCACATAAACCGAGAAGTTCCCATCCACTACGCGTAACATGACAAGCACTGAAACTGTATCACAAGGCAAAAACAGCACTACGAATTGCCGCCTACCGCAATGGTAAACAACTGCGGACTTCCATCAAAGACCGTACCAGCGACATCATTTCCACCATCGGGGACCACGTCGTCGTACGGAAAAGCGTAGCCGCGTCCATCCTTCTGGACCTCGTGCACAATTCGCGAGTAGTGGTTCGTTGTCGGATCCAGGTAGTACTGGCTCGGGTTACTGCCATTGGGGAACTGATTACTGGGTGAGTTTAACAACGTGCTTCTGTTGAAAGCAGCAGCAAGACGAGGAATGACCGCGTTACGTGCTTGGTTGCTGCCAGTCTGGAATGGTCCTGTGCTGCATGAAAATATGTCTTGGGCAGACGGTGCAGCGAAGGAACCTGCATCGCCTAACTGAAGCTCATTGCCCTGGACACGACCGCGTATGTTCCCAGCAGCAGCTTGTGTATTGATAATCATATCCTCGTTCTTGAACTTGTTCCACACTGCTTGCACGTAGCCGTCCCAGTAGTTACCCCAAGCATTTGCATTGCCAACAAGGAGGTTGTTTGGGCTCAAGACTCGTAGTGCTTTGCCATTGTACTCATAGATCAATTTGTCCCAGGGCCGTCCATCTTTCTGTGCTTGGGCACGCAACCTTTGCTGCAGCACGCTTGGCCCATCAGGACCCATGCCTGGTACGGTTTGCGTATTGCCTTGGGTGTTGGTCAGGCTCAACGCAACGGGGATGCTGACAAAGTCGACGTAGCTAATATTTGCAAAAAGCTGTGCGTCGTTGTAGGTAAACTCGCAGAAGGTCCAGTTGATGTTGTAGTTAGGGTCGCTGGGGTTAGTCACACTTGGCTCCACGACGGCAGGGCCGGGGTTCAGCCGAAAAGTGAGCTTTGCGTCGATGCTGAACCAAATGCGACCACCGGCAATCTTCGGTATCCTGACACTAACAGTGTTTCCCGGATTGCCAAGTGGAATAGCGACGTCAGCCTGGAGTGGCTGAAGGATGTCACTTGGTGCAACAGGGTAGTAGACAGTTTGGCCGTCGGATTGAATAAACATCGGTGCATTCCCCCGGTCAAGAGCGAGACCGGTGATGTACGCATACACCGTACCGGAACTGGACTTGTTCTGGAGCGCGAGCTGAAGAGTTCCAGGAGCAGCCTCAGCCAAGACTTGTTGCTGGTTGGCATCGGCCTGAGGCGCCGGTGCTGGCGCTGGCGCGGGCGCGGGCGCCGCGTTGCGAGTGTCTGGCTTCGCGGGGGCACCGGATTGCTCAGCTGGCGTCTTGTGGCGATTCTGAAAGCTCTGGCGGCGCTTCTTTAGAAAACTCCTAATTGCCTTCATGATGGATAATCGGAAATGCGTAGGATGCGAGGTGCAGGAAAAGTAATCAGTTGGTCAGAACAAAGTATAAGTATATTTAGGTACAGATACAAGGAGAGCAGAATCTGAAAGATCAATCCTCTTGAGAAAAGTCGAGGTGAACAAAGACAATACTAGGATGACGAAAGCGATATATAACAGATACTTTTAAAGCGAGGGGACGACAAGGCGCGTCTTCGACAAAAGGAAAATTCAAGGCGTGAATGCAGGGACCAGCTGATGTCACACATGCGACGCTGCTGCCGGGGTATGCAAACCGGTTAGCGGATGCCGCCTGCTCGCCAAGTGTCAGCGACGGAAATACTATTATGTTGGCAGCCAATGAGATCAGGCAAAGCATCACCACCATCTGGCGGCCCGATCGGGAAGGCCCTGTCAAAGACGCACGGGAGATGTACTCGTGCCTGGCAATGCTGACTTGCGGGGTAGCGGAATTGCGCCATAGAGGGAAGTTGGGGACTGGCATTGGATGGCGTCCTGTCGTCAGCTTAGAGTACCAAAAGAATCCAGGCAAACTATTGTCCGTGTAGGTATGGAGGGCACGTGACATGCGTAAAAGGGTCTCACATGCTAGCATCTAGTGCTTCGCATGGTGCGCATGAGGCGGCCAGAGACGTCGGAGCGGTTGGGGCGCGAGCGACGACGTTGGTTCTATGGCGTAACCTGACACCTCGTGGACTGCCCTAGCGTAAGGGTGATCAGCCATGGCTACGCACCATCGACAAGCCAAGACTAACCTGGTCGCACCTCGAGTACCTAAATATCCAAGTCTCTTAGGCTAACGATTAACGACTCTGAACATGAAGATCGTCTATGCCTGTGCTTTCTAGGCCTTGTGGATAGCGTGGTTCGGTGGATGTCAAGTCAGGCTAATCGCTGGCCTCTGGATCTTCGATTGTAATACATGTCGGTCACGCTGCAAGCCACTGGGCATTGGCATGAATCGTGGTGTAGTCATCCGAAGCCATTACATTCCATCCTGTAATGTGAGTGGGCCCAATTGTAAAGCAGGAGCGGTGTACCACTTCTGTCTTCCTACACTTGGTGTGCCTAAGCAGAACCTCGTGGTCACGTCTTGTCTTGATCGCATCTGGTCGCTTGCATCGCGTCACACAGCAAGGTGTGATTGAAGGGCCGGCACGTGGCATAGGCTGCCCTAGATTCATTTGAGAAAGGACTTGCGTAACGAATGCCGAGGCGAGGAAGATCCTCTACCTGTACAGCAGGTAGTGCTAGGCGGATCGTCTGCATCTCACTAGCAGAAGAACCCGTTGCCACCAAAATTCATGTCGGAGTAAACATTGTAGCTCTGGTCGCCCCAGATGCCTCCCGCCATGTCGAAGAAGTGCTCGAGGTCAAAATCTGGACTCTTCATGAGTGCAAACGGATCGCTGCCCTCGTTGATGTCGCTATCTATTCCTTCACTGGCGCCGCATACGAAGTCCAAAGCGGGCAATGCCGAGCATTGTGCTTCTGATCCATGTGTAGAGCTTGCTGCGGACATGGCTGAGATCGGGCATATGGCCTCATTCATAGCCGCCCTAGCAGGAAGTTCCGATCGAGGCTCTATAGCCTTCTGCACTGGTACTTGCTTTCGTATCTTCCGAAGGTACCAGTTCTTCGTCAAGTCCACCATGAATCGCATAGCCCTCCAAAAGTCAGAATGAGGCTGTTTTACTTCGTCGTACGTTGACAATGTTTGCATTCGAAAGCAGAGTGATTCGAGACACAACTCGAGACGAACTCTCTCTTGAGCTGCTTGCGCATCCCAGCCACAGGCGACATGATCGGCATTCGGCATGCACAGCTTAGCTATTGTCATGATGACCGATGGCAAACGCACCCACTCGACAAAGGAAATAAGATGGTACTCGTCCACTGGAAACGAGAGAAGTGTATCCAGAAACTGTTTACCAGATTCCAGTGAAGAAAACAGAGAGTTGAGCAGCGCTAGAGGTGGCGGTGGGAGATCCAACGCGTGTGGTCGAAGAGCTACACTGTGCAACAGCATCTTACTGAAAAAGAAGGAGAGATCGAGAACTGCGCCCTGTTAGCAAGCCAAAAACTCTTCCTTCAATATCGACAATTATTTACGTCTCGGGGATGCTGGGTAGCAAGGCTTTGCTTTCCATGCATCAAGTTGAGCTTCTATAGAGCGCAAATTCATGAGTGTACGTCCGTCCGACAGTGACAGTTGCACAGTATCCGCTGTAAACAGCGTGTCTTGTATACACTCTTCAATCTGTCGTAAGGAGACGAGACGACTCATTGCTCTATCGGATTCGTGCTCTTGATCTTGCTCCAAGCTCTCGGCTGCTTCCCCCATGCAACGTGTGTACTTGAGAAGATTTGGCTTTTGGAATGCAGCGCCTATCCTGCACTATATCAACCGATTATTCAAGAACATTTGACAGACACGTACATTGCTGAAACATAATAGCATCCTAGGAAGGCTCTATATCTTTCTCTCTCCTCTTTCCTAGATGGTGGTGCAGGTTTCTGTCGTTGCGGGTTGGAAATATCGACTGGCTGGTAGTCTTGGTGGAGACCAATATCAAGTGCCAATCCGACCACAAGGTGATGCAGCAGAAATATCTGCTGTGTCTTGTGACTAAAAATGAAGTGGTACCTTGAATACTCAGCATATGACAAGCCATTCTTGTCAACTACAACGTACCAGGATAGGTATACGAGGAGGCTCTGTACCAGCCCGAGGGTTTTTCGAGGGCTGATTATTGTGCGATGAGCAAGCTCGGTACGGTAGATCATATCAAGCCTCCTCTGTTGTGAGTAACTTTTCCACGAAGCAACTGTCATTATTGCCAGGAAGAGCATCGGTCTTTCCGAATGTAGATCGTTGCTGGAAAGATGTTGAGGTATAGTCACAAATGGAAATGAGGCCGACATTAGACGGAACTCCTTCATCAACAACTCTGCTTCGCCTGAAGCAATGAGATTGCTAATCAGCTCATCGTTTATCGGCTCCTCGCGTCGTTTCGTTGGTCTGAAAGGGCCTTCGAAAGCCTGACTGGCGCCTTGTCGATCATCGAAGCCATGTATGCCACGGATTTCTTCGAGATACTGCCGATCAACTTCCGCATCATGAGAAGTTCGCTCTCCAAAGGCTTCCGATTGTGGTTCGATAGTGTTGAATGAGGGTACAGACATCCAACTTCCTGGCGCGACTGGCCTCGCCTTTGAAGGAACAGATGCCGGGATAGAAACCGAGCAAGGCGTAACTTCGTTTTCAGTTGCATTAACGAGCTTGGCCACAAGGCCGTCGATCTTCTGTTCGACTTGGGCGATGCGTCTGAGAGAGGTAAGAATTGAAGGGTATTAATGCCAGGCGCCAACTCACGAAGGTGCACGTAGCTTCCTTGCCCGACGAGGCATTTCAGCCCATGCGCATTCGTTTCTAGAAGCAAGACATCTGTGGTGTCATTCAGCCAATAGCCCTATGGAAGCTATGAGCTAGAAATGGTTGCGTTCGTAGATATAATGAAAGCTGAAGTTGTACCTTTGGCATCGTCCTGACTGGGTGCTTGGCAAACACCTAGTCTTAAGATTTCTGCAACGTTGACACGCTTGGGTTGTTCGCGATGACCCCGCTTTTGCAGCGGAGGGCTCGTCGTTTTCTTGCATTCAAGAATCTTCTGTGTGGAAATTGCCGCGACGGGAAGGGGATTGCGGCGAGTGTTCGACGGGCATGGGACGGAGCGAACAACAGTCCCCGTTCCGCAACCAGCCTTACCGCTTTGAGACGGGAGACGTGGGGACCCGTCGTTTCATTGTTGCCTGCACGGAATCCGCATCGCTTTTTCAACAATACGAACACTTTTCTTTTGGAAACATAAACAATGGAAGTTTTCATTGATATGGCAGCCCTTCCATAGGACAACTGATTCTTTATAGTGTCATACAGCATATACCTTGAATGGTTGCCGTCTTCCCTCATCCCTGCCATCCATCCTTGTTTGCCTTTCGTTTGTAGAAGCAAAACTTCACAATATTTCCTACCGCGCAGTAGCATTCAGTTTTCATGAAACTTCAATTTCAACGCCAAACGCCAGCCGTACAACAAAGTCGCGCCAATCGTTATGAGATTCAGATGAATACTCATCGCGTGCGCTCGAGAAAACGATCTGTTTACGACAGATATTTCCTTGTTCTTTGTGGCGGGATCAGGTTGCAGCTTTGCATCATGGCTTACTGTTCTTCAAGTAAGTGGGATGTGGTGTCATCGAGAAGGGTGTGAGCTGAACCGAGAAAGATCACTCTTGATGTCTCGAAGAGTAGTTATCATCTGAAGTTCACATACCTTTGAGTGCCCTTTCAATCATGAGAGCCTTGGTTCGTGGCCCATAAACCGTCAGGTTCAGTGCAGCAGTCACCCCAGCAATTGCAAAAGGTATCCAATCTGCTGCTTCTTTGAACAGTGAGGTTGGCCCGTAAGGTGGTGATGTTATCACCACAAACAACAAAAGCGCCGATTGAGTCTCGAAGTAGACTGGAAATATCTGCTTTTGGAAACCAACAAACGCTGGTCTTGGCAAGTTCCGGTGCGCAATCTTCGTCACTACAATGGTTTGATATAGCTCTGCCCCAACCAGAGTGGAGTAAGCTAACAGGTGAAGTGGTGGAAGAATGCCTGATACAAATGTGCTGATTAGCATATTTTGCGTAGATTTTATTGTGAAACTGTGTATTCGAGTTGTCCAGAAAATCGTAGTTCGCTCACAATCGCATTGAGCATGTTTTTGAGCTGTGTTGCTGCCTGGCGAGCTGGCAACGGATCGGATGTTGTGCCATGTCTTCCTTCCGTGCCGTGCCGGTGGAGTCCTGAACCCTTTCTAGCTATTCTATTGTTGAGACCATCATCACATTTTGAATGAATTGGGCATTCGAACGTGCTGCTGACCACTTTTCGTAGATGCTTGTAGTTCGGGCAGCGTCTCAGGCTCTCCTAAGCGCGTTGTAAATGACCTACCTAAATGCGGCGACCTACCGTACAACCTGGAAAGCCTCCTGCTCTGTATTTTTATCAAATCTTATCAAAGGTACAGTACAATCCTATAGCGTCATATAAATACAGTCTTCAAGAATTATTCTCGGGTCAAATTACCGCGAGGTACTTGGCGATCGACAATGCACCCCGCAGCGGCCTTTCCCACCAAAGCAGCTGGACAGATTCTCCGTCGACTTTGGGAAATTACACCGGCAATAGAAGCCGTCAGCATGGTGTGAAGAGAACGGCGATGGCTTGAAATAGCTGATGGATTAAATGGATGGCGGGATGTCATCTCACATCTCTTCCGGTCTCCACAGCATACATAAGGTCCGTGAAGCTGATAGTATAGGCTGAATTGTTTCTGGTCTGATTGGAAAGAGTTTTTGTTCTGTTATTAAGCTTCCAAAACCTTACATAACATCAGCACTCACGACCATGCGACTCACTCTGTTATCATTACTCCCGCTTGCATTCGCCGCCCCGAGTAACGTGCACGAAGCTGCGACAAAACCAATATATTGGCTCCTAGCAGGCGACTCGACCACGGCTACTAGTGGTGGATGGGGAGACGCGTTTCTCTCTAAAACCGTTGCAAGAGGATCTTCAGGCAAGAATTACGGGCACAGTGGCGCTACAACGGCGTCGTTCCGTGCTGGAGGCGACTGGGCCAGAGTAACTCAAGACTTGTCAACCTACAAGCAAGACTACAGGGTCTACGTCACGATTCAGGTAAACGACTTACAACTGAACATTGTCAATGAAAGTGAGGCTAATAATAGACGCAGTTTGGCCACAACGACCAAAAAGAAACTTCGGGGGTCTCCGCAACACAATACCGCGATAATCTTGCAGCCTTCGCTTCCGAAATTAAAAACTCGGGTGGTACACCTATTCTCGTCACGCCACTCACGCGTCGTACATTTAACACTACAACAAATCGCGTCATCGAAAACCTTGCTGAAGAAAGTGCTATCACAATCAATGTCGCGACATCGAATAACGTCCACTACATTGACCTCAATAGAGCCTCGACAGACTACGTGAATGCGATTGGTCAAAAGGGTGCGGATACTTACAATTGGGGTGAGAACGGAACGACAGGGAAAGACCGAACCCATCTGAATCCCTGGGGCGAAGTGGTTTTTGCAAGGATCGTAAGCGATCTGTTGGTGGAAAAATATGCAAGTGAGTTTGAAGAATGGACGGTGAGGAATCAAACACTCAGTCAATTGATCAGAGAAGGAAAGGTTGCTTGATTGTTACTTGGAATGGCGAGGAGGAGAATGTGAGCAGGAGGCGTCTTTGTGACAATGTGAAAGAATTCCGCGAGGTAGCAGTCTTCGTGCTCGTATCATTTGCCCTTCAACCATATCCCTCGCCATCATATCCCCCATGGGCCCACTTATTCTCTTGCGCATCGCTCGCCCCTCTCGTAGCAATGGAACCGCTTGTACTAGACGGGGGTGTATCCCAAGCTTGAAACTGACTACTACTGCCTGTATAATGGCTGCCTTGAGTTGATACTGGTGATGAGATCTCAGGGGGCTTAGTATGAGGTACAAAATGTTGCGGCGCAGCCGTATTTGGTATGTAGGGGAAATACTGAGAACTTGTTGTTTGCAATGGTTGTTGATATGCATATGGCTGCGATTGCGTGAACTGTTGTGAATGCCGGTGCGTAATGGACGGGGATGATTGGTGTCTCATACCAGTGAGATCAACGCGTGAAGGAAATGAGCTAGTCGTATGATATGACCTTTGAGAGCCGACATCTTGGCTATTTGTTGCATAATCGTTCTCTGAGATCGACGAATCCAAGGGTGGTCTAGCCTTTGGGTAGTTTGATTGTCGCTGCTGTTGATGATACCGACTGAGCGTTTCTAGGTTCGCAACAGATCGGCGATTCACAACTTTGCTTTGTCTTTTGAGCCCATAGTCGGAGCTTCCCTTTCTGACTGGAGGCAAATTGGGTTGAGGGGTACTTGAAGTCAGCGCTGGATCTTGTCGTTGCGAATTTGGTACTGGAGCGGATTCTCGTCTCGGAAGAACCTTCTCTGGGGATTGTGTACGCAAATCATCTGAAAACGAAGAGTTGACAGTGCTATAAGTGGACGTGTCGAACGGAATTGGGACTTCCGCAATGTCTATCAAAGAATTCGACATCGAATGCCCAGACTGTTTTACTATTGCTGGAGCCTCTGATCCTGTATGGAAGGATTGATTTTGTATCCCTTGGAAGTCTTGGCTCAACAGTGTTCCGTAATAGGTTGTGGGTTCCGAGAATTTAGAGATATCATGCTTCGCACCCAAGCGTAGTGGTGGTACCAACAAATGAGCATGTGATCCCGCCGTGAGACTGGATGGCATGCTCGCATACTTTACTGTTCTGAAGCGTTTGACGGTGGGGTTACGCTTACAGCGCTCTTGAGCCTCCTTCAATAGTTTCCGTATCTTTGTCTCTTCTGAAACGTCTTCTTCCAGTTTTAAATCTGTCACACTGCCCTCCTCTGTCTGACCAGATAAAGAGATATTGTCGCCTTCCCACTCATCGGCTGCTTCTTCCTCATCCTCATCTTCGTCTTCTGGTGCTTCATTTTCTTCGTCTAAATTATCCTCTTCAACGTCAGAGTTAACGTCTTCTTCCTCGGGTGCATCGATCACTTCAACTGCGGATCCACGAGTAGAGTGACGAGCGTAGACATTGGCACCTGCTTTGAGCAAAGCATCCACACAGGCGGATTGACGGTGGGCACAAGCCTCTACAAGCGCTTCATCAAGTAAATGATCTGGGGGCTTCATAGACAGGTATCGGTCCAGGATAGCCTTATTTCCACGAATAGAAGCGGCAGCGATAGCACTTCGATAAACCCCTCCTTGGACGCGAAAATCTGCTCCAGCGTCTAGCAACTTCGCGACAACCTCCATGCGGTTGAAATAGGATGCTGCAATTAGAGCTGTGTGGTATTTGCCTGCTTTGTGATTAACAAGTTCGATTGCTCTCCTCAGAATTTCGTCGATAATGGTGAGATCAGCCTTCATCGCAGCAGTTTGGAGAGCATCACCGTATTTTCCTCCTTTTGCGTGTACGTCCGCCCCATGTTCTATGAGCTTGTTGAACACATCCAAATTGTTGCCTTTCACAGCGGCCGCTATAGTCGATCCAAACAAGCCACCAGAAGCCGAAGCATTTGCGCCATTGGCGAGCAAGCATTCAGCGACTGATAAGACACCAGATTGAGCTGCAGCAAGAATGGGAAACCCGTGTAGACCTCCACTAGCATTCACATCGGCATAATGTCTGATGAGAAGCTTCACAATCTTCACATGCCCGCCTGCGGCTGCCGCTGACAGGCTTCCACCGAACAGGCCATTAGCTGGCCGAACATTGACTGCCGCGTTGTGTTTCAAAAGTTCTTGAACAACGTTCAGCCAACCAGCTGCGCATGCAGCCTGTAGAGCTGTTCCATATGTGCCGGATATGGGCTCACTGATTGTGATGTCTGCGCCTGCATTCACCAGGACATGAATCGTCTCAATATCTCCGGCCCATGCAGCAGCTTGTAGAGCTGTCCCATATGGCCCACCAATCGCGTTGACATTGGCACCGGCTTCGAGCAAGACTTCGCAGCAATCCTCGTCACCCTCAGCGCTATATGTTCGTTAGTAATGCTCGAACCATAAGATGAGTTTACTGACGCAGCGGCATGAAGCGCAGTACCATACTTCTCACTCGAAATATGGACGTCAGCATCGTGCGCCAATAGGAATCTCAAGCCGTCAATATCGCACGCATCTGCGCAGTTGATCAAAGCAGTCGTGCCCCTAGCACACGTGGCGTTTATGTCTGAAACATTTTTTACAACGAGTTCCAGATCTTCTGTGCGTAGGGTGGATGCAGCTAGCGAAACCACTGGCCAGTTATCCATGCCACCACGTACGTTCACGTGAGCACCGTGTTCGAGCAAAATTCTGGTCGCGACACTATCACCTTGATCAACTGCTGCGATTATCGCGTACGAAAAGTGGCCCCCGAAGGCATTGACATCCGCTCCGTATTCAATAAGAAGACGGATAGTGGCTTCATTACCAGTGTGTACGGCAGCTGAGAGCGAAAAGTCAATGAACAGTCTTCAGACAAATAATACATACATACCTTGTAATTCATGTCCGTAATAGCCAATGGGCTCTGTGTTAGTTTTAGCACCATGGTCAAGCAACAACTTCACGTTGTCCGCATCGCCAAACCATGCTGCAGCCTAGAAAGGATCAGTTACAAAGGCGCGGTTGCATCGATTTGTAGAGCGTACCTGAAGACATGTACCGTAGTCACCTCCACGCTTGTTGACATCGGCTCCCCTGTCTAATAGGGCTTTCATGATCTCCATTGTACCATCGTACCTACAAATATGGTTAGTGCTACCTTTGTGACACGCTCCAGCTTTAAGCAGTCGTCTCGAACAGTGACCAAGTATAGTCAATTTAATGGGAAAGGAAGCATGCTGTGTCACCCTTGACAAAAGGGGTTTCAGGTTGTATTCCAATGAATCACCTGCATTTGACCAAAGCATAATGAATAGCGGTCCACTTACGCGCTAGCAGCCAGGGCAAATCCGTAACTGTAAGCTGTTAGCTTTCGAGTAGAGAACAATCCTTGCTGTACTTACATAGGACCTTCGGTATTGGGATCTGCGCCGAAATCGAGAAGAAGCTTAACAGTTTCTAAATGTTTGTTATCGGTAGACTGGTATAAAGCTTCATCTAGCTGTGCCTGATCGATTCCTCTCGGATATAACAACTTCAACACATCCGTCCTACCGTAGAAAGCTGCCAGTGAAAATGATCTCTGATGTTTTAGTACGCAAGAAGGTAGCTCCGAGTCCCGTTTCAGTATTGCTTCCACGATCGAAGCAAAGCCTCTTTGAGCTGCTGCCTGAAGAGCTTGTTCCAGAACCAGAACACGCTCTTCATCCTTCAATAGTATCTCAAACACCTCTTGGTGATTGTAGGTGGCTGCGGCGCTCAGAAAGCTTCCATAAGTTTTTATGGGACGATAGGCGCTCCAGGATTTTGAGAGAAGATACCGAACAACATCAGCGTGCCCGCGGCGTACAGCTGCACCAAGCGCAGAGCCATACCTATATAGAGGAAGGTACAGTTAGTATAGGCTCCAAATTTGTGTTGAACGCAGACAATACCTACCAATACTCTTCATTGGGATCAATTTCTGCACCGTGGTCGATCAAAATTCGCACGGCATCTAGATTTCCAGTAAAGGCAGCGAGGTTCAGGGCTCGTCTGTGCGGGCCGCCGATAATGTTGACTTCGGCGTGACGATCGAGCAAAAGTTCGACGATGCGGTTGTCAAGACTACCGACAGCCGCATAGAGCGCTGTCCCGTGATCGATTGAGGATGCATTTACGTTGGTGTTACGATCCAGAAGAATTTTTACAATGTCATAGCGACCGTTACTGCAGGCAGCGTATAACGCAGTAGGGCTCCCATCGCAGCTCTTGAAATCGATATCTGCGCCTGCACCAAGCAAAATCTTGATAGTCTCTTCATTGCCACTTACACAAGCATAGTAGAGGGGTTGAAATCCCAAAGAGTCTTGCTCATGTACGTTTAGGGTTCCGTGTAGGTTGATGAGGTGATCTACCAAAGCAGGAAATTCTAGGATGACTGCCACGTGAAGTGAGGAGATGTCCCGCTGACCTACCATACCATGTACTTCTTGAATGGTGTCCCACCACCTCTGGCGAGCTTTTGAATCCTTCTGCCAAAAAGAGTGGCTGAAATTGAATTCTTCGAGAACGTCAGGCGGCGCCCTTTTCGCATGTTGGACCCAATATCGGACAGGATATCTGAGGTCGACATCCAGAAGATCTTCGTCTTCGTCTTCCTCCTGGGTTGAAGAAGTATCAGTCATATCGTCAGAATCAGCTTCTGGGCTGCCATCGAGCTGGCTGCACTGAACAGGTCCACCAGTAGCGAAGTCAACTTCATCGGGTACATTCTCTGCATTAACCCCGATTTCTCCCTCCTCTTGTTCGCCATAGTGCGCGTCGGTATCTTGGTCTTCAATGGCTTGGTATATGTACTCCAGTGAACGCAGAGCAATGATACCATGTTGCATTTCATCAAGATCCAATGAAAGTTCGTATTTGGAATATACGGTGAGATGTTCTGCAGCGGATATGTCAATCCACTCAACCGTACTGTTATCCAGATCCCAATCATTGCCCCTCAATGTAAGGAATGCGCCACAGCGTATTATGTACGCTTCGAGTTTCTCGAGGTCTTCCAGATCCTCATGAGGCAACCCGGCCATGACAGCAAGCTCCCGCATTGTGGGGGCTATGTATGACAGGATTCTGCACCGTAGTATCTCCTTTGTGTATTCGTATCCTTCAGCTTGTGGACTGAGAACCCGCTTTCGAATGTGTTCAAACATGTCTGTGAGACCATACGGGAATGACTCCAGTAGCTTTCGAATATCTGCGTGCTGAGTGCGGCCTGGTTTCCATGCATTTTTCAATTCTCGAATCACTAAGCTGACATAGATCCAGTTTTCTTCTGCGCGAAGATAGATATGGCGTTTCACGAAGTACGCCAATGAAGCTGGAAGTCCGAGCTCATCCACACTCACGGATATGTGTGCTTTCAGATCGTCGCTAACTTGGGCAGAGTTGCCCTCATCATTGAGATCGATTTCCGGTACCTTGTCCTTCAAAGACTTCTCAATGGTTGGACGACCGCTGCGATTAAGCAAGAGCCACTTGATGGGCTGGGGGCTTCCATCACTACGGGTATCAGCAGCAATTTCAATAGTTCCTTGCATGTATGTAAGAAATTGTTCCAGTGAGTCTTTCGCCAACTGCTCTACGCCATGCACGATGACGTATACAGTTGAACCGTGAAGTTCTCGAGACATTTTCTGGAGTGCTGTCCATAATGCTGGGATTTTGAGCATTTCTTCTGGGTCGAAGATTTGGCTTCCACCGTCTCTGCTGCCTTGGGAGTCCAGAAGAAGGTGGCGTGCAAGGTCCTGGTCTGAATCCAACAGTTGGCGAACAATGATTTGTAGCAAACCCTTGAGAGTACGTCTCATTCTGTCACTTTGGTCACAGAAAAACGACGCTACCATTGCGTTTCGATTAACGCCTTGCTTCAGATACTCCAGAGCAGAAGAAGCGATAGCACCTTGACCTGTTCCGGCCTTTCCATGAATCCAAAAGACGTGATCGGTATCGGAAGTTCTCCATTGCTGGAAGCTTTCGAGTTCCAAGATGGAAGAAAGTTTTGCACCTTTTGCTTCACGGTAGGAGCCCTTCATGGCAGCCTCGATATCCACGAATCCTTTGCTCAAGGCATCTATCATGCTGTGGTACGTGCGGTCGTCTACTTGAGATTGTCGTAGCATGTTCTGGCGCGTTTTGATGATACTGTCTGCTTTGCTTGCTAACTCCCTAATCTCATCGGACACAGCTGTAAAGTTACCATCCTTTGGTCCAGAGTACTTGTTGAGTTGGAAGTGATCCGACATGAGAGAAAGGCTCTCGAATGATTCAATAGTTGCAGAGGCTTGGTCTACAATGCGCTCTTTACTTTTGAGCCATGAGACACCTTTTATCATATAGTTGACAAGGTCGCTATCATTTTCTTCCCAAAAGCAGAGAAGCCGAATCTGGGCGTCTCTGGCCATAAATGAGAACTCAGTAAGCAAGCTCCGCAGTATTTCCGAGTCTTTTTCTAAGACTTTGAGAAGGGATGTCGGTGTACCCCAGCCCACAAGCTCAGCCATAGAAGCCAGAACTAGGGCTTTGGATTGACTCGATGTGCCGTGGAATGGTGTACCCAAGAAAAAGCATCCAGCAACCCATGGATAGACGTTCGGGAAGTCTCTTTGGCGAGACCGGGCCATGAGCAGAGCCTTTTCCAAGATGATGCCACCTAGGCAGTGAGCAATGAAGATAATAGGTGTCTTTGTCTCATTCTTTGCAGAGTCAGTAGGGAACAACTAGGGCGGCATTTCAAGACGCACCACCCTCGAGCGGTCTAATCCGTGTAATAACTTGTTTGCTACGTTGTCTATGCGCTCGTCGACAGATCCTTTTCCAAACCATTGCGATTGATACTGAAAGACGCTAATCTTGGCATGAGGGATCTTTTTTGGCAGCATATTTGCATCACGCAGCCAATGTACCTTGTCTTTCTTCCATGTATATTCTGGATCTGCGCCAAGGCCAGGAATGGCGACGATCCTGTTAATTCTTAATATCCAAACTCAAAACAGCATTCACCTTGACATACTCGACTTTTGTCGACAGCTTCAATGTTGCTTGCTCGTCATTAGGGTAGACAATGTTCAAGCCTGGATTAAAAGACTGTATGCTTCAGCAAGCGCATACCGCGACAAATCGGCATTACCAACCTGGGCGTCGAACTTGGAATGCTGGGCTTTCGCGGCCGAAGCCATTGCGAACACTGGACCCAAGAGGGTGCGATTTGCGTCGAGGATGAAAATCGCTTTGCTGTCGCCCCGTATAGTTTGGGAAAGCGCGCGATCGCGATATGTCAAGTAGTTTTCATAGTAGTATCTAGCCTTGGCGTATCTGCCTTTAGATTGGGGGCCGAAAGTCTTTGGGGGCCAAAACTCCCAAAGGAGAAAGAGGCGTCTGTGTGTCAGCAATAGCGCGAGACCTTTTCGCCCAAAACAAATATCGATCCGTCGCTTGGAACCCTGAATTTTGCCCCCTAACGCCGACCAGGCTGCAAGTCCGCGGGACGCCGTAGTTATCTTCTCTCAGTACGACCTGGTGCACTCTCCGTAACCACCATGCTCTCCCTCACCAAGACGATTGACTGCCCTGCGGTTGGACTACTGACTGGAAAATGGACTCAAAAAACAACAGCGAACAGCGGCCTGTGCCGTTTCGCACAGCGTTTTTGAAGTTATCGAGTTCTGATGGTGTAACACAACCAGAGGTGCCTTTGCTGCCAGCGACATTCCGGAAAAATTACAAGATCGAGTCCGTCGACGCCGACATTGGTGCTTTTCTCAATATCGAACTCAACGTCAGGAGGTTGAATGAAATACACAGTTGGCTGTGGCTGGTTGGACTGCCATCTGCGCCTCGCCCACTCCATTACCAGGTCGTCAAAGAAAGGGAGATTGTGGTCACAGAACAGTTGGATTTGCACCTTGTCTGGTCCTCATCGAAGTCTTCATGGATTCTCATCAAGCCCTTACCCCGCTTCCTCTTTTGCCCTGTTTTCTGGCAAACGGAAATTTGTCCGCACCAACATCTATATGAGACAGCACTTGGATTCCTACTAT
Organism: Curvularia lunata; assembly: GCA_005212705.1. Taxonomy (NCBI): domain Eukaryota; kingdom Fungi; phylum Ascomycota; class Dothideomycetes; order Pleosporales; family Pleosporaceae; genus Curvularia; species Curvularia lunata. Next base: position 458,075 of record PELC01000006.1, on the reverse strand, counting down.
CGTACGTAGCGTTAATCGAACGAGAAGTCGACTATAATCTGGCCATTAACCATGGACTCATTCCTAAAGAGATTACCTGGACTGGATGGCTGACAATTGTGCACGAAATTCTCGGCACGTTGCCGCAGGCGACAACTTTCGACCCAATTATCGTGTCATCTGTAGAAATAACAGGAAGCGATACAAGAGTCAACAAGCGTTTCAACTACGGAGAACTGCGTCTTGGGCGGCTGAACTGGATATACCGCTTGGTTATGGGTGAAATTCGCGGGTATCATAGTGGCTGCACCACCTACGGATCATTCATGCGCGAAAACATCAACAGTCTCATCACCTTGTTTGCGTATACGACCATCGTTCTTTCCGCAATGCAGGTCGGGCTTTCGACACAGCTGCTTTCAGAGAATTACTCCTTTGGCATGGCATCGTATGTCTTTTCAGTCTTCTCAATCGTGGCGCCACTCGCATGCATCCTCGCTATCGCAACCGCTATGGCCGTCATGATCATACTCAACCTGGCACGCACATTGAAGATTCGCAGACAAAAACGACTTGCAGGCGTTAAAGTATGAGCAAGACGGCCTGGAATTTCGAAAACGTAACCTTCACCATCGTAAACAGCGATGTGCTGAGGCTGTCAAGGGTAAGGACGCAACATGCAGCGCCGAGCCGCCACGCATCAAGGGTGCCTCATCATTCCTACATAGATGCCAAGGCCATCTGGAAATTGGTCGACAGCCTCCAGTCGCTGAATTACATCAACCGGTGGTTATAGAGCACTCAAGATGAGCCACAGAGTTCGTACATACGAGAGTATAGAATGGGGAATATGACGTGTAGGGGAATGTCACTGGATGCAGTGTTGATTGATGGCGAATCCCAGTGCTGAGCACAGCCTGGATAGTCATTAATTAAGATCACTTGATGTCATTAACATATATTTGTCTTGCTTGAGGCGTGGTGTACATTCTATTGTTTGGAGTGGACAGTACATCATATAACAAAACGTTAACACACTACTTGCTGATATGTAAAAAAATACCTGAGGCTCAATTTAATCATAAAGAGAAAGATGGCAGGTAATGTTACAGCTGTCACGAGAGTAAAAGATCTTGATAAGCTGGGCATTGCAAAAAAAAAAACGAAAAGCGATTCCACGGAGAGTTTCTCTCACGCGGATACACAATGACAAAAAATTAGAAACTCTGATCAAACCTCGACATGCTCTACTTTCCTCCTACCAGACGCATAGCGTACGCTCGATCCCCATAACATTCAGCCTAGTTCTCAACATACTTTTGGTAGCATCTTACTTCGCGATGGTTGCTTTTCTATGATAATCATTTCGATATAGATGAATAGCATAGGCAAATAGCCCCACGTTCTTCTCCTTCCACTAGCCAGTCGATACAGATCCCTTTGTAACAGGAGCTAAGCCTCGTCCTGGAAACCAGTATGCTTCCCCACCGGGATGGCTAGAATCTCTTTTATGAATGGCCAGCACAACTGCATGTCTAGTGATCGAAGATTCTCAGCTAAGTTAGCCGGGGAACGGACGCGGTGCATTAGCTTGCATCTATTTCTTACTCTTTCGGGACGCTCAGGCCGCCACGCTGCAACTATACAACTGTTCACAGCGGGATATTCCTTTGCCGTCCGCAAGCTTTGAGCTTGATCGTATATGAGATGAGACGCACTCCACGTAACATCGGATGAGCGGTGCGCGTGGGTGAGGGCAGATGACGTGGAGATAGCGGCTAACCTATCCTGGCGTTAGCGCCATGATCACGAGCCACGCCCGTGCGAAGGCGGCGACTTGGCCAACAACACGCTTATCGCGACTCCCTCAGCACTTGTCCTTCCATCTCTCCTACAGTGTTCACATATCATGCCGTTTCGTACTTCATCTCATAATTCTCGAGGCAGGTCCTCAAGTTCTCTATTTGCTGTCGGAATCCTCGTTCAGGTCGCTCTTATTGCCGGTATCTTTTGGGCCTATACCAGCTTTGGCCACTCCCGTGGGTCTACGGCTTTAGCGGACGCGGCAGCTATCGCCTCATCACCGAGGCCAAATGGCTTCACATTGCGACATGTCATAGATCATGGTGCTGGCCAACCTGGACCGCGTGCGCGAAGATTTGATGTTACCCCTGAGCGGTTTGCTATTGCTGGTGTTGACTCTCATGTCGGACCCTTCGCCATTAAAACAGCACCAGTAAAGATACAGAGGCCGTCCTACAACAGCTATGACAACCAAATACCCATGTCTCCTATTTGGATGGCCGAAGATGTTCCGGGTCCGGATATTGAAGATAAGGAAACAATCATCAGTTTTGCAAATATGTCCGAAGATGCGTACAAGGTCGGGCGTGACGATCCAGGCTGGATGAATGTTGATGAAGACTTCAACTCATCGATTCCATTCGGCTGGGATGAAAGTGGCATTCGTGGACATGTGTTCAGCGACGACACGAACTCTACCATTATACTGGCTGTGAAAGGAACGACCGTGGCCATGTTTGAGGGCAACGGGACCTCTGTACACGACAAGGAGAACGACAATCTGTACGGATCTTGTTGCTGCGGTCAAGGTGGCACATACTTATGGCGCAAGGTGTGTGATTGCCAGACGGGTACTTACACCTGTGATGACCAGTGTGTAAGGGATGAGCTACGGAAGCCGAACCGATATTATGTCGCAACGGTTGAGCTCTATGAGGAAGTCATGAAGCTCTACCCGCATGCCAATGTCATCACGACAGGCCACAGCTTAGGCGGCGTGCTTGCTTCTTTGATCGGTCTCCAACATGGCATTCCTGCTGTGACTTTTGAAGCCTACCCTCAAGCCATGGCAGCGAAGCGCTTAGGACTCCCAGCAGCTAGTGAGGTTGCTCCGCTGCGAAAGAACACGGGCGGCTTTCATTTTGGACATACAGCTGACCCGGTGTATATGGGCACTTGTAACGGAGCCACAAGCTTTTGCTCGATCGGTGGTTATGCATTTGAAACGCTTTGCCATACCGGGAGAAAGTGCGCATATGACGTGGTCAAAGACTGGGGCTGGAGGCAAAGCACTCAAACCCACAGTTTACGGTATGCTATTGACAACGTTTACATGAAATACGAGAAAGCAGCAACGTGTCTAGAGGAGGATGTAGGATGCGTTGATTGCTTTCTGTGGAAGTTTGAAAACGGTACGCATACCCAGCCGGCAACGACCTCGACAGCAACAAGCACCACATCTACGAGGACGCGGACAGAAACCTGCAAGACCCCTGGATGGTGGGGATGCCGGGACGCAACCACCACCATGGCATCGACAACATCGTCTAGCTCATCGACGGCGACAACAAGTACAAGTACCTGTCAAACTGTGAGTCTCTAAAACCGGTCATTCTGCATCCGTTGCTAACTTTTACAGCCTGGCTGGTTTGGATGCAAAGACAAAACGACGACTACCAACACGAACACAGCCACTACCACTACGTCAAGCGAGCCAACTACGACTACCTGCACTACCAAAGGCTGGTTCGGCAGGTGCCTCGACGATGATTCCTCAACAACAACACCTGCCATGGAGGGCCATGCCTACTGGCGGACACCGGTAACAGCGACCCCGACACCCCCATAAACTGATCCTGGGACACCTTTGGATGAACGCATTGGATTTTGTTGCAGAAGCATCAATAGATCTACGTACTACCACCGCCTCGCCTTGTTTTACACGGATCCCATGCGCACCTTGAACACAACATGTATTTCCACCAGTAAGTTCAAGCTGTACAATGGGGATCACAAACGTGGACATGCATATACGCAAGTGAAGTAGTGGATCCTAAGCAAGTTATTGACATGTGATAAAGTGAGGAGGCAAAAATTCAGGATTGTCACAGCTAGGTGTAAGAACTGGCCTACTCCTTGTTGAAGGGAACAACGATCTGCTACCGTCGTCTCACGGAAGATGTGTTGATACCGAAGAAGAGCAGACATCGGAGAGTACCCGAAATTGAGAACTGAAATATCATTCCCGTTTCTAGCAACCATCAATTGGCATTTCTAGATAATAGGACATGGTTCGAGATCAGCACCATTCAGGTGGTGTCGCTCAAAGAGGACTAATCTAAAGTTTCCATCTCATCAGACCATATCCCTCTAAATTGTGCCCTTAGCTTTCGGGCGAATACTTATCATAACTTCAACGGTGAGTCAGTGCATTCTAGTGGCACAAGTTAGTTTGCCCAGATGAGGTGATCCTAGAGCTACAATAGACTTTGACGACAAGCTTGGTTCTATTCGCAGCAGTTCTAGACCAGCCTCGTCCTATTGCTCCTCTTCGTCCACACCTTGGTTACACAGAACCCGACTCGTGCTCTCTTCTTGAGGGTGCCAAGCCAAGATGGTAATACCGGCGACGATCATGAGCTGTCCGGCGCCTGCAAGGTATGAATCAGTATCTGCGCGTTAGCATTTAATCGCTTGACCCGGTTTTTGAGTACTGGGATGTTCCAATGTTGTGGGTGTCCGGTGTTGCAGATGTTAGAGGCCCAGCACTCAGACACGTGCAGTGTATACACAAGGACTACGAGTGGATCCCATGGTTAGACAGCCTAGGAGAGAGATCTCTGGGCTAGTAGAAAAAGGAAAATTTTGCAAAACAAGCAGTTTGAGAGCACAAGCACACCTTTCTACTGGACACCTCTTCTACTTCGTAAGTTTACGATTTCGTCAAAGCGTTGATTGGGCGGAACAATGGGCCGGGAATGCATTCTCCCATACTCCGACTGCAGCTCATTCCGTTGATAACACAAAGTTTACCCCGAGCGTACCCTGAAGGAGTTGCATCGCAGGTGACAGCGAGTATATGCCGCTTCCTTGTGTAATGCCACGGCAAGCGTCCAATGTACAAGCATTGTGTGCCGTGTTCCCTGGGGATCCGTTTATGCTTCGGCCCGCCTGCGGTGGTGAGAAGGTATCACGGGTTATGATGAACGGCAGTTGTTCTTCTGCTCGTCATGCAGCTCGTCCGTTGCGCGGCTGATAGCTCGGGTCTCCCATGGGCAAAAAGAAACAAACACTTGCATGTGGCCGCGTGGATGTGAGCGGATGGGTCGGACATCAAACAAGCGTAACGGTGGCGTGGCTAGGGTTCCAGGCGAACCACCTAGCGTGTCCACCAATTTCCGCAGCAGCAGAAAGATTGCACGCTCCACAAAACGGGCCAGATCGTGCGGAGGATGTGTCGGTCATAAGGCGACGGTCTAGTTTTACAGGTGGGCATGCTGATCCTCATATTAAGGCTCGCGCTGCGAACTGCGTGGCAAGGGGAGGGCCGGCACCAATGCACCATGGAGATCGGACAAAGTTTCTGTGCCGTTATCAGATGGGCGGAATTTGCGTTGTCTCCGACCGCAGGCCAATTGTTGACTTCTGGAGCTGCACGGCGCCGGATAAATGGGGTCAGGAGAGGTCAGGGTGGGCGAGCGGCATGCGGACAATGAGACGCCCAGACTGCGGCACTGCGTAATCGTAAAGGGCTCAGGCGCACTGCCCTGGAGATAATGTGGTATCGACGGGGCTCAGTCGAGGACGGGTGCACGCCCTGCGCGGACATGTAAGTCAGCCTCAGCCCGGTAAGGCCGCCTGAGAGAAATTGTTCGAAACATGGCGTACCAGCCCCGGTCCCTGTAGCACATCGTCGCTTGAAACAGGCCCGAGAAAGATAGCAATATCGCGCGAGCCCGCACGGTGGCGAACAGTGGGCGGTGGTCAGGGTCGCGCGAGGGCAGCACCGCAGACGGCAGCAATGCTGCCCGGGCGGTCTGCGGCGCTGTGTGTCGACGACGCATGTGCGGCCCAAGGACGGGTGCGTGCAAGCCACAGACGATGATGCATGCCGGAAGTTACGGGTTTGGCAGAAAGCAAGATTTGGGCGCTTGGTTGGGTTGATGGGCAACGAGGCCAGGGTCTTTGGTGGAGGCCCTTGGCTGGCGAGTGAGAGGGCACGGGCCACGCGCAGTCTGGCCGCTGGCCTCTCCACTGTATAATCTACGATGACACACTCTCCCGTTGGACGCGTCAACTGTCATGAGCCTCTTGCGGCCTCCAGCGTTACGGACGCCTTTGCTTTCCACCTTCTGGAAGCCTGTCGAATCAAGCCCATCAGCGCTGCTGGGGAGCTAATCTGCGCCCAAGATATAAACACCACTGATCCGCGCATGCTACGTCTTACTCTGGGACCATCACTCCGAGCATCCACTTCCCCCTTGGCCAGATCCGGAATCTAAAGCGCTATATTGGACCCATTCCTGCATGCAACCAAGCCGACGCCAACTGACACCATCGATTACGGCTACTTCTTCGGCCCAAGTACGCAATTATTACCCTGCATATCTAGAACGCTGCCTACATCATCGGGCGTTCACTATCGGCTGCCCCATATATTACGACCTCTTGCCCTCGGCCTGAGGAACATCTTGAAGCCCACACTCCCCCAAGCCCAAGCTACACAGAAACGCAGCAACTCGACGCCGCTCCAGCATCACATCATCTCAACCACCAAAAAACAAACAAACCTGCTCAACAAGCCTCGACCACTAAAGCCACAATGTTCTCCTGCGCCAACTACGAGCGAGGCTGCCGGGGCCGCTGCAACCGCCTGAACGACCGATGCGATAGCTGCCACACTCTCAACCTCCAAGTCCGAAGCAACAGTGCCTCGTCCGCATCCTCGACCAACGCTCTGCCAGCAGCTGCCTACTCAGCAATGGCAAACTCGTTTGCATCCCTCTCGCAACTAAACAACGCTTCTTCGACATCAACAAGGTCACAATAGACCTTTTTCGGGGCGCGCGACCACCCACAAGGAATGTCTGCGGGCTTTCTTTCACGATCTACAACGAGTTTTATTCGACCATTAGCGACTTGACGACAAGTGTTCAGGCAACACTTCCTCTTCTCCCGACTTTGACGTCGACTTGGGCTTTCGCCATAGGGAGCTCATCGCGCAGGACAGCGCACCAGGCTAGCATTTACATGGGCATATGCGGGACTTTTCTTCTTTAACGCGTTTTCTTCATGTTCTTTCAGTTACACTGTATTCGTATACCGCTACACCTTTTATTCCCACTTTGTTTCCTTGGTTTCTTTATTTTGGGCAAACCCCATCGCAGGCGTTCGGCAGGGTTTGAGCAGCACAGGCGTAGATGGGATATGCACCGTCCGCCTAAGCAGTTATCTTTGAACTTGGCATATACCCATGATTGGGCCAGAGAGTGATCTTTTGCAATAAACCGTTTACAAAGAATGCAAACTAAGATTACCTCACCTGACCACTATAGTGCCGCTGCTCGTGCATGACCACAGAATGTAACCCCAATTTCAGCCCTTTATTCTGGCGCCTTGCGCTGGAGACTCAGCAAAAGGGAGACAGAAAAACGACCGCGCGCAGGACAATAGTACGTAAGATGATTGGGATGGAACCGGCTTCTGCCCCACAGCCTCGCCTAGAACACGAGCAACGCCGCCTCACTCTCCCTTTTTTTCTTGCTTTATCCCTATCTCCCTATTTTTTTTTTGCAAAAAGACCTCCACACGGCAAGCACCGTAATCAATCACGACACCACACGGCTATCCCAAGGAGGTATGGGGCTAGGCGGCTAGAGGTATGCATTGCGCATCACCTTCATGAAACTAGCGCCTATTTCTCCCGTTCAGCATCCAGCCCGTGGCGAGAGGTGGGGATGGGAAAGTCAGAAGCAAAAAAAAGCGCTTCCCCAACTGCCGTAATATTCCGGGATGGGTCGAGTTCCCCAGTAGTCAAGCAGTAAGAAGGCAGAAAAAAAACAGAGAGTGCGAGTCCAGCCCACGTAATCGACCAAGTGATAGACATCACACGGGCCCGGCGGGGTGTTCTAGACACACGTCGGGATCGCGGATTTGGCGGACGATCGCAAAGCTGGCCGCGGGCAGGAAGGAAAAAAACGTCTCAAAGTTAGTATGGCGAGGCCTAGAACAACAAAACAGCCGTCCTGGGGCCGGGATTGGGAGGAAGGGAGGGAGGAGCGGAGCGCGTTGTGGGCTTTTGCAGCGCAACATTTGGCGTCCCGCTGCGTGTTGACGTCTGTGGCTGCTTGCTGGCCAGCTTTTCGTACGTCTCGTAGGCACGGGTCCAGTGCTGTGTTAAAGCCAGGCATATGACATGGCCCTGGGAGAAGTTGTGTCATGGTGGTGCATGTTTGCTTACGGTCATATGGGATTTGGAAAAGCCAGAATTACAAGTAGTGTGTAGAACAGGAAAGAGATAGTCCTCTCTCCCTTGTTGTCTGCTCCTGTGTATTACGACGACATGTTCGGAGCCGTCGCGGCACCGCTTAAGTTGAACGTTTCTGGTCGAGCCGCCCGTCATGGCAACAAGCGCTCTTGGCCTAGCAAAGCCCGTAACTTTTGGGTTTATTTAAGTTTGCCAAGGGATGGAGACATGACATGATCTGAGTTTAATTCTGTAATCAGTCGCAAAACCATGCACATCTCAGGCGCACATGCTACGACTTCTTGTCTTGTCTTTCTTGGCTGCTGCCGACATGGTCGCTTTGTTCTTTGACGTGTCCCTCCCATGCCCAACGTTTATGCACAAGTGCCCATTTTGCTTTTATGCCGTAGTGTAGATCCTCTACGGCTGGACGTTTACTTTTACTGCAGTTCGAAGCTATCCAGGTTGCCATGTCAACAGCGGCGGTACACGTACATGTGTATGTACTATACGGGAACCAATACGTGCCCAATATCTAGACATATAACACGCTGAGAGAAGAGCCCAACCACATACCATAGCCCAACACATACATGCAGATATGCGGCTGCAAGCAAAACATGTCTGCATTTGCATATCTTAACGCATCTATTGCGTGAAATCATGGTGACTGGCAGACACACGTCCATGGACACGCTGCTGTCAAGTAGACCAGCGCGTCGGGCCATGATGTCGAGCACCCAACTGCCCGTAGCGACCACCCAAGACTAGGGCTAACCCGCCAAATGCACACTTCTCCACTCCACCACGATCAAGCGCGAACAGGGGAAAAGCGGCCCTCGGGCTTTTCCCCTGGGTACTATTAGCTTTTGCAAATGCATGTCTAAGTGTGACTGCGGAGTAAATGACGGGCATTCCCACACTCGCTTCACCTACTCGTCTCACCTAGCGCCATCGATGCTGACCAGGAAGATGAGAAATTGCCCCGATACATTGATAAATGTCCCGTATCGCTCCCCTATCCTTTCGATCAAGCACAAAAGCCGATGTGAAAGGTTTCATAACCTCGCTGCTTTCTTGTCGCCTGTCTTTACTGGTTTCACCTCAACCCTTGTCTTTTGCGGATACGCTAATGCGGATACCATCGATGGATGTTGACGTCATCCCGCGGAATATTGAGCCCAGACTCCAAAAAATTGGAGCGAGTTTGGTTGCGTTGCGGAGTCTAGATTGCGATTGGTCTTTTATGCAATGTAGACATGAGTCGAGTGCGTAGAACTACCGAGCAAGAAGACACAGTAGCTCAGAGTGTAAAATATGTGTCAAATGACTCTCGAGACACGTTGGTACAAGCTACGTGGTTACGTAAGGGCAAAGAGTAGTTATGTGCAGTTTTCAAGATAGTAAGTCACGTGAGCGGAGAATGCTGTTCCACTCCCAGCCCTACGTTAGAAGTACTTCGTACAACGAACTTGATGCGACGAAACTCCGAGCCATCTACAACATATACATGGTGTACCGATCAAGTAGCACGACCACTTCCCCTAAGGAGATATAACCCCTTTCGTTATTCCTCGCCTAACGCACACAGTCTCTAAAAAGGCTTCATAGCTTTGTAGTAATCACCCTCATAGCTGAGTAACCCTAGGGCTAAAAATATCCCCGGCAACCCTTTATACAGACTGCCTTACTCCTCACACTCGACCACCCCCCTCGCTCCCAGAGCCAGCCACACTTGTTCCCCGCCACAATCAGTCATCACTGACACGCATACGTTATTCACTCGATATACTACGTATGCCGGCCACGTCCTCCGATCCAAGCCGCAGACGTAGATTTCTGGGCTATGCAGGCCATGGCGCGTATTGCGTGAGTCCGCACGCGGGGCCGGTAACCCTACACCGCCCGGACTTCTCTCGGGCCCAGCACTGGATTCCTAAGCAAGCCCTACTTTTCCGCGCCTCATTCTTGCCCAATAGCAGTCGCCTAATCTACTCACATGAAAAAGAACGCAGTCATATATGATGACTTTTTTGGTTGTGATTTGAAATGCGGAGATAAAGATATGCCCGTACATTCTCCTAACACCACTCTCTTTTCCCTTGGTTGAACACGAGAGCGACGTAGAGAAATGACGTGCAAAGTGCGGTGTGAGCACCCGCATCACGCGCATACATCTTCACCTCTCCCTCGTCACCACCCAGGAAAATTGGGGGGGAGGGCAGGGCTGTAAGAGTGGTAGGGGCAGGCGAATTAGTCACGCCCTCCCTCAGCCTTGTCCGATGATAACCGATTCTCCCTATTTCCTCCTCTATTTTCTTCCCTCTATTAATCCTCTACCTGTTTTATATATAAATCCAGAAGTTACTGTATTTAGCTGGCAGCTTACCAACTGTCCTGGCGCTGACAAATGGGGCATACGAGTACCAGTGCTGACCGAAATGTCGTAGTACCCATGGTTATCTCGCTGAAAATTGTGGGAAAAATGCGGGGGTTTGCTGATACTCCACCGCTACATGTCGGCAGGCCACCTGTTTAGCCTTGCATTTGCCGGTTTCGTGTAAGATGCCGATATATTCAATATCGGACGGCTGCGTTGGCCGAACTGGAGTAGCACCACGGACATGGGCTGTGGGGAGATACGCGAGGTCTAGTCTGGGGCCAGCTGAACGAGTCACTCTCTACGGCGCGTTTACAGGTCTGATAGGTCTGTTTTCGCAGCACCAACATACAATAGGGCGCTGTGATTTTCAATCAGTCTTGCTCTTTTTGCTTATTCACCAACATCAGATCGGTGGAGAGCGGCGTGCTGATGTTCTGGAAGGAAAGGATGGACGTGGGGTGCATCAGCCCTACCCGTTGCATGACGTCGCGTTGTCGCTATCTCTCTTCCCCAGCCGTAAGCACTCAATAGAAATCCAGGCGGCCATGAGCGGCTTTGTTCCGCTGAAGGATAAGATGGTCGAAAATATGCTTGGTTCGGTATAGCGGTCATGCAGGAAGCGAACCATTTTCTATAGCTTCACATGCCCCTGTTGAGCAACGTGCCCAACAGCAGTATACGTAGTACGATCCAGCTGACTAGATAGCGCTTAACGGGGGATTCAAGCATCGATAAGCCTTCCAATTTGACGGGAACGGTCCGAGCTACAAGTGGGCCACCCTCCAGACTGTCCTCCAATCTGCACCGCCATTGTGCTGAATCATCGTGGCCAGCGGTGCGGATGAGAAGAGCAAGCTGCGCACTTGAGCCTGAAATGGAAAGGGGTGATCACCAAAGCACTATGAGACGAAGGCAGAACAGTGTATGTGCGTTGATTTCTTGTTGGCCGCATGTGCCAGTTCTTCCATTCACCCTGCATCTTAGTTACCGATGTGGCGAGGGTTGCGAAAGAGGCAGAGTACATAATACCATTTGAGCGGCAAAAGCCCCCCGGTTGCTGTTTGAAAACGTTGAGGACAGTCAGCACCTTTTGCTTGTCTAGGGTTTGCTCTCTTGGCGAAATCATTTTACCTCTTTTCCAGTGTGTCTGGTGTATCCTGTTTTGGAAAGACGACTCTTCTTTGTATTTTGTAAACCAAAGATGAGTATATCTTTGTCACAAAAGGCTCCGCCCAAGAAGACCAATTACAGAGTCCGGTTTCGACATGGTGTGTTCCCGGATCCGGAAGGTCAAGCTACCAGAGCGGACATCAAAAAATACGATTACTTTTTCGCCGCGGGACAGAAGTGGGTCGGTACCGAGGGCAAATGTATGTAAAGTCCGTTCCGGTTGCTTTGAGCCAGTTTATACGGGTAACGGAAACATTGACACCATGTTGCAGTGGATTTCATAGACGAGTCTAGATTGGTAGCCGAAGAATTCGAAAGTCCTGCAAGTAGAAGCGAGAAGAAGACACAAAAACAAGTAACACATTCTCGGACAGCCGCAAGAATATCGGAGCGAGGAATAAGAAGCCCGCAGAGACAAGAGAAACGTCTGCGTCCAAGGAGTGGAACGTGGGTCGATCGAGCAGCAGATAACCGGACACCCGCCGAGGCTCCATGGCAATTCCAGCAACGTAAGAGCCCAGGTCCAGGCTCACTTTCAAACTATTCCAGCCTCGATGAGCCATCACCCATAGATTCAACGTCTGATGGCCCTTCACCACGCCCAGATCCCACGCCCATTACCAGTTCCCATGCTGCTTGGCCTCTTTCGGATCCGATCGAAGCGCATTTGTTTCGTTTTTGGGTTGAACAAGCCTCGACATCACTTGACATAACGAATTCGGCAGCCGTGTTCAAAGAGGTAGTCCCAAGGCTTGCTTTTGAGAATCCGATGCTTATGAATGCAATTTTCATGATCTCTGCACAAAATGTTTTGCGCTATGATCCACATTTCCCTGCAGGGCCTTATGTGTACCATGATAGGATCCTACAAGACCTTATCCCGTACCTAGCAGAGAAAGGGAGAATTGAGGATGAGGCCACATTAGTAACTGCGATGCTTCTCAGGACTTTTGAGGAATTTCACGGTGTGTAAAGACTAGGGAAAGAAACGAAATGGCGAACCATCTGGCTGACAAATGACCAGCGGGTACTCGAGGTCAGACACACCTCTCTACATATGAGCTTTTCCACGGTCCTGAGGGCTGGCTGCTTGACGTGTCTCGCCCGGTGGTGCAAGCTTGCCTCATGATCCATGTACATGCAGAACTTTGTCAAGTGCTGTTAGATCGACCAAGTCTACAAATCGATTATGGCAACTGCATTCTACCAGCGTTGACTGTGCCCGGGGATGACGCTTCATGGGGCAATCAAATACTTTGGCTGAGTGCGCGCATCATGCAATGGACGACATCACCCATCCGCATATCGGATGAACGGCAGTACCTGAGCGATCTTGTTGACGAATGGGAAAGAAAGCGTCCTGCAGCTTTTGATGCAGTTCTTTACAAGGAAGCCTTGCATAACACTGAATATTTTCCGGAGTTGTGGTTTGCGGACCCTTGCCATGGTGAGTCCATTTGTTGACCTGCCCACAATGTTCATAGCTGACTATCTGAAGCCGACGCCAACCAACATTTGAGGATAGGTCGCGTGGCACTCGCAGTCAGCCATCTGGACACGGCGACTTCTGGCAACCAGGGAGATGCCGTCATTGCATCCGTACAAAACGAAGTGCTGCGAGGACTGAAAGAAATTGTGGGCATTGCCCGTTGCAATCCTCACTGTATATTGGCACCATGGAAGGCAGCGCATGCTGTGCACAAGTTTGGAGTGCTGCTGGTGGACGAGACAGTACGTTATAAGATGATAGAATTTCTAGAAGAGGTAAACGCCATGGGTATGCCAACGGCAGCAACAATAGAGTATCTTGCGGAGCAGTGGAGTTGGAGAAAAAGCGCTGGCGCATGGCAATAGGCCAACAGCACCATCATCTGGTCAAAGCACCAGACAAAAACAGACTGCCAGCTACCACACCCATCAGGGTGACGAGGATGATCTGGCCCTTGCCGGTCAAGGCTAAATAAGACATGACGCCCACAATGACTTCCCATCGTCGCGCGGCGTCCCGTCTGGCCTTCCACTGTGGATTGATGTCAAAAGGAGGACGAGAGAGGATGTCATTGATGCCCATTTTGATGGGCTTTTCGCTGACACGCAAGGACAAAGCGACAGGACGGTGGTCCGATGTCGGCTGTATGGGTAGAGCGGTGTAGATTTGAGGTTCTAGGTCTGAGGAAGACCCGGCGCGCAGAAAGAGGATTCGGTCACACCAAGATGGATATCGGTGCTTTGACCAGTGCCACGTTTCAACCTCAGCGGCTAAAGCGCGCTTGGGAGTGGCGTACTTGTATGTAGGCGGGAAGGTGATAGGGAGCTCGTGGAAGCCGTGTAACGTGCGTTTGGCGTCTTTTTCTCTGATTAACTGATCCTGCTTCAGTAGGTGGGAAAAGTGCTTAGAAGATGATTCGGACTCGGTAGGCTGCGGATAGGAGTTGGAAGCATCGAGATCTGGCGGGCTGTCACTGGTACGATAGTTTAGATCACCGTAGAAGAAAACATGGTTTCCAGGTGTAAAAAGGCCGTTCTGGTCAGCGGGGACTGTAGAGGAAGCGGCCAGGAGGGGCCTTTGCTCGCTTGAGCTGTAGGCAGAATCGTCATCATTTACAAACACCAGATTGCGCACAAGATTCTCCCAGTCCTTGTTCCTCGCATCCACGTTCCTCTCCATGGGCGCGAGATGGGCTGCGGCAAAGGTCAAGTCAAGAGTATCATCGGCGCCAGGACACGACAGCCCTAAACGCATAGCAACAGCGCCTTTGTTGCCCATGTTGTAGAAGCCAACACCTGCACCTGCAGACTGTATCCATTGTATCCTCTCTGTGATGCCCGGTTTTGCAAACAGCATGAGGGCTGTCATGCCCAGACTGCGCGTAGCTACATGCTCCAAAGAGCCGGTACCTTGGCTGTGGAGGTCAGCGGCAAGCTGGACAGTCGTGGTCACGCGGTCGAAGTAGGGCTTCAGATAGGATCCACCGAGGAATGAGTAAGCGATGGGTGCAATCTCCTGCAGGGAGACGGCGACGATGTCAGGCACGGGCGTATCTTTGGGGAGCGCATCGAAGAACGAAGGCGCCAATGCCTGTGGGTCGACGAGGTTGCGCGCCGCGTTGAAGGTGACGAGGTATAGCTCCAGCATGGTGCAGTAGTATGTAGATGGCCAGAGCAAAGAGTGATGGTCGGAGAGCTACTGTATGTGTCTGCCCCGCTGCTCTGGGCGGGCTCTGGGCTGCAGGCTTGCTGATAATATGATGATTTGTTTCTGGGAGCGTGGGGTCGGAGGTGGCCAGGATTTGCTAGAGCTTTCCTTGTCCCTTGGCTATCGGTGTGCGGAGAAGAGTGGATGCGGGCTAGGCACGTCCACCCTACCAGCTACGTCTCCGTCGGTGTACAATAAAGATGGAGACGGAGACACGGGAAAGCATCTCATTGCTTGCGCCCAGAGGAATCAACATTTGCGGGATACTTGATCGAGGCTCGCTTAAGCTATCCCTGCTATCCCTGCAGGTCCTGTCGTCAGAGGCGTTCAACCATCCACGCCGTAGTGGGGTTGGGGTTGCAGGCGGGGACGCGGAGCTCGAGCTGCCCAAAGGACCGAATGATTTCATGCCCTGTGTCTGCGTGTACATCGTGAACTTTCCGCCTACTTCCATTGCTTCTAATCTCATTCTGACCGAGCTTTGGGCTGCTTCACCGACTTCGGGCTACCTGGCATTGACTAGGACCTGCACCAACACAACGTTGATTGCATTTTATTTTCTGATTCTTGCCATTGAGGCCTTGTTTTCTGCGAGAGCTACTTCTGCAACCCATTAATTACTGCACTTGCGTCCTGTTGCCGCCATGTTCAGGTCTCAGGTACTCCGACACATTGCCCGCGCAGCTACAGCGCAAGTTCCTCGTGCAGCGTTCCGACCGACACAACCAGCAATTTCCTCAATTCGACACTTCAATTCGTCTCCCATTCGACTCGACAAGGATCCTAACAATGAAGATCAAGTCAACGCGGCGACGACGTCAGGGGAGCCAGGTGAGAGCGGTGACCATGAGGGCCAGTATGCACGAACCCGAGACGACATTGTCGTAGAATACCCGGAGGAAAAGGACTTGCCGCCTTCAAATCCCGTCGTAGGCCGGGGCGGCGAGCACTCCAAGCGCACGCTGGCATCCTTCTCCATGGAAGGCAAGGTAGCCATTGTTACCGGTGGAGCCCGAGGACTGGGCTTGGTCATGGCCCAGGCGCTGGTAACATCTGGAGCTGACGTTGCGCTTGTTGACATGAACAAGGAAGAGGGCGAGCGATCCGCGAAGGGACTTCTCGATGTGTTCAAGAAGGAGAACCCTGGATCCAGCAGGTAATGGGGTTTTTGTTCCGCACGATTGAATCCAGCTGACCCAAGCCACAGGGTGCCCAAGGTCACAGCTCACTATTGCGATGTCTCGAGCCCAACTTCAGTCAACCAGTCTTTCGCCGAGATTGTGAAGCACCACGGCAAGGTCGACAACCTTGTCACATCGGCTGGCTTCACCGAGAACTACGATGCCATCTCCTACCCTCATGACCGCATGCAGAAGCTCTGGGGTGTCAATGTCGATGGCACATACCTATATGCTGTGGCGGTGGCCAAACATCTGATGGAGAGGAAGGCTCCAGGAAGCATCGTCATGATTGGCAGCATGTCCGGATCCATTGTCAATGTCCCGCAACCACAAGCTCCGTACAACGCTGCGAAGGCAGCTGTACGACACTTGGCGGCCAGTTTGGCAGTCGAATGGGCGGGCGCGGGCATCCGCGTGAACTGCATTTCCCCAGGATACATGCTTACCGCACTGTGAGTGAGTCCGCTGTCGACGATCAAATCAATACTGACTTGCTGTAGGACCAAGAAGATTCTTGACGACAACCCAGACCTCCAGAAGCAGTGGACCTCTCTTATCCCTGTCGGTAAGATGGGACGCCCTGAGGATCTGATGGGCGCTGTAACTTTCTTGTCCAGCGACGCCAGCTTATACGTTACTGTAAGTCATGCCTAGATTCCGCTCCTAAGCAGCTATTGATCAAATGACACAGGGCGCGGACCTCCGAGTCGACGGAGCCTATACTTGCACGTAAGCAAATGAAAATCAGAAACAGTATACTGAAAATAGTTGGCAATGTTGTTTCGGTGTCAAAATGTGCATACATACAATTAATTGCCCTTGTCGACTAGGCAAGGCCAGGTACCGGGTGTTTATAGAGGAATAGCAAAAACAATTAGACCACGTTGCTTTTTGTGGACCAATACTCCGCGGCAATCGCGAATCCTTTGTACTCATGTTTTTGAACGGTAGTTCTGACCACAATTCTCTGAAATTGTTGGTGGAGGCAATCAATCCCGAACAAGTTGTGCGGAAAGTGTCTTAGTCACACCTCAGCCTCCTTTGTGGCCGTGCACCGGGTGGCAGGTGCAACCCTCCACCTACCTAGTTCCAGCCCTGCATAAGCTCTGGGGCCCTCCGCGAGCAGACTAACGAGGGCACCTTTTGTCGCGCAATGAAGCACAAACAGTGAATCCGTACTCTAGACACCGACTTTCCTTTTTCTGACCCGCGGCCGGGCCGAAGCCATGTTCAACATCTCGAATCTGGTGCAGAAGGCCCAACAATACATCGAACCCACGCTCAACACCATCGCCGCACCCGCTTCAACCGACCGACGACCGTCCAAGGCCACCCTCTTCCGCTACCAGTTCCGACTTCCCGACTCCCAGAACCCCCTCCAGGAGATCACCGCCGAGCTTACGCTCCAACCCCACCACTCGACGAGGGGTACTGGCGACGTCACAACTGAGAAAGACCGTGGTCAGGGCAATCATTATGTGGGCAAGCTACACCTCAGCGAGCAGTATCTCTGCTTTTCCACGCAGGGCTCAAGCTTCATCAACACTGCAAGCTTGAGTTCCTCGAGCAGCTTCACGGGCCAAACCCATGGTGCGGGACCGGCGGGCAACGGTTTCACCCTGCCACTATGCGGCATACGGCGCGTAGAACGTCTGCACAGCCAGAGTTATATGTTTGCGCTTGCAATCACCACGTGGAATGGTTCACCAGACTCCAAGACGCAGGCGCCTGCAGGTCAGAAGTTGACCATTCAGCTTGCAGGCTCGCGGCAGGCATGCGAGCGGTTTTGTGATGGTCTCAAGAAAGGCCTGAGGGAAGGAGTCAAGGAAGTGGAGAATCTGCGAAAGGTGGTGGCCCAGTGTTACTCTGAATATCTACTCACAGACGATGAGGAAAAGAAGGCTGGAGCCGATGGCAAGCCGGCAAGAGAGCACCCTGATACAGGGCTGGGCATGATATTCAGATATCCTGGAAATGCGCGAAAGCTCAGAGATGCGACAAAAATACGTCTATGGCGCGAATATTTAAGAGGTGAGTTCAGCTCCGCTCCAGGACAAAGCATTGCTGACACACAACAGACAACGGTCGAAGCGCAACCCTCATTCGACAACCCACCTTTCACAAACTCATCCGTGTCGGTCTGCCCAATCGTTTGCGAGGCGAAATGTGGGAACTCACATCAGGAGCCTTCTTTCTACGCCTACAGAATCCGAACCTGTATACCGAGACATTACAAAAATACTCTGGACGAGAGTCACTAGCTATAGATGAGATTGAGAAGGATCTGAACAGAAGTCTGCCTGAATACCCAGGCTTCCAGAGTGAAGAGGGTATCGGCAGGCTCCGGAGGGTGTTGACAGCATACAGCTGGACAAACGCCGAAGTCGGCTACTGCCAGGCGATGAACATTGTAGTCGCAGCATTGCTGATGTATGTGTGCCCCTTGATGTGCAATTTGACGATTCTAACCAACAAAGATACATGTCCGAATCACAGGCCTTCTTCCTCCTTTCTGTGCTATGTGATCGCCTTCTTCCAGGCTACTACTCGCAAACCATGTACGGAACCCTCCTGGACCAAAAGGTTTTCGAGTCCCTTGTGGAGAAGACTATGCCCATACTCTGGGACCATCTCGTCAAGTCCGACGTACAGTTGTCTGTTGTTTCCCTGCCGTGGTTTCTTTCGCTCTATATCAACTCCATGCCTCTGATCTTTGCTTTCCGTGTCCTAGATGTCTTCTTCCTTGAGGGCCCAAAGGTTCTGTTCCAAATTGGGCTTGCTATCCTTCGCATAAACGGAGAAGAGCTCCTCGATGCCACTGATGACGGCTCCTTTATCTCCGTCTTAAAGTCTTACTTCTCGCGACTTGACGAGTCGGCGCATCCAAAGTCGGAGAACCCGAAGCTGCGCGCCGTCACCCGATTCCAGGAACTCATGGTTGTAGCCTTTAAAGAGTTCGCTGGCATTACCCAGAATACCATCTCAGAGCAGCGCGCCAAACACAAAGACGCTGTGTTAGAGAATATAGAGAGTTTTGCCAAACGCACTTCTATAAGGAACCTCGGTCCAGACAGCAAAAAGCTAAGTCTCAACGACCTGGGGTTCCTGTACGATAGATTTTATGCCGTACTATATGAGCGACAGCAAAGAGCCGAAATCATGCAGCAGGAAGCTGAGCGAAAAGCGAAAGCTAGCAGGATGAAGGCAGCTGAAGTCGTCACAGGTATCTCTGGTAGCGCAGAGAAGGGACGTGTGGCGCTCGGGCCGAGTCCTACACAGATGGATTACGATGCGTTTAGGGAATTCCTAGCTGGTGGGTTATTCAATAACACTTAGGAGTACTTGTGTGGCTTTACTAACAACTCCTATTCAGGCATTGCAAAATGGGCCATCACCGACTCGCCAACCTCTCCACCTGAGGCTGCCAGTAATCAAAACACACATTCCTACTTTGGCAATAGTATGCGAAAACGACCACCCATGTCACCATGGGGCTCAGGGCCAGAACCCGCAGACCACGAATTCATGCGTCGCCTGTTCCGACGTTGGGATACCGACATGTCAGATTCGCTTTCACTGCAGAATGTTGTCAGTGGCTTTGCCAATGTCAAGGGAACTAAAGACATCATGTCCAACATTAGTTATTTCTTTGAACTTTACGACGATGACGGGGATGGAAAGGTGGATCGCGAGGGTATCCTGAGGATCTCAGAAGCTCTTTTGTTCTTGTCACGGCGCGGTATCCACGACCCAAGCCCTACTGCTTCATCTCTTGATGTCAGCTCTGAGTCCAACCAAGAGCGCTCAGGTCGTGATGAGCAATTTCTGAGCAGCGTGTCTGCCTTCATCCGCAATTGCTTCGAATACGCTGATCCTGATCACCCTTCGAACCAAGCGAACCAAGATGTGGATCAGGTCAAGGATGACATCGACAATTTCGCCATCGGAGACAGCGACGAAGACGACCTCATAGACTTTGGCTCTGAACCAGGCACTCCTAAAGCCAAATCGGCAAAGCCCAAAAAGTCGGAACAGTTGCTGTCACCCACACCGTCTGCTCGTACAATGGACTCGGATGTTGAAGGGCGTAACGAGAAAGCAAAGTCAGCCAACCTGGCCCTGGATCCCAACAAGCCTCTTCATATCACCCTACCTACCTTCCGCATGGTTATTCTCGCGGATGAGGCGTTATTGAATTTCTTTGAAGTCGGATTCTCATCGTCTTTCCGGCTCGCAGACGAGACCCTTCCTTCCGCATCTAGCTTCCACAATCTCACAACCTTCGCTAATGCTGGAAAGCAAGGCGGAGCTAGTGGCGGTTTAGCTGGTGGAGTTGTTGGTGGAGCTGGTGTTGGTGTCGTACCGCCTGGCAAGGGACTCCGAGGCATGCTTGACAACATCGTCAATGACGGGATGCGAGTTGCGAGTGAGGTCAGAAGGAGGTATGACGAAGCACAGAAGGAACTCGACAAGGAAGCACGGCACAGTAAGGATGATGAAGAAGAGGAAGAGGATGTTGATGCCAAAGACCTTGATCTTCTCGAAGGTGCAGAAACTGCCGATGTAGGTGCATCAAAGGGAGAGGCACCACCCGACTTGCTATCTGCGCCTGGCACGGCAGAAGAGGCGATGAAGTCCACTAAGGACAGAAGAGCGAGCGATGCTAGTAGGAAGGTGCTTGAGTTTGAGCGGTAGCAGCGTTGAGGAATTGAAGCTGTCGTTATTGGTTCCAGCATTTTGAGGTGTCATTCGGAGTTTACGGAAAGCACCTTTGTCCTTCGGCTAGCTAGCGCTCAACTTGATCTTTGGTATATGACCTACCAGTAACGATTTGGTGAACAATCGCAATTCTGGAAACACAACCCTCTTCACCTTCAGTTCTTCGTCTCCACTTACCACAACAGCTTTTGCATCCACTCTCCGCCTCCATATTTCGATAGCACACACCTTCCCCATAAGATCCCAGCACATGCATCCACATCCCTGAACACGACCAGATTTCCCTTGACAACTAAGTTTTTACCGCTATATCTCCACTCTGCATCACCCGTAGCCCGCCCATCATTCCGCAACCACCCTTTTCCCTGAAACACAACAATGCGGAACCCACCTCCACGGCCCATGGGCTGCAGCCCTGTCTCAAGGATGCGCTCGAAGTGATGGGCCTCGGGTATGTGCATGTTCCATACTGCGATGTTGACGTCGAGCCCCTCTGCCATGTATGCGACGCGCGCGCTTTCTTCGATGAGTGAGGTTTGACGCGCGCGCCCGATAGTGTCAAGGTCGAAGGCTACTTTATGGAAGACATTGGTCACAGTGGACGTGGCGTTGGGGAGGAAGTTTTGAAGCGCGGTGCCTAGGAGGAAGTTTGGGAGCGCGGTGCCAAGAAGGGAGTTTGGAAACACGGTGCTGAGGAGGAGGGGGATGAGCATTTTGCTGGGAGTCTTTACGTGTGGGCTCTGCCTCGAGGTATGAGGAAAGGGGATAAGGAGTGGAAGTGCGGGGAATGCATGGTGATAACAGTGTTGGTTCATGGTTACACAGCATATCACGTTGCTTTTGTGAATGGATGTAGTGAGGGTGAATTTGGTGCCGTAGAAATGATGTTCTGTATGGTTTGGACGTGAGTCTTTTATGTAACATCTTTATGTTTGTTAAAAATGGAAGATTATTTCTTTCGAAGAGACAAGAAGAGCGCAGGTATTTCGTGAGGACATTTATGGTGATCTCGCTATGAGGATGTTAGGCCTACTTATAGTAACTAGTTGTTTTGCCTAACATGGCAGCTCGAGCTCTTTGATCAAGAATAGTTCGCGCTTCCGCGCGAGACGCTAATTTTTGTACTTATTGTCCCTTGTCATCAAGGATCATAGTTTCCGGTATCATAAATTCCTGCAACTGACCTGGTTCACAAGTGCGTATCCGAAGCTACCCCGCATGTCCGGACGGCATGTACTACCTACAGATGGCGATTACGCTCCAAACATTAGAATCCAATGGTACAAAAACTAGGCCCTACAATTCCAAGTCACGTGCTCCAAATCAGAATCCTAGGCGTAAAATAGGCTGTTAATTAATTAGAAGCTAGACAGAGATAAAAGTCTTACATGTTTTGCAGATATTGAGAAAATGCTCAACCCCCGGGGTCCAGATACACAGTGGTAGCTGTATAGCATGGAATAACGGTTAGAAGTTGTGTCCTCAGACATGCTGTAGTTGCAATCTTCGCTAAATAGTACAAGCAATGAAGACCTAGTATCTCAGAGTCTAGTCATAGCTTTGAGCCCTCATCTTCAGGGCACTGTCGTCACCCGAAGTGGACCGCGGCATAATTCCGAAGAATAACACGCACTAAACCTATCCCTCTCACCTCCGCATCCGACACATGCAACCATGTTCGCTCTTCTTCCCTCTAGTTTCTTGATGCCTTCTCTAGTTGAAGATGCTCCGGAAGCTTGTGTCAAAAGCTACAAGATGCCCTAAGCCTGTGCGAATAACACAGAGAGGCCTCATCACACAAGCCTACAGCATTGGGCCTACCGAGGTACACCAATTCGGCCCCACTTCCCCACGACCTCACAGCTTCCATGTTACTGACAGCTCGGTACAGCCACCACTGCTCGAACAAACTGTCCCCCAACACTTTGCAGGAGTTGTGAGACAATACGGCGACCGTGATGCGTACGTGGGCTTCGATTCGTCTGATCGTATTACGGCTAAGTCTCGTGTAGAGTGATCTCGCACCACCAGCGCACCCGGCTGACGTACGATGGATTGGATCGCGATTCGAATAGGCTCGCGCGAGGGCTACGGAACCTCGGCGTAAAGAAGGGAGACAGAGTCGCAGTGAGCTTGGGCAACAACATTGAATTTGCTACTGTATGTTGCAAAGTTACCTTGCCAGACATGGAAGCTGAAAGCCCCATAGATCACGTACGCGCTTTTCAAACTGGGAGCGATACTGGTATGTAGGTAGCTGGAATTCAAAAGATGGTTTGTAAGCCAATTGATTTATAGGTACCTCTCAATCCCTCCTTCAACGCCCCACAGGTTCTAAACGCAATCAATCACCTGGACACCGCGCATCTCATAATCGGAGCCGAGACAAACCTTCCTCGCAAAGACCCACGCCCGAATATCTCGTTGCTTACCCACTTGATACCTAATCTTGCTGGCTCAAAGCTCGAATCCGAACTCGTTCCTTCGCTAAAGAATGTTGTGGTGGTGGACAATGCCCAAGGCAGGATAAGTCTAGACGAGTATAAGAGCCTGGGAAGATACCAAAATGTAATAGAGGACGGTGGCCAAGGCGTAGCATTGGAGGATCAGGGCCTGGATCCTAATGACATTGTCAACATTCAATTCACGTCGGGCACGACGAGCATGCCGAAAGCTGCATGCTTGAGCCACAGGAGTATCTTGAATAATGGCAATAGCATCGGCGACAGGATGTTATTAACGGAAAAAGACATTGTTTGTTGTCCGCCTCCATTGTTCCAGTAAGTTTTCCGGCATGAGTTGAACTATTCGACGCCTGACGATCCACAGTTGCTTCGGATGCATCCTTGGATACATGGCTACAGCTACACATGGAAGCGCTATAGTGTTCCCGACCGAGGCGTTCAATGATCTGGCGACTCTCGAAGCCGTTCGCGAATACAAGTGCACTGCCTTGTATGGTGTTCCTACTATGTTTGTGGCGGAGTTGGAGCTCCTAGCCAATGGTGTTGTGCCGTACGAAGGCTTCCAGCATCTGCGCACTGGCATCGCAGCTGGCTCCTCTATTCCTGCCGAGCTCATGCGCAAGCTTCATAAGATCTTAAATCTGACAGAGTTGACCATCTGCTACGGTATGACAGAGACAAGCCCCGTATCCGCCATGACCACTACGGATGATCCCATCGAGAAGCGCATCAACACTGTAGGCCGCCTTCTTCCACACGTTCGAGCCAAGGTCGTTAATGCTTCTGACTGGTCACAAACGCTTGACGTGGGACAGCGTGGTGAGCTAGCTGTTTCAGGCTACCTCCTCATGAAAGGCTATTGGAACGACCCAGGGCGCACAGCAGATGTCCTCCAGCCAGATAAAGACGGTGTTATGTGGATGCACACTGGCGATGAGGCATCCATGGATGAGGAAGGCTATATTAAGATAACTGGACGGATCAAGGATCTCATTATCAAGGGCGGAGAGAATATTCATCCACTTGAGGTCGAGAACTGTCTCTTCGCTCATCCAGCCGTCAGCGAAGTCAGTGTTGTCGGACTACCGGACGAGCGATACGGTGAGGTTGTCGCGGCGTTTATTGTAAGACATGCTGGAGAGGACGGAAACGTAACCGCCGATGAAGTTAGAACCTGGGTCAGGGAGAAGCTAAGTCATCATTTGGGTAAGTTTGCATGAAGATTGCCAACGCGATAGAAGCTGACATTCAAACCAAGTACCTAAATACGTTTTCTGGGTAGACAATTATCCCAAGACAGCTAGTGGCAAGATACAAAAGTTCAAGCTAAAAGAGCAAGGCATCGCGCTGCTACAAGAAGGCAAAGGGCTGATGTAAGGGAGGAAACTTTTAGAGACGATATCATTGGATGGCACTGCTGCCAACCATGTAAATACCATGATTATTAAGAGTTACTAAAGCATTTGATTCAGCCAGGTTGTCGGAGCGTCAGCTGGGGAAGCTATATTGTTGGAACTATGACCCTTACAGTACACTAAAATCTGATCGTCGTTGTCTAAACACCTAGCGCTGTGATGGGTTCGCTTTAGGTTCCCATTCCTTCCGTCCCGTGCGGCACCCCACAAGATGCATAAAAATCTTTTCAATGCAATCGCAGGGATATAGATTCCATATTAATCTAGATTGCATGTAAGCGAGCTTATAGTGACTTGTGCTTACCTGCGTGAAGGCAAAGAAAACGTCAGCGTGAAGAACTTAGTACCTAAGCTCCAGCCTTCTCTGGAAAGCAAATTTCCTCCTTCATGTACCGATCTGAAATTTTGAGACTAAAAATAGCCTTGGTGCCTGATTCCTCTTACGCTTCTTCATGATAGTGATTGAGGAATGACCAAAAGATTGGTGGAAAAGCGGGCAACGGTTCTTTTTCTTAGTCTGCAGCTTGTATGCACGATCCGTCAACATTGATTTTTTTAGTCTCTTACTTTCCATAATGATGATAAGCAGCTGGGCCTCTCTAATCTGTTCATTTCTTCTTGCTAACTTTCAAGGGCTTCGCAAGTGAAGCCTTTTCGTCTGAACGCTGCCTCGCTGCCGCCACGACACTGGTATATCGGCTCTAGTACATTTCCTCAAAAAATACTGGGATTGTAAAAGCAATGCCAGGATTCACGAATAAACGTGTACCTACACCGTCGAACCCCTCGACTTTGCCACCTCGCTATGAGATCCGCAAACTGAAACCTGTCCATCTCCCCTGGGCTACGGCCATCATGGCCCACAGTCATGGTTTTCACACCAACGTCTGGAATAAGATATGGCCTCCCGAGCACGAAACCGGCCGTTGGACGCTTGATATGGCTGTCAGCCTGGAGTACCTTGTCCGCCATCAAATCGACTCTGGCCTCTCCTACGGCGTATTTGACACGGAGTACGAGTTCAAAACTGACGAAGCCAAGGCCGTTGGCGGCGCTCTTCTCTGGGACGCCGACGAAACAGCCTCGCACAGTGTAGAAAAGGGGCAGAGCAGGGCAGCAGAAGGCATGCGTTTACTGCAGCAAATGGACTTCCCACTCGTAAGCATAGTGCTAAGTTACGACGGCTATGCGCCGCTGAACCAGGAAAAAATGAAGCCGCTGCTCGCTGCATGGCCCGAATTCCCTATCCTCTACGGTGCGCTCGAGAAGCGAGATCAGCGAGATCCCGCATCGTGGAAGCCAACGGGGCCGAGACAGGTGCTCATGCGTAATGCGACGTCTACGCGGCATGACTATGAGGGCAGAGGTATCATGGCTGCAACGGCGAGGTGGCTGCAGCGGGAAGCGGCGCTCATGGGGTTCAGGGGCATACAAATCGAGTCGATGGCGGATCCAGTAATTCACGTCTGGACGAGTGGCGCGCAAAAGCCGTTTCAGGGCGGAATCATTAGCGAATTTGAATCTGAGACTTTCGAAGACGAGGAGGGGCAGAAGCCTTTTGGGTTGGCGAAGCAGAAGATGGCGAAGTGTTGGGTGGATTTGACAACTACGGATGCGGATACTATTAATACACAACCTTGAGCTTGTAAAGAGAGGGTGATGACGTGGAGGAGGTTACAAGCATTTTCAAGCATTCAGGTTTGCATGTCTTGACAGGCTCTACCTTGATTTACCCTACGGAGTATTAAATATGATAGCAATTCACTTTGCTAATGAACTTTGTGACCGGAAATCTGACCGTTCGTCAATCATCAGTCAACCGATTAGTCCGGTTCTCACTTGATCACAGCACCCATGGCCGTTTAAGTGTATAGCATCAGGCGTGACTACAACGTACCCGCTAGCGATTATCAAGTTCTTCAACAGTAGCAATAGCATCTCTATATATTTGTCAAGCTTCTGCCATATAACTCAGTGCTTCATGGAACCCTGGTTTCTCACGCTTCCTCGACCCTATGATTGTGATTTGTATCGAGATTCCTATAATTTTAGTTGTCATTTTTGAAGCTCACTATGCATTCATCTTGCTAGACTTGTGAATTGAGTTGATTCTATAACATACTCTCTTCTCTTACGCAATTATTCATCAATTACAGAATTGCAAATCCGAGAGTATCCTTGAAAAGTCGAAATCCGGGCCTTAGTTCTTCGACAGATTAAAATGAGTTTACCATACTCCGCTTCCTCGGTACAAAGGAATTAATGCAATCAATATGGTAACGGATGATTTTACTTTTTTTTCTGCTAATAGGAACGGCGCTACCCCGGCCAATCGAGTCGCTCTCGTACAGGAAACCTGCTATACGTAATTATTATAGTGATTGCCAAGTTTCCCACATCAGCACTGCGACTTGAACGTGCGCAATGCAGCCGCATTCACCGAGGTCGGACCTAGTCATAACAGCTGCCTAGAGAATGACATACCGCACCAGTTATGTAACTTATGAAGACAGCTATAGAAATCTAATAGCTAATAGCAATAGTAACAACATAGAACTAGCTAGAATCAACTTAGCAACTGAACTAACAGGGCGCTAAGTGTCCCTTAGACCAAAGGGTATACTAAGAGATGCACGGTGCAAAGCTCAATACTTCCGTCGGCCACTCTTTTGATGATCATAGATAATGAATAGTAAAGTGAATACCTGAGAGGTGGGGAAGATAATTCTTTTCTCCTAGTCCACCGAGCTGCAAATGCGGCCATTAGATTTTCCCGAACTGGCCATGTCTTGATTCATAGGCATGAATACGATCTTCTCACCTCGCATATTTAGGCTATTCCAACTGCCAACATTCTTTGGGTCTGCATTGTCCTGACTCTCGTTTCTAGCTCTTCTACGTTTCCGTAATCGTTATCCCCAGTTTTATCTGTCCACTATGAAGATCTCTACCGCTGTGATGTTTTTCTTCGCTGCGAACGCAATGGCAGCTTGCCGACGCTTTACGTCATGCGAATCGGGGGTTTGTATAGGATTTCCCATGTGGTAAACAAAAGACTAAGTAGCTCGTAGAGGTGTTTGCTTGGGTCAGAAAACGTTTGCGAAGTGCTCTACAAATCTCGAGGATTCGACATTTGCTCTCCTTGGAAAGCTTTCTGCAAGAGAGGTAGCTGTGTAAGTAAAAGCAGTCCATAATTTTATTGAGAACGAGTATCCATCTAATATGACTCAGTTTGATTGCAACACAGATGATCAGGGCAGGGCTATCTGCAAGAAATGCGAAGTGCGTTGCTGTGCCTAAACCATAAACCCCGGGTGGAGTTTATGAGGCATGTTTCTAAGTCTGTATGGATGGAAGAACAAGGTTTCTTGATGTTATTATATTATAATAATACGACGTAACATCTGCTCAGATGTTTTCGTACGGCATCTCCACATAGTGTTCATTTGTTTCGAATGGTCATTCAAAGATTGTAATATGAAATTTTTGATTAGATCATCGTCTAAATCTACTTTTGTTATCATAACTCGCTCAAACTAAACAAGAGAAAATCATCACTCTAAAGTCTTGCCTCTACTGTCGCTGCCCCTTGCGACTGGCTCTGCTCTTTTCCCTTCGTCCTTAACGCCTCCTCAAATATTTGCATAAACCTCCAAACATCGCCAAAGGTATTGTACAAGGGAACAGGCGCAACCCGGATGATACCTGGTTTCCGCTTATCGCACACCACACCGTTCTCTACCAGTCTCGCACTGGCTTCGTCAAACATGTCTTCAGGCAGCAGAACGCTAAGTTGTGCGCCGCGGAAACGAGGGTCCATAGGAGTAATGATCTCGAAAGGAAAAGCGCCGTCTTTGATGTTTCGTGCGGCGATTTGAGCAAGCAGGTATTCAGCGTAGGCGGTGAGAAGCAATGATCTCGAGCGCAAGTCTGCCATAGAAGTCTTCTCGAAGACACTCAATGCACCAGACAAGCAGGTAAGGTCAACAATCGAAGGGTTTGAGCACTGGAAGCCCTGCGCGCCAGGTGTAGGAACGAATCGGTTGTCCATCTGGAAGCGAGAGGACTTGTCATGACCGTACCAACCCTTGAGTCCCTTGTAGTGGTCGTTGTTGCCATGCTTCTCGTGTATGAAGGCTCCTGCGATAGCACCAGCTCCTGCGTTCATGTACTTGTATGTACACCAACAGGCAAAGTCAACGTCCCACTCATGTAGCTTGAGTTCGACATTGCCCGCAGCGTGTGCGAGATCCCAGCCAATCGTGATGTTGTGCTTTCGTGCATGTGCAGTAATGGTGGGAATGTCGAGGAGTTGGCCGCTGTAGTATTGGATACCAGGAAGCATTATGAGGGCAAGCTCATCAGCATTCTCGTCAATGAGTTTGAGGATGTTTTGTGTGGTCATGCTGTAGCCGTCGTCTGGCTGTACCAGCAACATCGACTTCTTTGGGTCCAGTCCATGCCATTCTATTTGCGACTCAATTGCGTACCAGTCGCTAGGGAATGGTCGCCACTCGCACATAATTTTGTGCTTCTTCGCAGTCGGCTTATAGAAAGCCGCCATCATCAGGTGCAAGTTAATGGTCAGTGTGTTCATTGCAACAATCTCTGAAGGTGACGCTCCAACGATGCCGGCCATTTTTCTTGAACACTCAGCAGCCATGTCTTGGTAAGGGGTGATTGGTGAATCCTCAAGGGCAGTGAAGTGGCCGCCAACAGCGATGGACCCCCATGTCTTGAGGTATGCATTCAAGTGCTCACCGACAGCTTTCGGCTGGAGGCCCAACGAGTTGCCGCAGAAGTAGATGGCCTCATCATCTGCGCTCGTTGCTGGGTTTGCCGTTTGCGCGTCATCTTTGAGAGTTTTCCGCTTGAGCTGCGCTTTGCTGGGAACGATAAATTCGGGGCGGAACGTATGTGGTATTTCGGTGCTTTCATCGAGTGTTCGGGCAAAGTCCAATGACTCGGCGTTTGTGGGCCACTGTGGCTTTTGTCCTTGGCGTAGTTGCTTGATCGCGCTGGTAACGTCCATGGTGATTGATCGAGATGACAATGTGTAACACGGAATTTAGCTGACTATCGAATGAACTCTTTGTGAAATTTGAATGAGAAACAGGCGTCTAAATATACGTTCGGCAGTTTGACTTACGTCTTGCAACACCTGGCACAAGAACCGGCATGTAGTATGCATTAGCCTGCCACCTTCTTGTTTCGGCCATCCGACGATGTTCCGACGCGCGCCCGTCGCGCTTCCGTCCGTCATCCGATCCGTCACGTCTAGGTCTTTCGCAATCGCGATACCTGTTTGACCTAGCAAAGTGGGCCATGATGGCTTTTTGGTTTTATAATAAATGCGGTCTTCGCCGCTCCTCTAGTAGACCCATAGCTCAGGATCTAGAGAACCTAATTTCAATTCGTTCTATTCATAATGAGTCCTCACAAAATTCCCACCCTTCCGTCCCCTTCCGCGCTGCCAGAATATGGTATTTCCAAAAACGGGTTTCTCCCAGCTGAACCCCCATTGTCTCAATTACCCCAGGCCTACTACCGTCCCTGGGAACAGATCATAGAAAAGCTTCCTCTCCTCATCGAAACACAGCAGATACGGCAATGGGTTGATGAGTTGCCTGTTCTCGATGCATCACAGCTAGGCAATGAAGCAGAATGGCAAAGAGCTCATTCGATGCTAGCTGTCATCGCCCAAGGATACATTTGGACAGGACCTGAGCCATCTCAAGTAAGCGGAGCAGCTTATCCGTGTAAGGACCAACCATTCTGACTAAAACCCAGCGATTGCCTCCTGCGATAACTGTTCCTTTCCTTCAGACAGCTGCACATCTTGAGGTACACCCTGTCGCCACATATGCCTCACTGAACCTATGGAACTGGAGACCATTGGCCGATGACGCCGATCTGACCCAACCGGAGAACATGGTTTCTCAGCACACAGCTACTGGCAGCGATGACGAATCATGGTTCTTCATCATCTCGAATGCCATGGAGGCAAGGGCTGGTCCGCTCATCGAGACCATGCTCGGTGCCATTGACGCTGTCGAGAAGGACGACGCTGCGACAGTTATAAATGCTTTGCAATACTTTGAGACAGGCATGGAGAGCATCGGGAAACTTCTGGAACGTATGGATGAACGATGCAATCCTCAAATGTTTTATCATACTATTCGCCCATTTTTGGCTGGTAGCATGAACATGGCAGCTGCCGGTCTACCGAACGGTGTATTCTATGACGAAGGCAATGGCAAAGGCACATGGCGAGCGTACCGAGGTGGCTCGAATGGCCAATCATCCCTGCTGCAGTTCTTCGACGCCGTGCTTTCTGTTGACCATTCGAGAAGCGGTGGCTTCCATGCAGAAATGCGCGGATACATGCCCGGACCGCATGCTAGATTCTTGGATGATATTGAATCCATTGCGAACATCCGCAGTTATGTGAACGACCATCAAGACAATGCCGTCCTTCTTTCGGCTTTCAATAGAGCAGTAGCAGCCCTCAGTGGTTTCCGCGATAAGCACATTGCTCTCGTCACAAGGTACATCATTATACCAAGCCGCATGGAGAAACCAGTAAATCATATCAAGAGGATGGACATAGCTTCCGCTTCTACGAAGATGGTTTCAGAAAAGCCGAAGACGCAGGAGCTGGTTGGTACTGGAGGGACCAAGCTGATTCCGTTCCTACGAACATCAAGAGATGAAACCAGCGAGACGAAGGTCACGCATTGAAGCCTCTAATGCGAGGAAAATTTTGAAGCTTCAAATCACAAACACGGCTGCCGTTGGTCTATGGGAAGAATCCATTGGCCATCTGTTGATCATGGATGGGAAAAAGCGGTATATCAGCCACAGATGCACCATCGAGATTATGAGTGCCTGGCTGGAGGAAGTCCTGGAGACCTTGATCATTCTCACTTGGCCACGGCATAGCGAAAAAGTCGGCATCGTATATAGTCCAATCAAGCGGCGCTTGCGCTGGAAGATTCTGTTGCGTGGTCTCTGGAGGGGCTAGCAGCGCGGGCTGGGGTCGTGGGTGGTGACCATCGGCTGGGTGTGCTTGATGGGTCGGCTCAGGTGGTAGTAGACCAAATAATTCAGATGAAGCTTGCTTCCGCTTTCGGCGCAGATGGAGCTCCCTCTTCTTTGCATGTGCTGTCGTGATTTTGAGCAGAGACTGAGCAGCGTGGGAGTATTGACGAGCATGATGGTCAACTTGGCCAAAGTAATCCATGCAGGCAATGCCTTCTTTGCAGGTATCTTCCAACAGAAGACCAGAGTTCCCTAGGATACCGACAGCTAACACGAGTGTGGCGGTAAAGAGCCAGGAGCTAGACTAATCAGCAGACGTTGGTTTTAGAATAGAGTTCAACTTACGCTACCAATGGCATCCTGCGAGGCAGCTGATCTGTACTGATCAAATTGCGCAGCGTATCAACTAAAACAGATGCAGCATCAATTGCGGCATCTGCATATTTTCGTTTCTCTTGATGATCAGCCGGTGTGCCTCCGCTCTTGAGCGAAGCGCCCATGTACTCGTAGAGCTCGTATATCAGGAATGGCCTTGTCAGTAACATGATACCATAGTAATAAGAACATAGAGTGGAGCAAGCGCCGATTGTTGCCTCACGAGAAGGGCGTCTGGCTGTCACATCAGATAGACTACGGAGCCATTTGGATGCCCAACTCTTCAATTGCTTCGACACATAGTCAGCAATCCGTAAAGATATCCGCTTGCGCGAGTACACCTCAACCACGACACGTTCAATTATCATGAAGATTTGTACGCTTGCATCCAGTACATTGGCATTGAAGTCGTCCTGCATTTCTTCAGGAGCCGTGTACTTGACAGTGCAGTCAACATCGGAAGTGGAGGGCGGCCGACCTAAAACATTGCTGCATCGCCGTACAGTATTGATTAGCGTGTCATACCAGGAAAGAACCATTGAAGGGTTGGTATTCGGAATACTTGACGTAATGAGACATTGAACACTCGAAATTCCGTTACATGCATCCCCAAAGAGAACTCGTATCGTGGCAACGTACCTGATAAGCTGATCAATAACTCGTAGACTTTTCCATATGCGATCCCGAACCAATTTGATATTTTGACCAAAAGATGCATTAACTTCGGTTCTATGGAGACCGATCGCGTAGGCAGTTCGTGCAGCCAAAGCTGTTGATTGTCAGCCGGTGATCTGGAACTAGTCCCATATGCTGTAGCTTACAAAAGTACAAATACGCGCCGTTTGGCTGAGAGGCGCGGAGCATAAAGACAGCGACAAGTGTGAAGCCTTGTACCGTCGACACATTCATATTACTGCACAAGAATTTCTGTAGTACGTTGAGCGCATGCTTAAACCAGGCCTCAGCCTTGTCTTCGAACTTGTCTTGAGCACCAATGGCGAGCACTAGATAGAACACAGCAGCGGCAGCATCATCGGGGCCGGAATTCTGGCTGCTAGCCCAATGCTTGAGCTCGGGCAATAGGTCCTCGCGTTGGAATAGTTGCACAAGACCACTGCTAGCCACAATGTATTCTGAGACTAGAGCATCCACCTGATGGAGCTCCACGGGCGGGCATTGCTGCTGTTCCGCTAATGCGGGACGCGTAATTTCGATGATGGGATCCCTCGCGGCCTGCAGCAGAACTCCCGAGTCCACCTCGGATGTAATGAGGTGTTTGACCGTTTGCAGAAAGGACAAAGGCGCACAATCGCCAATGAAGATGAGCTTGCCCTGTGCATCACGGAGGATACGACCTTCTAGGGGTACAACGGTGTCAGCTTGTTGGTCGTCTCTACTCAGGGTAGGCGAAAGCGATGTTCCAGTTTGAGCGTTGTCACGCTGGTATCGTGGTCCTTGAGGAGTGTTTGTTCGGATATTGTCTCGATTTTCTGATGTATGGCCTGCTGAGTGAAGACGACGAAACGGAGAACCCTCAGTATGCACGCCTGTATTAGGAGAGCCCCCAGCAGAGTGAACTTGATTTTGCTTGGACGAGCTACTGAAGGCACATGTAGCGGCGTGGTTCTTCCGGATACAGTATGCGCATGGTAATTCGCCGTTGCACTTCACTTTTCTTTTTCTGCATAGATCGCATGCTGCTATGACGCGATCAATACGACGTCTTTTGTCAGACGGCGCTGCCAGCTGATCTGTTAGTGCGGGCATTCCGAGCTTGCAGCAGCTGAGGCGCGTTCGTGGGCAGTCGGGGACGGAATGCGGTCGACGGAGCTTCCGTGGTGTTGAGACGGGCATCCGACACGTCGGATCCAAGTAGCTTCGGTTTGCGGCTGTTATTGGTGGGCTTGGCATACCTTCAGCCGAAGATGCGTCATCGGGCATGTTCGGGTTTCGGCGGAAAACGGTGAACACGTATCGAACCTCTTACAAACCATATTCCATTTTCAGATCCTGTACTACTTAAAGAATGTGAAATGAATGGACAAGTCGAGAGGATCAAATAGCTCCGACACGCCTTAGACTTGACCCTTTTCAGTTCCGGCACTAGACGTACGCTGTTACCTGTGACGATGAAAGTCGCCGATCAAGTTCCTTGGGGAATGCGTATTCTTTATGGACATATCACCATATAGCCATTTTATCACACCCCTTAGTGACGCTAATGTCGAAGCAAGTATAGAGGTAGCACGCGGGCTAACTACGTCCAGTGAAATCTCGCATCAATGCACCAATGTCTCATGAAACTATCTGCTATCGTCCTTCTAGGTTGAGATGCTAGTAGAATTTATATATAGAGACGCTTGCTGGATATAGCGATGCTTGCTGGATATGATACTCCTCTCTCAGCCTCGAGACATACGCTAGAAATCCCACTACTTCACTAAAGAGAAATAGCATTCTGGAATATTTGCGTAAAACCTGGCCTTATTTCAGATATCGATCGAACCAATTACAAACTATACAGTAAAATTCCTTCATCCTGTCGTCAACGTTGCAATCGAATTCGCACTGAGCATCTTGATTGTTGGAGAAGGACTAGTTGAACAAGCAACGACTTGTTACGTAGTCCAACGATTTGAGGCTCATGATTTCTCTCAGAATCTGGGCATTGCTGCACATGACTGGACCAATCACAAAAAACAATCATAGCAGTATTTGAAGATGGAGTAGTGTCATTGGCTCCTCTATCAAGATTGTATTTTTGTTGCACAACACATTCTTGGCTTACGTACGCACGATGTTGGCATGAGAGTGCCCCATGAGAAAGACTTTAAGATAATTGGGATAAGTGCTGGAAGTATACCACGAACACCAATATAGTCTCTTACTATACCCTCACAACATCCAATCAGTTAGTATCTCGAGCACGCATCTAGTTACTCCCTCCAGTTCATGTAAGCAAAGCGGGGCAAATCAAGCACCCCTGTCGAGCGCGCTGATCGCCTTCCAAATTAGCGCCCTATGACGTATACGGGTTGAGCAACACGCCATGCAACCGCAGGCATAACCAAGAATACGCAATGTCGGAGGCCCATAACAGGATAGAAGGTAGGGAAGATGGTGTGGGAAGTACTTGACGTGTGCCTTCACACTCAGCCGCATTCTTTTGTTTCCTTACCGTCCCTCAATCCTCTCTTAACCAATACATCCAACCCTGGTCAACACTTCCGTCGCAAACTGCACAATACAACACAGAAGCGATATTAAGCTATCCAGCAACAAGAAGAGTGAAAACAGCCATGTCTTCCACGCACCTCCCCCTCCTCTTCACCATCCCCCCCTCCAACCGCCACGAATTTCTCCTCATCGACACAAGCGCCAAAGTCTCTCTCAAAGCGCTCAACAAACAAATCACTTCGCTCATCGCCTCGAGCCCAAACTGCGCCGAATGTACGTTTCCCCCCTTTACTCGTCAACCCCATCTCCCCCCACCAACAACACAGTCCCATACAAGGATAAACGAGAAGACAGCACTAACCCCCACCAAGTCATGGCCAAGCACAAGGCCAAAGACGGCCCGGCCGAGCAGATCCAAGAGTTCAAGATCCACTGGGACATGAAGAACCGCGACGCCAAGCTGTGGCCCGAGTATACCGTGGTGACTGAGGAGAATTTTGGCGCCATTGTCGAGATACTGCGGGGTAATCCCACCATGGGTGTACTGGAGATCAAGCTGGGAAAAGATGAGTGAGAGTAGGGAAGAGGGGAAACATATACAAGCACTTGTAATGTCATCTTCACAAGTAATGGATTCATGTTATGATTCATCTTGATAAGGCCCTGATCGTTGCATTGATATGTTTTACGCACTACTCCATATAAAGCGGCATGCCCTTTTGTTGCATTCCCCAGCATCAACGGGTTTTATTTGGTAACACCCTACGTACAATACATAAGAAAAGAGACGACTCCATCGTGAGAGAGTCGAGTAGTTACAGTGAGAAAAGAAAGTCGACGCACTAGTTCCTCCAGCGCGTCGGGCAAACCAAGTGGAGGGTATCCGTGTCGCAAGCAAAAGATTCAAACATGATCCCAAAAAACGCCGATCTAGGAAGATGCCCATGCCGTGGTGGCGGTCCCAATACGCCGTATTTATAGTGTAGAAAAGTCATGGCTTCGGTGACTTGTCCGTTGGCTCAGATATCATCTGTTGCCAGTGCATGAGGTCTCGGCTCAAAAAGTCCATCATCTGAGTTGTACTCAGATCCTTGAATTTGGCCAGGTCTGCGTCATCATCCTTGGTGTCTCCGTTGGGCGCTGGAGTTGCTGGTTGTACAGCAGGCGCAAGATTGATGTGCTTTTCAGCGATGGCCATCTCGACCTGTCGCTGCGCTATGTAGCTCTGCATGGCCCCTGCCGGCCTTCGTATGTCATTCCAGGAGAGTTTCTGGAGACGCCAATTCTTGCTCTTTGTAGGTTTGTTTCCCGTTGTCCCATCGCTGCTTTCATGACCATTGCTGGTGCCGTTGGTCGCAGTCGCTTGTGGTGATTGCGCAGCATCATTCTTAGGCGAAGTGCCATTGGTTGCGGGAACCGTGTCTCTCGAGTATTGATTCCGTCCGAGTCGACCCCGAGACTTCTGTGGAGGGCGTCCGCCTCTTCGCGGGGCAGGGGTAGGCTTGGGTTCCGAGGCGGGTGGTTCAGGAAGTGTAGTCTCGGTCTCTTGCGGAGGCATTGTGGGTTCTTCTACCACGGGTGTGGGCGTGGGCTCTGGATCTTCAGGATCTACAATTATTAGCCGAGAATTTATCGTGTAGCATTCTGAGTCGTACCATCACCCTTTCTGCGCTCAGCGCGCCCTTTCCGCCGATTGGCAGCTTCGTTACGGTGATTTTCGCGCTCCTTGTCGCGTTGCTCTTTTTCCCGTTGGCTCTTCGCTGCCGCTCCGCGCGGTTTCTGTTTCGGGGCCGAGGCTTTTGTGCTGTCGTCTTCAGACTCCAGAACGGGTGAATTGCTTGGAGATCGGGAGCTCGTGCGCTGTCGTTTGACTTCTGGCTTTGTCCTATGGCAAAGCTTGTCAGCTAAAATGCCAGTAGTTTGTGAATCAGCAAGCGAAACGTACTCTTCGCTGTCATCACGACTTCGCTTCTTGCGATTGCCGTTCTCTGAAGATGCCCCGCCCTCGTGCCTGCTTTCTTCGAGCACTTTTCGTAGGACCTCATCTTCGTCGTACGCAGCTCGACTGTTCATAGTCGACCTGCGCTTCCCAAAGGAATCTACGCTGGCTCTATTGTTCCGATCCTTTTCCTTGGTCGAATTGCCTTCGGATTCTTTGGAGACGGACGATTTACGATGCTTGCCGTGTTGTTGGTCGTAGACGGGGAGATAGCGGGAGTATTTTTGACTGTTGCGACAATCTCGTTAGCTAGAGAGCCATCATGGTCGCGTCTGAACGCTGTGCAGAGTACAGACGAGAGCAAATACACACCCTTTTGGACTTGTTGAGACCTTGTGGAGATCCTTTCTGCACTCCTCGCAAAAGTATTCGTCTGGGCTGGCAGCTTCATCCATGATGCCTACACAGCCACCATGTTGCCATACCTTGCAGACGTCACATTGGATAAAGAGGCCGCCAAGCTCATCAGCTTGAGCCTCCAAATCTGCCAAGGACATGCCCGGCTTGATAGTGTCGGATGGCGGGCCCGGGTAATCTTGGTAGCCACACACGCATCGGGTGACTTCATCTTCTTCGGCAATTTCGTCGTCGAGGTCGTCGTCGAGCTTCGTGGGCTCGTCTTCGTCCATGTCGTGCTCGCGCGTTCGCCGGCGTGTCAAGGGCGGCTCGGGCGGTGCATCGTGAAGTGGCTCTTCGGGCTCTTCCGAGGAAAGCGAGTGCGGGGTGGACGACTTGGGTGGTGAGGTCTGTTTGGCGTTGGTTCGTGACGCACGATCGGTACGCGATGATGAGACGGAGGATGACGAGTTGCTGTGTGTTGCGACGCTGGGTGGGGGCTGGGTGGTACGAGCCCGCGATGAGCGTCGCGGCGACATTGCGGATGTAGCTGTCGAGGGCGTCTACGTGCGATAGCTGGGGACGGCGGGAGGGAGCAAGGCGGGAGCTCGTGAGCTGGATGGGGTTGGGTGCGCCAGCAAGGGCGTGCGGCCGGGCGTGGTAGGAGGCGGGAAGGACGAGCAGAGAGGCGGAGGGACCGATGGCAGCGAGGGAGACGAGAAGACAGATGGGGCGGGCCCAATGGCAAGGCGGGCGGAGTCGCGCAACAGGCGCTCTCGAGCGGGCGACCGTGGGCGTGTACGGGAGCGCAGCTGTGAGGGTGCAGGTGCGGAGAGAGCGGGCCAAAAGCTCGACGAGCTTTCAGAGGGCGACGCGAGGATGGATGAATGACGACTGGAACGGAATGCCAGCTTGCGACAGGAACATGGTCTGGGGCTCGAGCGGGCGTCTGGAGGGCTGTACCGGGGCAATGCAGTGGGAGAGACCGAGCTGCCAGGACTCGATTTTACTCCTCACGCTCTAGCGGGCAACGCGATTTGGGGTCTCGTCTGGCACGAAGCGCCAGCCGTAATCCCCCGTCACGTGACGCTCCCGCGCCGGGCGCCTCGCAACCCTGCCGTGGCGGCCAGCGCCCGCGCCGAGCTGGCCGGCGGGATCGGAATGCGCAGGGCGGCCGGGCCTCGAGGCCGTCTGCTTGCTGGAGCCATCGCTCGGGTGTCTGGAGTAGAGAAAACGGTGAGGGGTACAAGATGCTGGCAGGTTGGGACGGTGACAGAAGTTGCGATCTGTTGCCGATGAGGCAGGCGCGCTAGCTTCTTTTCGCCCGAGGTCCCGCCCACCGCATCGTCACCACCACTGCACATGCAGAGCCGCCCTCTTGTCCGCCATCATGCAGGCGACTGGCCGACAGCCCACGGCGAGCCGACACGGCCTCCAGCCTGCGTCGCGACGACTGGCCGCCTGCCAGATGCCACTGACACGGTAGCCCTGAGGGCCCCATGCTTTCACTAACAGAGTAGTGTCGCCAAGGAAAATTATTAGCAGTCACGGGAACACGGCACGCCCACGCGAACAAGGTCATGGCTTGCTGCGACATCGACTCTGACCTCGCTCCGAGAAGAAAACAAACGTCCGCGACTATAACATACCAGCTACTTTGCTGGGTTCTTACAAGGGGGGCTGGCATATGCCGTCACTGCAGTTTCACACGGGCCTAGCCTCGAGATTGGCGCTCCGACATTTATGCAAGATATGCGAAAAGTTCAAAACCCACTATCTAACCCAAGACATCCCCACCTACAATCCTTTGATCTTCTCCTCCAGCGCACGCTTGATAGCTGACCGTGTCGTTAGCATCTGCTTCACACTCACAGCCACATCCCGAGTACTTACCATTGCAGCTGTCGTTGGCGTCGCCAAACAACATCTTGGTGTTCTCCATAAAGAACATCGGATTGGGCACATCGGCATATCCACTGGCCATACCGCGCTTCATGATGACGACCTGCTTGCTCTTCCATGCGTGCAGAACCGGCATGCCTGCGATTGCGCTTCCTGGCTCCAGAGCGATTGGGTTGACCGTATCGTTTGCTCCAATGACGAGTGTAACGTCCGTGTCCGCAAAGTCATCGTTAATCTCGTCCATTTCCAGGACAATGTCGTACGGAACGCTGGCTTCGGCTAGAAGAACGTTGCACTGACCCGGCATGCGACCTGCAACCGGGTGGATGGCGAATCTGACATTGACGCCCTTTGCACGCAACATACTCACAAACTCAGCCAGTCCGTATTGCGCCTTGGCAACTGCCATTCCGTAGCCTACAACGATGATGACATTTTCGGCATTGACAAGCGCGTCGGCCGTTTCCTCGGCGGTGGTTTTGGTTATCTCACCTTGCACCTCGGACTGGGTCTGAGCTGTCGGCGCTATGCCACCAAATAACACGTTAGTCAATGACCGGTTCATGGCTACGCACATGATGTAAGAAAGGATAGAACCGGACACGCCAATGAGCGCGCCAATGGTTGTCAGCAACGAATTGTCCAGCATGAAGCCTTCAGCAACAAGCGCAAAGCCGGAGTATGCGTTCAGAACCGTGATGACTACAGGCATGTCGGCTCCGCCAATGGCAGCCGTCGTGGTATATCCCTTGATAAACGACAGAGCAGCGTTGCCGAGAAGACACGCCGCACCTATCATAGGTGCACCTGGTGCGTAAGCCAGGAATGCTCCCATGGTTGCAAAATTTGCCCCCAGAAGCGACGAGTTGATGACATGTCGACCAGGCAGTACCAACGGTTTCGAGCTCATCTTTGCGGCCAACTTTAGGAAGGCTACAATCGATCCAGTGAATGTGACTCCGCCGATAAGTACACCCAAGTACGCAGAAACCATGTGGAGTGTCGAAATCTCGCCAGTGTGTTCGAGAACGCTGCCGATACTGGTGAGGACGGCAGCAAGACCAACAACCGAGTGCAGCGCTGCCACCGTCTGTGGAAGAGATGTTGGAGTGATTCTCCGTCCAATGACAAGTCCAGCGACTGTCCCAACGGTAGCCAGTCCAGCGAATTGAGTCAGCACATCAGTCGTGAAGCCAACGGCTGCCAGCGATGCAAGGATACCAGAGAATACACCGAGTATACCTAGAATATTCCCACGACGAGCCGTAGTCTGTGATGCCAATCCGGACAACGAAGTCATACAGAGTAAACTGCTAACAAGATAGCCTGCCTGGACAAGACCAGCCATACCAGTCGAAGCGGCTGCTATGTAGCCGCCGCCGAACAACACTGCGGGGATAGCATACAGCCAAGGATACTCTTTCGGGTCAGTGGGGCGTCGAAACATATCCAGCATCCTCTTGGAGATAACGAAGCCTCCGGATACGTTGACAAAAGCGAGTAGGACCGACAGGGCACCGAGCGTCTGGGGAATCGTTTCCGGCAGGTACCCGCCACCCATGACGAAGAGACCTCCTACACCCACCATTCCAGAAATTGCATTCGTCACGCTCATTAACGGGGAATGCTAAGCACAGGTTAGCGACGTTAGTGTTTTGTCTCCTGCTTGAATTCAGTAGAAAGATCACATACCAGTGCTGGTGCCACTCCCCATACGACGCGGTATCCAATGAGACTGGCCAGAGCGAATGTAAAAGCGTTGGACATGAACAACGGGCCGGTAAGCTTTCCAAGGGCAAGAGCGGTGGTCATACCAGCTGTCACTGTTGCTACCTGTCTAGTCTGAGTTTGCCACGGCGTTAGAGCGACGACGTTTGCGTCCTGGTCAGCAGGCGACGGAGCCGGCTTGGCCTGAACCGGTGGAGGAGCAGGACGCGGGGCTGGAGGCAGAATCTGGCCATTATAGGTAACGATGGCTCCGCGAGTGACTTCGTCGGTAAGGTCAACGTCGTAGTACTTATCCTTCTTGTCTTTGGGGGTCAGTGAAAGCAGAAATTTGGTCACGTTGTTCGAGTAAAGAGTAGATGACTGAGTGGGCAAGCGAGATGGAAGGTCGGTATAGCCTAAGCAAATAATCAGTAGCGAACACCTTCAGCATGCATCGTCACACACCGATAACATTGACTCCTTCGTATTTAATCAGCTGCCCAGGAACAGTAGCTTCGCAGTTGCCACCAGCCTCGGCGGCCAGGTCAACCACGACAGAACCAGGTTTCATTGCACCAAGCATAGCCTTGGTGATGAGTTTAGGGGCCGGCTTTCCTGGAATCAGGGCTGTGGTAATGACGATGTCGACCTCTCGGCACTGTTCGTAGAACAGTTTCATTTCCGCTTCGATGAATTCCTTGGACATTACTTTGGCATAACCACCCGCACCAGATCCATCCTCTTTGACGTCGACTTCAATGAACTCGGCCCCAAGAGACTGGACTTGCTCACGTGCAGCGGAACGGGTATCAAATCCACGAACTATGGCTCCCATGCGGCGGGCCTATCTTCAGTGTCAGTAGTTTTCTTGCCTGATTAGGATCATACTAACAGTAGCAATAGCACTCAAACCCGCAACACCAGCTCCAATAACGAGAACTTTACAAGGAGGTATTTTTCCAGCAGCAGTGACTTGACCAGTGAGAAAGCGTCCAAAATGGTTCGAAGCCTCCAGGACAGCTTTGTAGCCAGCAATATTTGCCATGGAACTCAAAGCATCGAAAACCTGGGCTCGAGAAATGCGAGGAACCATATCCATGGCAAATGCCGTGGCCTTTCGAGAGGCTAGACGTTCAACAGTTGGCTGGTTCTGCACGGGGTAGAGCATAGAGATGACAGTGGCACCCTCTCGGATGGCGTCGACCTCACTATCCCTCCCGTCAATGCTGAGCGCTCGCACCTTGAGCAAGATGTCGCTTTGCGAGAAGACACTTCGGCGGTCTACGGTGTGGGCACCAGCCTGTTCGTAAGCCTCATCTAGGAACTGAGCCTCTGCCCCCGCACCCCGCTCGACCAAGACACGCGAGAAGCCCTTCTTGAGAAGTAGCTTCACATTCTGTGGCGTAATGGCTACACGCCTCTCGCCGGGGAAACTCTCTTTTGGCACACCGATGGTTAAATTTGCATATGGGCCTGCAGAAAAGGGCGGTGAGGTAGGCAGTTCTTCGTCGTGCGGCTCCGGTGCATGGGATGCATAGCGCGCAACAGCAGTAACCTGCGAGACATGCTGCTGCAGGGACAGCGGGAGCGGACGGCTAAGACTCCGTACGCCAGTAGCACCAAACTGGATCCCGTTGTGCTTGGAGCGGATCTCACGTCGAAACACAGGTGTTGATCTGGCGACTGGTGGCTTCAAGGCAGCAAGCACGCTGCCCCGCGGCGGACAAACGGCTGTCCTGCAACCGACGAGACAGTTTGCTGGGGACCTCATGCTGTCTTGAACAAGGGCGAGCAAAGAGAGAGAAGCCCGGTACCCGCATCTGCTGGCCGTTTTTTTTCCGAAAAGAATAGCTAATCTGGCAGTTGGAGACTCCCAAAGCGCTGTGTAAGTGAGCACTGAAGGTGCCACGGTTTTCAAGTCACCCATCGAGGTACATAAGGGGTGGTACGTACCCTTTGGGCCGCGTCCCGCGGATACGTTCGCCTTGCTTCCTATCGAATCAAATGAAACGGGGGTGATCAGCTTCCCCGCACTTTCAATCAGTCCCCCCCCCTCCCTGCCTGACACCCTACCCCACGTTTGAACCCAGGTTCCCGCCCCTCCCAATTGCCGTACCACGATGATCCCCTTTACGCTGACGACCGCCACCCAAAGTGCGCCAGAAAGCATAAGCCGTATCTAATCCCGGACGCATCGCCTTTTCACATTCCCGTCATTCTAGAAGCGCGCGACGATGTGTATGTCTATAAGTAAGCGTACCGTTCCCCGCCCGTACCATCCGATCACGCGCAGTGGGGCGCGCGTCCCGACACGCTGGGCTGGCTAATACTCGCTTTAGAAGGCTTGGAAGCTCTCCTTCCCGGTTTGGCACAACGCAGCCTGACGCGTTCTTCTGCTGACATAATGGCTGCCCAAACTTGAGCGGCAAAAGTCAACCGCGCCCTTTTTGTTTTTGTTTTTTTGGCAAACAAAACACATCAACCGCGTCGAGGCTGACACTGCCAGGAGAAAAAGAAGGTACCACGGGGACTGTTGCTTGGCTGCAGTAAAACATATATTCGAAATTCTTTGAGAACATTCACGACTGATGATCAAGGCACATTGAAGATTGGTGAAACCAGTATTGTTACATTACCACTACGAATATGCTAAACGATTTTAAGGAGTGACTATGCGACGGGGGCCGGCGAAAGACCCCAATGTAAAGCCAAACAGTTTATGTACAAGAGCATGGGAACTCGAAAAAAATTCCCAACCCATAAAGCTAACCCAGGGGACGATATTATTACTCATTAGCATCCCACTCATGTTTCGTCAGGTCGGAACATCAGTAGAGAGGGGAGGTCATCTATTATGGTATTTAGATACGACGACCCCAGTTGAAGTTGGCGTTGACGTCGAGGTCAAAGAGGAAGGACTTCTGGCAGCCCCACTTG
Organism: Curvularia lunata; assembly: GCA_005212705.1. Lineage (NCBI taxonomy): Eukaryota > Fungi > Ascomycota > Dothideomycetes > Pleosporales > Pleosporaceae > Curvularia > Curvularia lunata. The sequence continues at coordinate 413,824 of PELC01000006.1, read as the reverse complement.
CTCTGGGTGTTGACGCTGATGTCGAGATCGGCGTTGATGGAGGTGAACTTCTTGGTGTAGAGACGGCAGTGGGTACCGAAACCGACGCCGTTCTTCTCAAGGTAAGCAGCCTGGAACTGGACGCAGCCGCCCTTGTTGAAGCCGAAGAGGGACATCCACTGGGCAATGATGCCGACCTTGCGGTTGGCCTCGTTCTGCTTCTGAGCATAGGCAGCGCATAGGTCGGGGTCGAAGGGACCGGGGATGGTGATCTGGCCCATGCAGTAGGGCTGCTTGTTGATCAGCTTGCCGCCGCAAGACTGGGGCTTGCTGCAAGAAGGTGGGGGAGGAGGAGTGTAAGCCTTCTTGTTGTATCCGTTGGAGGCGACAATGATGACCTCAAAGCCAGCCTGGTTCTGACCAACGTTGGTAGCAGACTCCTTGGTGACGTCCTGACCCCAGAGAGTGCACTTGAAGCGGGCAACAGAGTCGGCCTTGTCGCAAGAGCACTGCTCAGGGTTCCACTTGGGGTCACGCTCGACGAAGACGTTGAAACCAGTGCAGGTCTTGGTGTCCTCGCACTTCTTGGCGCAGGTAAGAGGGTCATAGCTGGTCATCTCGAAGTATCCAAGGTATCCGCTGCCGGTAACCGAGCCGCTCAAGTCAGTGAAAGCATTCTCCCAGCCATCGGGAGTCTTGGCAGAAGTAGCCATCTTGTGGTAGACGGGGTTGTTCTTGAAGGCATCGACAGTGTCGGGAGTGGTGTTAGGAGCGTAGGCGTTGGGCTGAGCAGCACAGGGGTCCAGAGGGTTGATGAATCCGCAGTAGGTGCCGACCTCGATCTCGGTAGCACAAGCCGGGTCAGCAGTGAAGGACCAGGTGTTGACCCAGTCAACTGGAGTGCAGGAAGAGGGGGCTTGGTTAGTCGATGACTGGCCCTGAGGAGGCAGAGCGTTGCCAGGAGTGGGGGCAGGAGTAGGAGCAGGACCCGATGGTGGAGGGCCGTCCTTTGGGGGTGGTGTAGGGCCAGCACCTGGACCTCCTCCGTAAACCGGGTTAGGTGGTGGTGGTGGGCTGTTGCTGCCGTACTGGGGCTGGGGCTGGGGCTTGTTGTATGTCTGGGCTTGTTGCCACCAGTTCAACCAGCCAAAGGTCGGGTTGCGGGCATTGAGGTCCCTCTTAGCCTGCTGAGCAACAGCAGGGCCGACAACCTTTGCGGCGGCGGCACTGAGGGCCTCCTTTTGGTTGTATACGTTAGGCTGAGCAACAACACCGTTCTTGGGACCCTGAGGAACGTTGTTGGGGATAGCGTTAAGCTGGTCAACGGAAAAACCCTGGGGGGCAGGCGAGGCTGCGACCAGGGCAGCCGTAGCCACGAGAAGTTGGTAAGAACGCATAGCGAGAGAGCGTTTGGAACGATTGTGGAGAATTGATTAGATGAGTGAACGATCGTGGAGGTGGTGAAGACCAGTGCTGATGATGAATTGTCGAGCCGAATGACCCATGGCCTTATATACAACAACTCGTGTGCAGTCTCGACGCCTCGATTATCGACTACTGATCCGAATCCATGTCATGGGTGGAGCCACAAACATTGCCGGTAGGTTCGGTCCTTCTAGTGGCTGGACTTTGTGGCTGTCGCTGGCGGCGCTAGTCTGCTGAACTTTATCTTAGCCCCGGATGAATTGTCATACCTGTAGTGTAGTCGCCGCGCGCTTGCAGAAGCACATGCAGGTACAGAAACGATATCACCAGCTAGACACTGTGGTCACAGCCTCGGAAGGTCAATACACATCACCTCCAAGCAGTAAGAAGTTGCCGTGATTTTAGAAGAACACATCATCGAAGACATCGTGGTGCCAGGATCAGCAACAGGGGGTGCGATAAGACAATATTCAAAACCAGCACATCGGCATTCGACTCTTGCAAACCTTGCTACCATCTCCTGCAGTATCCCTGGTGTTGCAGTGTCGTCTTCTCCTGATTTCGACTTGTCATGGTGCAAGCGAGTCATGAAGCGAAAGCCTAGCTATTTTTGCCCGTTCGGTTGGCGTTTTTGGGGAGTTCAGCTAGCCGAAAGCAACTAGCCGACAGCCCGCTGTTTACTATATCGATAGTTTCCTTCAGGGGTACAGGTACGTATTTCCCTACACGGGTACCAGCGAGCCCATTCGGGATGCAGCGTTCAAACTAACGTTTGAGCAACGATAAGCTTTTCCGACTGGCCCAGGCCAGACTGTTGCGCACTCAGCTGTTCGCCTTTTGAGAGTCATGTTGCAAGTGCACAAATAGAGAGATGTGCACTATATGGTGCCATACGGGCAAAAAATAGTAGTAAAGCGTTTCATTCCCCACATTGTTTCTTTAGCCAAGTCTCGGTTGGATAACCGATTCCCAGCTAAACCTCGGGACTATATCGTCAAAGGCCTGATGTGCACATGGGTGCGTCATGGTGGGTTGTGACTTTAGCTCACCGGACCAAATCACGGGCAGCTCGGCCGGAAGTGCTAGGCTATTGTTCTAGCTGTGGCGATGCAAAGCTAAGAGCAAAGGGCAAGTGGCTAGAGCAGCTCCCAAGACTCTCGCCGTGTTAGATGAGTGGTGGCTAAGTCCGAGAGCCATGACCCATCGTGGAGGTCGAAGCATTCGAAGCAGCGTGATGGGAGTTGAGAAGCCATGCAGGGCACCAACGTGTACCATGGTTCTGCTGGTGCGCTAGGAACATTTGTTGTCATCTCGGTCTTTGTTCCGTCGCGCTCGGGTTCGGATGTGATGGAAGGGCTTCTTTGTTGACTGTATTCCGCCCGGCGGCTGTGCGGCAGATCGACCTCACAAGGTTCCCATGGTGATCCAGCATCATTATGCATTGGTAAGGTCGCCGGTGAGCGTTGCCAGCAGCGTTGGTCGCGTCTGGCCCAGAGAGGTGACGAGGAGAGGGCAGAGTGGATCGTTTGGGGCTCTTGTAAGTCGGACGCTAACGGCTCGGTCGATCCCACTAGTCGACACTAGTCCCACTTCGCTTGCCTCGACCTCATGGCCCCTTTATCACCATCAACCGCAACAGTAACAACGGCGGCCCTCTTGACATGCCTGTCCGCTAACGGGCATCCGTCTTTCGGGGCTGTGTCGATCATGAGGTTCTCTGCCGCCTCGACCTTCCTGGCGGCATTTGGCTGTATTCCAGACTGCGCGCTACGGGGCAGCTTACCACCGCGTTTGCGTCATCAATTTGCATAGGTCACGACCATGTGTGCCCAAAGCACTAGGTATACTATTCATTCTCGTCGCCGCCCTGCTTGGCACTTCTGGGTCGACGACATGCAACCAGAAACACCATTGCAAAGCGCCCGCCGAAGTCCAACTCCGAAATAGTGCAGCTTACCATAGTTAGCTGTTCGAGATCACACATGTGACTGCCAAACAGGTATAGTCTCAGGAGCAAGAGCCCCGAAACGTCTATTTCTGCTTACAGTAGGCGAGCACTTCTCCGAGGTGGCCGACGCCGACCTGGGTCCTGGCCAAAAGAGTCTTCAACATGGAACGGGCGTCCCCACCTTCAGGAGCTGTACTACGTAAAGAACGTAATGACGATTCCATATTTGTGCGTAGTTACTGCCTGCTCTCCTGGCCCATCTAACCCCTGCATCCCGTTCCGATCGGTCGTGCGCGTGTTGGAGCCCGGATCGTGCATGGACGCAGCACAAAGGCCTCTGCTAAGAGCCGGCTCGCCGCATAGGGGCACGCCCTACGGCATCCCCGCTTACATGTGTGGCTGTTGCCTGTGCATACCGCCGCCTCTCCACCTCAATATTTGAATTACCACACGAGCTGAAATTCTGAGTTTCGCCGGGTGCAAACTTCCACCATTGACACTGGCTCGAACACCTTGGCACAGCTCTGGTTGCGAGCACTCCGAGCCCGTAACATTTCTGGACTAACCCCGACGTCAGTCCAGTTTCTTGGTATTGAGTTAGATATGGCCTGTACTCGCCGGATTTCTGGGCCATTTGGATGACTGTGCAGTCTTGCAATGTCTACCGAAAGGTATCTGCTGCATGCTTCTCGTATTCCAGTGCAGCGGTGTAAGCTCTAGTTCTTGTTGGGGTTTCAATAGCTCGCGACTGTTTTGGTGTGTTCCACCACACATCTACGTGTTTTTTTCGGTTCGGGATCACGAGGCTATGTAAACGTCGTGGCAAATGGAGTCGCAACCAGAAAGCACAGATGCGTCTTTGTTGCTCTTCCGCCGAAATGTACTCTGGTGTCTTCCTTCTTATTGGTGGCACTTACTGCTAGGCTGGCGGAAGAGACATCTGGCTTCCCAATCTTGTAGACGTCTTCGAATCTTACCAATTCGACCACAAGACGGCGTGATATAACATCGGTCTCTAGTCCGAGATTGGTCCAGCGGCCTGAACAAACGCGTTCGAGAAGCCTTACCAGAGTCAACTTCTGATGTCTGAGTGCCGATATACCTGGGGCAAAAGCGGTTCTCATAGTGGATCGGCAGCGTACGACTGTTCCTGTTGAGCAGAATATTACGTTATGCCTCTTACTCAACTGTCCGGTCCTACAGCACGGCAGCAGCGTGAAACTCTATAAACGTCGTATACCGAATTACCCGGAGGCGAAACGTACACTGGGAGCTTAGGGCTGAGGCGAAGCGAATCGCAACAGTGGTTCGATTAATGTACATTCATATGTAAGGAGATTGGAGGACGACATGTTGACCAGGTGTTTTCCCCACTTAAACTTCCCATATGCATTCGGGTCCTGGAAACACAAGGGTAAAATAAGCAAACGGTTGATGGCAGACCCCGGTTAAACCTCGCAGATTGAATCGGAAGACAATGGAGCGAGGGTTTGGCAGCTGGCATATTACCCAATTAAGCGACGCGGCTACCGAGCCGCCATATTGCAGAATATATTACAACGCGCTAGTCGAGACCGTGTTCTGTAAGCACATCGCTTGAGTACCTCGGAATTTTGGAAATCTGTTTTCTTTTTGTAGGGCCTGAGTACCCGCCTACGGCGCCCGTTGCTCGGTTGGTCCTTGTTGTTTCCCATGTACCACCCCACGTCACCTGACCAGCAGCCTTTCATTCCACACCAATCGCTATATTGCCGTACACGGCCGACGGTTATTTTTAAGCGCTGCAACAGACGGCACAGCACTATCATGCAGGTCCAGAGCTTGGTTGTGGAGATCATGGCAATCTACCTGCGATTGAAGCTTTTCGTATCGTTACTTTAATGCTTCACTGCGTCTTTCCAGGGTCTGAGTGCATACGCCACCATCGAGACGCTGGTACTGCTGCAAAGCACATACTACAAACGCTGATCATGGCCCGAATCAGTGTAACTTTTCACTTCATCCTCAGTTCCTCTTGGTCATAGACTCGTATCCGGCAATCCTGCTCTAGTCACGTTTCCAGCGGTCTCGATCCTTCAATCTAACAGGCATCTCGAAGGACCTGGTCCAGTATTAAGAACATGGTGGTCTTAATACCGATGACTCTGGGTCTGAACCTAAAATTGGATACTATACCTGGTCGTCCAGAGGCGACACTGCCTCCAGTCGTTGATATTGATCGTTCTGGATTCGGCATCGAAGCGGAGAAACAGGGTGCCTGAGAGGAGAGTGTTTTGAAGCCGCGGGATTATGGAGTAGTATACCGTGATCCGGGATCGAGTATAAAGACGACACTGTTTTCTCGTCTTATTCTTGACCATCGCAGATCATCCAGCCCTTCACTCCCAACACTCACTTCAGCACGACAGCTCGCTTGACAATCTTTTGTCTTTACGATTCTCAAAATGCATGCCAAACTCGCTGCTCTTGTCCTTCCGGTGCTCGCTGCGGCGACTCCAGTCAAGCGTGGTGATGCTCCCGACCCAAACCAAATCACCATTGTTGACACGACCTACTCCGGTAACGGATGTCCTCAGGGCTCCGTGTCGACCAGCACCTCGACAGATAAGACTGTAGGTATCTCCATATGTATATGAATACGACTTCGACATGAGAAAAAAAAAAGGAAGATAAAGAAAAACAACTGAAATTCCTCTCATATTCGAATCCACAGACTCAACTAACATCCCCCAACAGGTCGTGACCTACGGCTTCGACGCCTTCCAGACCTACATCGGTCCCGGCACTACTCCTGCCGACCGCTCCAAGAACTGCCAACTGCACCTGAACCTCAAGTACCCCGGCGGCTTCCAGTACTCCGTCGTCGAAGCCACGTACCACGGCTGGGCTCGCCTGGACGAGGGCGTCACCGGCAGCTTCATCACCACCTACTACTTCAGCCAGGATGCCGGCAAGACACAGACGACGCGCATGTCCGCTGTTGGCGGCGGTGCCCTTGCCAACGGCCAGGTCTACACCAAGACCGATAAGGTGGAGACGACTGCTACCATCTGGAGCCCGTGCGGCCAGAACGGCATCCTCAACATCAACAACCGCATTGCCCTTACCAACAAGCAGTCGACCCAGGCCGGTGAGATGAGCAATGATGATGCGACCGTGGCTTTTACCCAGCAGCTGCACGTTGCGTGGAGGAAGTGCGAGTCTGGAAGCGGAAGCGGTGGCAGCGGCAGTGACACGATTGGCATTGGTAACCCCAGTGCTGAGCTTGACTTTGCATAGATGAGTGGGAGATCGGGCTGGGCGAGAGTGTGAAATGGGCGGAGGTTGAGGGAGGTGGGGGTGGAAGATGGTGGTCATGGTGACAGTTCTGGAACATGTAAATAGTCAAGTTGTTGAGTTGATGTCGCTATGAATTCATGCATCTTTTCTTTAAACGAATCAGCTATGCAATTTGATTTCAACCATGTGCATTGGCAATGCTGCTATATTACGATCCGAAAAGGCGTAGATGATCATGGTGACAAAAAAAACATGTCGATGCGTCTATATTCGCTACGCATTTGATATGGAAAATGAGAAGGAAAACCATATGAACTGGAAGAACAGAGATGCGACAAGCTATGCAACTTGATAGCTCATGTTTGAACCAAAATCATTGCGTTACATCCAAAATCCCTAGAGTGCTAACATGTGGTATTCGCACATGTTGCTGACATGAGAATGGGGTAGAAAGCCCAAGACATAATCGTCGTTTTTTTTTTAAAAAAAAAGTATATATCATGAACAGAATGCAACACCAACACGAGACCGAAATCATGAAACTACCGAGACCGGCGTCTATCCTGGATCGAGCGCAAGACCTCGAGCCATCCTCCATCATCAATGTTGTCATCCTCTATAATTCATAGACAGAAAATATCAGGAGGCTGAAGAAAATCAATAGGAAGACAGCATGTACTTACCGCTGAGCGCAGCCACACTTGTGGCTGATCCTCCGCTATTGACAACAACGACAGGGTTACTATCGACGACATGTACGGCCAACCCAGTGCCTGCAGATGCGGCTGGGGGGTCTGAAGAGGGATTCGCAATACGGATGAGAGTGATGCGTATGCGATAGGTGCCCACCTGACGTATCACAAGCTCAGGGAAGCGCATGTAGCCGACGCCGTTTGGATCGGCCATATCCATAGAGGCAATACAACCATCGGCTTCGTCATCACTGAAAGGGTGGATGGTATCGAAGATTCGCCCTGCGAGCAGCGTGTTGAGAGCGCTAGGATCTGGTGAATCGGGCGAGCCAGAATCAGGTACCAGAGCGGCGACAGCGACAAGGTTGGCCGACTCTGCAATGGCATCATCCGCGTCGGCGTTTGTGGTTTTCAACCGCACAATGATTGAGCCAGGCATGGTTTGACCAACCTGGGCAGTGCGCGGCGGTTGTACCACGATATCCATGGCGTACCGGATATCTTCTGGAGACAGAGACGTTGGGCCTGACCGCAAATTTCCCGATGCACGAGCGCTTTCAGAGTGATGCCTTGAGCGAACAGATGTGCTTCCCAGCTGCCTCGGCCTTGCCACGTCAGCCATGGAGGATGCGGCGTCAGTTACCCGATGGTTGGATTGTCCGTTGAGTAAGCGGGCAATGCGGGCAGATCTTCGTAGGGGGATTTGACTGTCGGTGTTCCGCAGAACGGTGTTGCCAGATGCAGATCGGGCTCGTGAGGCTGAAGTGGAGTTGGACGTGGTCACCCTGGATGCGGCGGCTCGGTTAGGAATCTGTTCTCTGCCTCGTCCTCGTCGTAAACCCCTTGGCATCTGACGGAGGTTGAAGCTGTTTTGCTTAGCAGAGTTTCACGGAATGACTTGAATCAGGCCGATATCAGCTTCGGTATAATGGTAGAGGGCAGTTGTTGGGGTTGGGGTTAGATAAAGACAAAGAAAAAAGCACAATGTGGCTCGGTAATGACAGCAGGTAATGACAGGCAGGGGATGGCAACCAGCAGTGACGCCATGGAGCTAGAGCGACGCTGGATGGTGAAGATATAGGAAATGAAGCCAGGTCACGAGTCAGACATGTCATCAAGGTCGTGTTGTGGAGGGCATGCAGCCGGCCCTCCATCATGACGATGGCGGTTCACCAAGCGTGACGAAAGCCTAACAGCTGAGCCCTTTAATCTCATAGACAGGTGATGTAGAGCAGAAGGACGAGCGACGAGCAATAATGAGGCAGAATATAGGCCGAGATGATGCGGGCAGGGAGTCCGTCTGGGTCCGCCCGAGCCCCACGGGCGGGCTGGTTCGGTGGGGACGGGCGGGAGTTGTGCGGCCCAAAAGGGACGAGTCGTCCATGCGGCGGCCGTTCAGAGACTGGCGGGCGTCGAAAGCAGACGACGAGAGCAGAAGAGAGGGTGCGGAGGATGTGGTTGAAGTGCAGCAGAGGGCGTTGCAGGTAAATTGACGAGTGTGATGCGTCGCACGAACCCAGCGCGCCATGTGGGCGACAGGGATGGTGAGTCGGGGGGCATGCGAAGGCAGGAACGGCTCAGGCAAGCGAAATGAACTGCTCACCTTCTGGCTCGTCGCACCTGCGCTGCCGTATCGCCGGGGAAGGCACGCAGGGCCGTTTGCGTGCGCGTTGCTCTTGCTCTTGCTTCCCCGGTTTTGCCTCGGGCCCGTTACACAATGCCGCCGGCGATGGATGGCGATGGTGGCCGTCGAGGCGCCTTGGACGTGATGCCTTGATGCCTTACTGCGACACGCCCGTCGTGACGGTACGTACGCACTTGCAAGGGCGCCGTTTCGGACCCAGTGTCCTGCCTGGATACATCAGCCATGCGTTGCCCGCCAGACCTTCGTGTGCGCTGTAGCTACCTGTCGTGGGCCGTCTCTCTCAGTGGCACCCAGTTGCAGTGCATGCAGATCAAGGCATGTATATACAGCGGAACTCGGCCGTTCCGTGATCCGCCGGTGATGAAGGACAGAGAGAGGGACCGTGTCTCGGGTGGTGAAGCGTCCAAGATCAGTCAATGCCTGCGGGTAGACGATGGTGAATAGGCCGTCTTATACAGAGCACTCATGTGCTGCCACCGTCTCTGTCGCTGCTGCCTCTTGCAGTGGGCTGCAGCTGCCCCTTCTGGCTTGCCGCCTGCTTCCTTCCCTTTTGTCGGCCTGGGAAAGCCCTTCTCCCCCGTGCCTACTGCGCGTCTGTCTAGTGCAGCCACCATCGACAGGTCGGCCGTCGAGTGCAACCATCCCAACATTGCCTGCCACCGTTCCTAGCGCCCCATCACGCTGCCGCTGTCACCTCCGATTGCCGATCCCACACACAGCCGCAGCTCCGTCTCCACGGGACTATCAAGTACCGAGCCGTCGTCGTGGATTGAGCCCAGCTTTCCGTACCCCCTCAGCGACATCAACAGCACCCGGTTGGCATCAAAAGCACGCACACATCGTGCCTCTACACGCCTCGCCAGCCTCATCGACGGCTACAGGCAGCTGCTACCTGGCACGCCGACTGACTCAACCACTCTACAGGACAATCACTACGTCAGATGCTGCAGCCTTCCCGTTGCGCCGCTGCGGATCTCGTTACGCACACCGGATCTGCATCAACTTGACGGCTTGGGGCCTCAGGCCCATGTCTACGTCCGAGTCCACTCACCAACGACCTACCTCTTTTGTCAGTTGCCGTTTGGTTAGCTTGTGCGACTTCCAAGTGGTCCATCATGACTGGTGCACTTTCTCGTCCAGCTGTTCCCGAACCCCTGCTCCAAGTTTAGCTTTCGGCACAATCCTGTAGACCCGAATTGGCATGATAACCCATGAGCGAGGTCAGCCAGAATATGCACACACCATGTTACCTTGGAGTTGCTAGACTTGGTTTGCTCGACATCAATGCACGTTTGCCAACATGGGAACATGGCAAGGATAGCCTTGCTTTGTCCTACACTCATCTCCTAGGAGAAGCCGTACTAGTTTCACGCAGCAAAAGGCGGTGATGCTTTTGCAGGAGCTCAATGCAATGACCGAGATCCTACGACTGAGCCCACTTGCTATTTGATCGCTAGCCACAAACTGGCGCGGACATCCCGACGGTCCCACTCTTGCCGGTCGTGTCGAGATAGCTGCATATATCTTCGTTCGCCTCACCTTTCCAACTACCTGAAACTCTTGACGGGCGCTTCGGATACACAATTCAGCATTGCCATTCCAGCCCTGAGCTCTCTGTACCGGATGGTGGATCAGTTCAATGCGCCTTGCGTGCATGACGTTCACCTAAACAACCCCCCTTTTTGCACGTAGAATCAGTTCTCCATTTAAGTCCTAGCAGTATCCTCTACCAGCATGGTCTTTCGGAGGCAACTTCTACGTAGGTTGCCACATTGTCTGCAAAGAGCAATTTTCCCGAGTCATGAGGTAATTACATAGTCGTTCTGGATACAAACCAAGATCGCGAGCCTCACCCTGATCAGATTTGCCTAGAAACGTGAGTATCTGTTCAACCATGATATTGGAAGCGAATCCAGTATCGGTTTAGACAAACCCATGGCCAGGAAATGCGACGATATCTTGGAACGTGGTAGAGTGCAGAAATTAATCGATGGTACCACGTTGTACAAGCCGCTACCCTCTCAGATACAACCCGGACCCTGCAACTTGGCCAGGGTATTCCGGCAATCTTCATACCTTTCAAGTGGCAAAGCTGATAGTTTATCAGTCTTCAGCTGTGCTTGCATTGAACTTGACCATATACCTTCGCCATGCACAACAGCAGAAGAGGAACGGCTATTGTCCAGAAAAGCCAGACACAGTGCACGCAAATGATCCATTCTTACAGACCAAAACATATGAACCCTTCAGAATCGTCCCAGAACCTTGGGTTTGAGCCATGACCGTGATTTAGAAGAGCCATAAAGTCGGCTCGCACTCAGCCGCATGTGCTACTGACGCTCTGCCCCCGCAATCACAGCTATTCCGACTCTTCAACTTCAGACCAAGCAAGGTGTCACTTCACAGTCTTAGTTGGTCAGTCACTTCTCTTGAGCTAGTCACACCCGTTGCAGGCGCTTGTCGCTTGGTGATTTTGCGAGCCGAAGGAAAACTCCCACGATGTCTCAATATTGGCATCTTCCCATCGCCATGGAGGCTGAGTGAACTACCACCGTCTTCTTTGACCTCAGCTCGTATTCAAGTCTTTGTTTAGCGTATGCACCCGCCAGCCTCAATACAACTCTGGTGAACCACAGTCACAAAATAGGCCATTTAGAGCTTTTGTTTTGGGACCGAAACCAACTCTATTAGGACATTGCACAGCTTGACAGCTGCTTGCTGTAAAAGCAAAAGAAAGCCCGATGACTTGACTGGTGCCAGGCGTGTTGCCCCTATCGGCGGATGGTGTCAATTATTGGGAGGCTTGTGGAGGCTTTTAGGTATCACGCTGGGCGCAGGATCGCGCTACGCCACCCAAGCGCCCCAAGGCTGTCAAGACGCCGTGTCAGGGGAGGGGGGGATTCGACCGCTATCCTGCTTTTCAAGGCTACAATCAATCATGATACCAATTGGAACAAAGTGTAGAATGTGCGGCTTCCCTCTGTTTTGGTAATGTACTTGTGAACCATTTACAGCGCCTTCTGTACACAGAAATGTTGATTTCACGTGTAATATTGCTACCCCTTTCGACCCACTTCGCGGTCACAACCACGGACATGATACTAAATACAATTGTTGAATGAAAAAGCGCAGGAACGAATTTGTATACTTCCTTGGTGATCAAAGCAAACGTGATACAAGCCTTCCAACCAGGCAGATGTTGAGACAGCATCTCTGTACTGCCAGTGTGTGTGTGTGTGTGTGTGTGTGACGTATACGATGCTGTCATCGAGCTGGACTCAGAGCTACACGCATTATCCCGAGTGCTGGACGGCAGTATGACACTGGGTGATTGGAGAAAACGTTACTCTGAATTAGAGAGGAACTGTACTCTAACATGATGAAAAGGCTTTGAATACATGAAAAATAAGTATGGATGTCTCCGTAGCATTTGCTTTGATTCCATCTTGAAGTCTTCTCTTAGCTTCCTCGATGACGATTATAAAAATGACAATTGTCATTGAGAGGAGAAAACCGTGCCAAGTGAAGCGTGGTGCAAACAAGATATGTACGTTGATATTCTATAACTCCTTCTCGAAAGTGCATCTCTGTAAAGATAATAGAAAATAACCCAGCTGGCAGGACACACAGAGACTTCGCATACCGGACAGAATCTCAGTGGGATGGACATGACATACAGAGGCGTGTTACCATGGGCCTACCCAATCTCACTTGACATAGACGGTATGCAGACGCCCAGCCTTCTACATGCAGTGCCCTAACGATGGGACGAAATGTATTGGTTGCTGATTCGAGTATATGACGGTCTTGTATCTTATGCGCACGTCAGAATGTAGAGGTACAAGAGCTGGATTGTGCGAGGCGTGCCGATATGCGCCTCATGGCAATGTTGTGGCACCCTGTATGCAGGTAATCAAACGTAGTATACAGTGGCGTCTAAGGCTCAGGTAACTCATGTCCAATGATTTGCCACTGCCATCACCCGAGTGACAGCCTCATCTACGGCCCGTTGATACTAGCAAGACGTCGCCGAGCATACAAGATGGAGGGGCAAACCGTACTAGTCTCAACCGGGCGCTAGCGCGATCAATTGCCCCTCCAAAATTTCAGTTAGCGCGTTCTCATTGCAACCCTCCGGAACCATTGACGCATCGCAGCTACCCCACATTTGGAATGCAGCAAAGCCTTACGAATATTTGTCGCGCCAGACTTGTAAATTTTTCTACCACTCATTCGACGAGGCCGCTGGCGACTTGCTCCTCTCCTTTGACTCAGACGCTCTTGTCACACGCCGGCCCAAAGCGTGCTTCTACCCTGCGCGCATTCCCCTCCCAAGTACGACTCCGTACCCAATTCGCACCGCACTCGTACACGAGACCTATTACATTCGTTCACGAGACAAAGCGAGAGACACCAATCCTCCCGTCTCTTCGACACTATTCCCAGATCAACTTAACACCCTTCAAGCCTTTTCCAGACCTCGACGCGTTGGCGCGCCCAGTCGTCACCATGGAAGATCTCACAAACACTCTGTCGAAGCTCGGCCTTGAGAAGGTTCCACAAGAGCCAAACACATACCCCACCCTCAACCCCTTCGATATCTACAGGAGTCACATCACAGAGCTTCTCTCCTCTGTCTCCGGCGTGGACAAGAAAATAATATACCCTACATTGGCTTGGACCGCAAAGCCCGAGCATGGCGATCTGCAATTGGCCGTCCCCGCACTTCGTCAGAAGAAGAAGGACATGAAGGCATTCGCACAAGAGCTGGCAGACGCCTTCCCAGAGTCGCCCCTGGTCAAGAAACCAATTGTTACCAACACTTCCATTGGCTTCTTCTTCAAGCCCGAGACCCTCACCTCGCTTGTTCTACCTATGGTCCTCAAGTCCAAGGAAAGCTATGGATTCAACAAGAACTTGGGTCTCAAGGACCCCTCCGATCCTTCATCTGGTCCCAAGAAGATGATTGTCGAGTTCAGTTCGCCCAACATTGCAAAGCCGTTCCACGCCGGTCACTTGCGAAGTACAATTATTGGTGGTTTCCTTGCGAACCTGTATGAGGGTGCGGGATGGGATGTCATTCGCATGAACTATCTCGGAGACTGGGGAAAGCAATACGGTGTATTGGCCATTGGTTTTGATCTGTACGGAAGCGAGGAAGAGCTCGTCAAGAACCCTATTGGTCATTTGTACGACATCTACGTCAAGGTCAGCAACGTGCAACACAACGAGGCAGAGCAGGTCAAGGCCCTCAAGGCTGAGGTCGCGAAGCTCAAAGAGGAGGGCAAGGACACATCGGAGCAGGAGAAGCAGATTAAGAAGATCGAGGAGGAGGGCATTGATGAGCAGGCCAGGAAATACTTCAAGGGTATGGTAGATGGCGAGCCCAAGGCTCTTGGAATCTGGAAGCGATTCAGGGTGAGTGTATTTGCCTAATTCGCTAACATACTTTCCACTAACAGACACAGGATCTTTCTATTGAGAAGTACAAGCAAACATATGCCCGATTGAACATTCACTACGATGACTACAGTGGAGAGTCACAAGTCAAGGACGAGAGCATGGAACTTGCTGCCAAGACCATGTGGGAGAAGAAGGTCTGCCAGGACTCAGAGGGTGCAGTAATCGTAGACCTCACACCACATTCCAAGAAGTTGGGCAAGGCAGTCGTCAAGAAGAAGGACGGCACATCACTGTACCTGACGCGAGACATTGGTGCGGCTATTGAGCGTGACGAGAAGTACCACTTCGAGTATGTGCCATGATATTCGTTTAGGGACAAGAAGCAGATGCTAACGTCTCGCAGCAAAATGATCTACGTTGTTGCCTCACAACAAGATCTCCATTTGGCCCAGCTCTTCAAGATCGAAGAGCTCATGGGAAGGAAAGACATCTCAGACAGGTGCCAACATATCAACTTCGGCATGGTCCTCGGTAAGTGTCTACCTGCATTGTTACGCTGTCAATTCACAAGCTAACGGCTTTACCATAGGCATGTCGACCCGAAAAGGTACTGCTAAGTTCCTTGACGACATTCTCCGGGATGTGGGCGATAAGATGCACGAAGTCATGAAGACGAACGAGACAAAATACGCCCAGGTCAAGGACCCAGAGCAAACTGCCGACACGCTCGGTATTTCAGCCGTCATGGTTCAAGACATGAAGGGCAAGCGCATCAACAACTACACCTTCGACATGGACCGCATGACATCGTTTGAAGGCGACACAGGCCCATACCTGCAATACGCCCACGCCCGTCTCTGCTCCATTTACCGCAAGGCCGTCGAATCCGACCCTTCGCTTGCTGAGCTCGATCTCGCCACGGCTGCCGACCTGAGTCTCCTCCAGGAAGACAAGGCTGTCGAGCTCGTCCGCCAACTGGCCAGCTGGCCCGACACCTTCATCAACACGCTCAAGACACAGGAGCCCACAACGGTACTCACATACCTGTTCAAGATGGCCCACGCGCTCAGCAGCAGCTACGACCACCTGCAGGTTGTAGGCTCCGAGAGGAATGTCCTGATTGCTAGGCTGGCACTGTACGTAGCCGCTAGGCAGGTTCTGTACAATGGCATGAGGGTCCTGGGTCTGAGTCCTGTTGAGAGGATGTAAAAAAAGGGGGAGAGAAAAATAAATCTATAGACAATGATGCGATGATATCGGTGACAATGGAGATACAATAAATAAGACATTTTCTTCTCTTCTACAAGTATTCTTGGCCCCTTCACTGCACGCAATACAACAGTTCGATCCATGTGAGTTGGGAACATGACTTGGGACTAAAGGCTTTTTATTCATTATTGGATGCTATCAACATGGTCCTTATTCTAGCCTCGTGGCCACCGCCTCATACATGCTTCTCTGTATCCGTGTGTGTATACTGATAGCAATCGATGAGCCGGCCCCACGTCCAATATAGCACGCATGAGTCCCGGCAGCAGAAAAACCAAGATGCAGTAGCTTAAAGGGTTCTAGGCGCTACCCAACTTGTTTTTCAGTGCTCCTTCTACAATGCCTGTGGGATCTACGGAGCTATGCTCCCATCCACCACAAGTCTTGACCATGTATGTTTTTTGGAGTGTTGTTTTAGAGTGGGGTTGTATGGTTTGTTGTATGTAGTGTTGTATAGGATATGCATGTGGGATCGGGAAGGTGGTTGGGGAGATGTCGCATTTTGTACGACGTGGAGTCGGAAACGACCGAATGTACAGGGGCTCCGGGGAAATGCTGGAAACAATGCTAGAACGCTAGAAAAAAAACTCAAATGGGAAAGGGAATGCGCCACATGCTGAGGTTGTCCGGGTCCGGGGAATGGTGGGCTTGAATTACGAATCAATAGGAGGAGAAGAGACCGTACATGCTCAGCCTCCCCTCACTTCAAAGATTCTCTTCAACCCACGTCTTGAGATTCGACCCACTGCCGCAACAACCCCGACGATGAAGGCGACTCGAAACGACAGAAAAACGAGACATAATGCAAGAACACAGACGGCCCACCCCATCTCGTCCACTTGTTAGGCGCCATTTGTCACTGGCGGCCCTCCCACACGCGGGTCCCCGGGTGGCAATCCTGGCACCTTCTGAGGAGGCGGATGGGTAGGGTGCGAGTGGTGTGGACAACCATGTGGACAAGTCGCAATGGGTTCGTCATAGTCATCGTCATAGTACTCATCCTGTGGGTCTAGAGAGCCTTCGTCGTCGCGTCGGTCGTAAGCACCTGGTGGAGGGTTCTGGTTGTGCGTAGCATTGTTGGCATTATTTTGCGCCTTTTTGCTCGCCTTCTTGCCCTTGCGTCCCTTCATTCTGGCCTTCTCCAACAAACGACGCTTTTCCGCCAAACGCTTGCGCTCTTTCCTGTCTTTGATCTCGTACTGGCGAATGAGAGCCATGGGCGGATGACCAAAGATATCCTCATATTCACAAAATTCGCAGATCCACGGTTGCGTAGGTGGGTTGTGAAAGTTTGCGTATTCTTGCTGGATCCGACGCTTGCGAGCAGCGTACTCGTACAGCTTCGAGGCGCTGCGTCGAGGTTTTCGTGGCGGCGGAGCTTGCTGTGGTGGTGGGGGTCCTGTGGGCCGGCGTGCGGTCCCATTAGGAGGGGGAGGGGGAGGGTATGCACCTGCCTCATTCATGCTCGGACTGGTCTGAGTGCCCTGTGTAGATACCATTGGGACGTCGGAGCGGACAGGAGGGCGGGCACGAACGCCTTGAGGGTGGGATTGGGATGTGGCAGTATTGGGGTAGGCACCTGGTGACTGAGAATACTGGCCGTTTTCTTGGCCTGGCCAGACCATTTTGTTCGCCGAGTCAGAGCCGCAGGTGAATGTAAACTGTGTCTTATTTGCGCTGTTCTTTGCGGCTTCCTGCTGTAGCAGGCTCACGTTCTCGTTGCCGTGGGGTGGCGGGGTTGCTGCGGCGTTGGCGATGGCCGTTGAGATGATGCCGCTCTGTTCTGGGGGACCTAGAAAACAAATAGTCAGCGCACGGACTCTCTTTTTAAACGGGAAGACAATCGAGTTTCCGAGGTGGGACCGTACGTTTGCTGTTCGCTTTGGCGTTGGCGAGGGTACTCGACGTCGTCAAGACGCGTCTCTCTGATCGTCCTGAGCCAGAGCGGCCAAAGCGCCCTCTGCCTGCGCCAGAGATGCCTGTTCCCGAAGCAGTGGTATGTTGAGGCGTAGAGGGTGCCGAGCCGTAATACCGCGCCGGACCATCTCCGTCACCATCATCGGTCGGTCCTGCCTCTTGAACATGTGCCACAGCAATACTAGCCAGGTCCGCTGAGAGGCTCGCGTGATGGGAACCGTTGCTACCCATGTTCGGAATCTTGCGCTTCTTCTTGTTGTTGGTATTCTCAAACGACTCATATCCATCCACTGAAGACGTTGGTGAAGCTGGTTTGCGATGGGCACCTGTTATACCGGCAGCAGGTTTCCCGGATGCATGCCTGCTGTACGCATAGCTTGGAGATGTAGGCAGCGGCCCGTTTCGGTCATCCTCATCCTCGTCGCTCTCTACCTCGGAGTGGGTGTGGCCACAGTGACAGGCATGGTGGTCGTTAGTCCCAGTCCTATGAGGGCGCACTCGCTCGTCTGCAACGTATGGAAAGTTGAAGAGCGGGCCTGTGGGGGGCGGATTGTGAGGATACACAATCGTCTCGGCCTGCTCGGGCGACAGGCGAGCGCGCAGAGAGCGGCTGGGTAGAGGGCGAATGGGCCGGTCGGGGTACATGGACGAGGAAGTGTCGGGCGAAGAGCGCAGCGGCGAGGAACGATTCCACTCGTAGCCTGTGAAGGGAACAAGCCGTGTCAGATACACGTAGAGCGCACAAAACTAGCCTCGAACTGGGTATGTGGGTGCAATGAGTGGTGCGCGACAAGGAAATAGGCGGAGAAGTGGGCAGTCCACGACAACGTCTAGTACTTACCCGCAGTCGCCGCTGCCATGCTGGCAATACTTCCTCTGATGCCCGATCAGCAAGACAGGGTGGCCGGTGTCGTGCCTCCAAAAAAAAGGACCAGCTATGCTCAGGACTATTCTGGGTCGTGACCTGGCGTCCCCACGTCAGCACCGCACCCTCGACCACCGTAACCGCCCAAGCGCAGGGAATTTCGGGCGACTTTTGATCCTTCGGACTCGTGGCAAAACGCGGTGTTGGGGAATCGGAAGCTGTACGCACCTTTTTCGAGGGGGGTTTGTGTGAGGGACAGTACTGGAGACTAGTTAGCGGAGAACCCCTCTATTATTTGCGTGGGATAGCGACCAACCGGATGCAGCCAAAACAACAACAGGGTAATATGTCAGAGTCCAACAGACTAGGTCGTCGAGCAGCAGGCTCGAAGGTGGTGGGAACGAGTGACTGGGTGATGGATGCGTCAATGCCGAAGACGTGGGATTGGGTTCGCCGCCGCCGCCAAGGCCAGCCAATCCACGCGCTCTGGCTGCTGTGATGGTGGCCTCTGCTCGCCAAAGCAGGGACTCTACTAGCGTCTCTGAGGGGCCAAGTTGAACCAAGTCGCAAATGCACAAAGTCGAAGCAGAGAACACAAGCAGCCGGGTAGAGATTGGAGTAAAGAACATGTGCAGTCGTCGGCGGGAGATGTCGACGTCGGCTTGCATGTCCTGCCATCTCACCACGGCGGCCGTGCTGGTGGCGCTAGCACCGACAGGGGATTGGCGATTACTCGACTTGACTCGACTCGACTCGACATCCGTCCTGGCACTTCGACCGCCTCGTCTTGCGCCCGCCGTCAGCCTGTCCTACTACGAAGTACATATTGTCAAGCCTTTCCGCCATTTCCGCATGCACTCATCACAGCCGCCTGCGCTCGAGTCGCCCTGTCTACCGCCATAGCCGGGCCCAACAGCCCAGGCTGCAGCCTGAATGAAGCCCCCGGGCCTCGACATATGTGTGCTAATTGGCCAGCCACATCACACTCTGACGCTCTTCTAGAAAGCAAATCCGATCTCCAAAACAGGCTTGGAAGCATCGTCCAGGGGCTGGGATGTTGTCGCTGTTTGGCATGTGCATAGTGATCGGCTTTACCCCCTCTGGCCATCCCGCTCGTACCTGCGTCGCTGGCGCCTGGCGACCCCACAGACACATGCAAAAGCACAAACACATGCCTTGGCTATTGACTACATAAAATTTGAAAGACATGATATCCACCCGACGGCAACCATAGTCGAGACCCTGAGTTAATGGCAGCTGTAGTGCTTGATGGCTTTGGCCGGCGTTATGCATGGGGATAAGCCTCCCGTATCGATTGCCGACGACCGCCTACGTCATAACAGAGTTCACGCCTAACCTCGTGTTCATTGTAGGACCAGCCTTGCATGCTGCCATGGCTTCCTCTCATGCCCAACAGTACATCGCATGTGACATCCAAACTTTCTCATAAGCCTTGCACCAATTTTTCACTCTATGCGCAACGCAGCGATCCCCTTGTGACTCTGAAAACACTAGTATGGTCTTCGGCTGCAATTTCGGGCTGCAAGTCAGCCTTAATATCTATGATCATGCCATGGAGGGATCATTCTCGAGGATCCAGTAGTTTTCCGCATGTTCTCATTGTTCTATGAAAAACGTAGCCCGCCGAAGGGTTATATTTCCAAGTCTTCAAAATTATTGCACAACCATGAGTATCGGTCATTCACAAAGAGTAATACCCGAGAATTTAGAAAACCAGAGTGTTGATATCATCTTTCCATATTTGCCTCGCCGCAGTACGCGACGGCGGGCCAAATGATTAGGTACTGTGGTTCATGACCAGACACATATTCGCAGTAGCAAACGAGCCCATCACCTTGTCTGTCGGTACCATGAAATCGATTATTTTCGTACCAAAGTGCAGGGTCACTGTAACGCACGTGACTACTTCCCTCTTTTCAATCTAATCAACAGTTCCTTCATTATCATCTGCCCTACTGCAAAAGCGGTCCCTCTCAATCTTATATCTCGCTGCGCATACCATCTTGTGGCGCTCATGTGCCCCTTTGCGCAATTGAAGGAAGATTTTGTTTGTCCCACCTGAGTGGTTTCACTCTCACTCGAAGCAGGGTTGCATATCATTCAGACCCCCACTCTATGTTTGTTCACACTATTCCTCTGGTTCAACGGGGACGTTGATACCCACGGTCCGCTTCACGAGTGCTCTGAGCAACTTGCCCACTTCCCGTACTATAATCCTTTCCAGTCCACGCAGACGACAACCTTTTCTGCCTCACTCCTGATCACACGCAACCGCACACCTGCAACGACTTCAACGCAGCAAAATTTCCCACCATGATACTAGGATATAACGACACTCCTTGCTATATTCCTTCCGAAAATTGTCCCATCCGCTATGCATTCTGGAGGTACCAGCCATCCTTTGGCATCAACACTACCTTTCTGGTCCTTTTCGGGATATCCTTCTTTGCTTTTGCGGTGCAAGGCGCCACGAACATGAAATGGCTCGCATTCAGTGGTGCCATGGCCGCGGGCTGTGCCCTCGAGGTCATTGGTTATGTTGGACGTATCCTAGCCCACGGAGACATGTTCGCAGAGGTGAGAATTGGTGCCAGATGCCCGTGGGAGCGGTTTTGTTGGGATCTCTCGATCCAACGCTGACACCATCCAGGAGCCATTCCTCATCCAGATCGTCTGCTTGACTATCGGTCCTGCCTTCCTTGCAGCAGGCTTGTACATCTGTCTCTCCCGTGTCGTCACCACCATCGGTCCAGAGCATTCGCGCATCAAACCTCACTCCTACCCAAAGATCTTCGTTCCTTGCGATATCATTTCTCTTATGCTTCAGGCTATTGGAGGAGGTATGTCCAGTGCTGCTATACACCGAGGAGAGAAGCCGACCAAGGGCGACAACGTCATGATCGCTGGTTTAGCATTCCAAGTTGCGACAATGCTCGCCTTCATCCTCATGTCTGCCGACTTCGCCTGGCGCACATTGCGTAACGGAAAAGCACTCTCATTACCCATTCCCAATCAGTCTCAGATAGAAATCAGGCAATCTCGGTCGTTCAAGGCTTTCCTCGTTGCCTTGACGCTATCTACCCTTTGCATTTTCACGAGGTGTGTATTTCGGGTTGCTGAGTTGAGTGAGGGCTGGAGGGGTCATCTAGCCACCACTCAGAGCTACTTCATCGGCCTTGAGGGCGCAGTAGTTCTTGCATCTGTGTTGCTCTTGAATCTGTGGCATCCAGCATTCTGCTTCAAAGGTGTCAAAGGCACCAGCGCTATAGAGCCAAAGAAGAGCTGGTTCGGCAAATGGAGGTCCAATGCGAGTCATGGCGAGGCGATTGAAACTGAGCTGACGAGAGTCATTGCCAGACCTTCCAAATAAGGAGTAGAAATAGAAGAGATGTTTGGCCCTAGGTGAGACCATGGACATGGGGGTAGTGAGCAAAAACGCTCATTCCAGATGATACTTCTTAGATTGAGTTGTAGTAGAGAGAAGGTTACTATTTCTGGCATGTTTCCCAATTCATCTTTCAAGGCTTGATCCTGCAGCTTTTCAGCTTGCCTGTCCCTCAAAGTCAATTCGCTTTTTAACTTTATGTAAGCCTTCCTCAGTAGGTAGAAGGAATTCAACTTCTACCTGTGAACCATCTCAGAGCAACAGTCCCTTCAACAAATTCGATATACTTGGAATGACACAAGGAACATATTTGTGACATTCGTTCTAAATGATGGAATCATTATGTAAACTACGTTGCAGCAAAGCATGGAGCTCGAGACCTAGGCGCGAATCGCTACTCTGACTGCAATGCCGCTTTTTTTTTCTTAATTTTCTACTTTTTGTGAACTGAGGGGCGACCTACCGTTTCCTGGGATAAAGAAATTGCAAGACGTCTGTTGCAAGATGAGGTGAGGCAACTACATAACCTTATCGCAGGCATTTCTGTGATATCTGAGAGGTCCGGTATTTGGTGCAGTATATCTTTGTATCACCGAATAAATGATGACCATGGCAAATACCACAAAGGTGTGCCTGATTTCTTTCACTTCACCGACCATTATCACGGACTATTATCACATGCTAGAGCCTGCCCGACAATGTTTCATTTCCGTGCTGGCCTCCATGACTTCTTCCTCTACAAAACCTTTCTGCTTATTGTTTCCCACCATCCCTCCTGACATCCGCTCAACCCATCCTACTCCACTACCACTTGTAATCGCCAACCATCTCTCGCTAACATCCACTTCAACACCACTTTTAATCTCCAACACTTCAGTACCCAGAAAGATCCATTTCACACCAAACTAACACAATATGAACCAAGCCGAAGACGTTGAGATTGTTTTGGGCTATGAACGCCACTACAAGTTCCACTCCGGCACACTGGCTCGCAACTCACCTCTTTTCGCCGACATGTTGACGGAACTGAATGCCGCCCATCTGAGCAGTCGAGCGCGAAATGCGGGCATCAAAATCCGATGGATGATCGAACTCATTTGCCTACCCTGTGACAAATACCCCGCTGGCCGTTTCGAGCTGATCGTAAGTCTGCTCTTCCCCACTCCGAAGAGCCTCATTATTCACTGGCCAACCCCTAGAAACTCACAAAGACCGGCGAGCGGGCTGATAATCGCACGGGTCTCATTGTCAACGAGAATGGACTTATTCCGCAAGCTGAAAAGTGCTATGACAACTACGAGTCTATTTTCTACGCCTTCTACAACAAGGACCTTATTATCAACGACTCAAGCATGGCGGCCGCACTGGAACACTGTTATGACTTGCTGGAGAAGTCGGACTACCTGGGCTGCACGAACGTCATTTCCAAGCCGATTGAAGTTGCACTGCTTAAACATGGGCAAGACATATTCCGTGCTATTGCAAAAATGCCACATGCATGGGTCGACATAGCAGTGCGTATGCGAAGCGAGTTTCTCTTCAAAGAATGCATTATCCATCTGGTTGGAAACTGGCGAGGCTTACAGCAAGCCTACTTGGATATACGAAAGCGTTTGTCACGGATTTCTGGGTTGGTAGCCCTCATCGAGCGGCATTATGACGAAATCCTAGCACGCTGCGAGAAACTCGAAATGAGCGTCGCGTCTTTGTACCCGGATGCAGTCCTGCCTGATGAAGCACCTGGCTTACCCGTCATGCGCGAAAAATACTCCAAAGACGTCCTGTGCTGGCTCGCGCTCACGTTTTTCCGCGAGTGGATCACGCAGTGCTTGATCAAGGGCCAAGGTCGGTACGGCACTGATGGCGGATACGCGCTATACAAGCAGCTTGGTGCCGGAGCGGATCCAGTTAAGGATCGCGAGCTTCTCCAAAAGTTCCAGGTGAACAGGTTCCCTATGACTGCTAAGGCGCTGCGGGTCATGGAACATCACCTCATAGACATTAAAAACCGTGTCAAGAAGATTGTGGAGGAGCATGGCGTTCTTACATCGAATTGCCAGCTCAATGTACAGAAATTCCCGATCTCGTATTTGACATGCGTCGCTCTGGACAAGCGAGAGTATCCGTGGGAAAGCCAAATGCAGGCAGCGCCAAGAGGGGCGTCGGGAAAGAGAAAAAGGTACAAGCCTGGAGGCAATGATATTGCCATGCAGAACTTGGATTCGGCTAGGAAGAGTAAGGAGATGAGTGGTGCGGTCATGGGAGAAGGAGAAGAAGAAGAAGAGGAGGAGGGGAAGGGGAAGGAGGGAGACGAAGAATTGGAGAGCGATGATATGGAATCTGGAAATGAGAGGGGAAAACATGCGAGGGTAAATTGATTCTTCTGATCGACACGTCCTACAGTAGGTTACAGCATTAGTATGGGATTCGAGAACGGGAGATTGAAAATGAGTGGTGGGAAAAAAAGGTTAAGGTTTTCCGGTATCATGCGTGGTTTCCAGTGGACTTAGGGACAGAAAGAAAAAAATATGCTTTGTACAGTATGCTGCCGTATATCTACGACCAAAGATACCAAACTGCCTGCGTCATGCACTTGCTCGCATGTCTTGCCTTTGAGCCATACGCGAGCTTCTCATGGAGCCATCCGAAATCTCCTGAATTCCACCTCTTCCAATGTTCCTTTACTCATCATCGAATCCCGCTGGCCTTGGTCGTGGTCCCTTTGGCACTACAATGAATCAGCATACAAATCCACGCCCTGAGAGAAGGAAGAAAATCTCCGCGCATGGAGGAGCCTCCTAATTTGCGTTTTCTTTCCTCTCGCCCACGTCACGTACCTGGGTATGTCAAGGGGATCTTCGGGATGGGCTCCTCGCCCATGTATCTCCGAATCGGCGGGACAGTAACCACCATTATGGGACCCGCGCAGCCGATAACAATGGAGTAGAAGTACGCAGGCTTGTTGTAGGCAGCCCACTTGAGGTAGCGCAGCGGCTGGCGGAAGAAGAGCGGGGAGGGAGGGACACCGGACATGTTGGCTATGATGCTGTTCGTGTGTAAGCGCGGGTCTCGAGAGCGCGGGAGCGATGCGCACACGTACGTATATCGATTGCGTAAGGAAAGAAAATGGAGGCGCAATATCTGAAGGGCCCAATGCCTCGGTCTGGCGTCGCAATGGCCGTCAAACACTATGTCGTGAGGTTAGCTGCTCGCAGCTCAGCGAGCCCTCCCGCTCACCTCCAATCGGCGTCCAGCGATTTTCCGGGGCCGACAGGTCTTGGCAAATGCATACGTATCTCCCCATGACAGCTCTCCACGCGGCTGCGCATTCTGACAGGTTCAACTTTCAAACAGCCACAAGATGAGGTGGTTACTTTCTTTTACTGTCGCCTTTGTCTGGTCGGTGGTCGTCCAGGCCAAGAGCTTTACTGGCAGCCGGTTGCTGGTTGTGCTTGAGGAGCAGGCGGAGCGGGAGAAGTATAGTGTGTTTCTCGAGGACTTGACGTGTAAGTTGATCCATTATGTCAATTGCAGCTGGTTGGGGAATATTGTCGTCGTGCAGATACTCGCCATTGAATAGTTCCACGCGCTGGTCGCGGACATTTCAAGTTGGGCAACTTGCAACTTGGCCTCATAGGAGCGACCAGCGCTCAACCAAACACCATTGTCGCATGTAATAGCGCTGACATGGGCACACAGCACGAGGATTCAGCACAACTGTCGAATCACCAAAAGACAGCAAACTCACACTACTGAAGCACGGCGAACGAGCATTCGATCATGTTCTCCTCCTGCCGGGCAAGTCCAAAGGCCTTGGCCCTGCCCTCACTGCGAACAACCTCCTTGAGTTCATGAAGAAGGATGGAAACGTCCTCATTGCTCTCTCGAGCGAACACCCTACCCCCACGGCCGTCCAATCGATGCTTCTCGAAGTCGATATCAGCGTACCCAACGACAAGGGAGCATTGGTGGTTGATCACTTCAACTACGATTCGCTATCGGCAGATGAGAAGCACGATGTTCTTCTCCTTCCTTTCCCGAAGGTGCTCAGGCCCGATGTCAAGAACTACTTTGCTGGCGAAGGATACATTGCGGTCCCGCGAGCCGTTGGCCAAGCCCTTGGAAACGAGTCCCCGCTCACTTCGCCCATTCTCCGCGCACCCAGCACCGCATACAGCTACAACCCCAAGGATGAAGCCGAGGTATCCGAAGACCCCTTCGCGGTTGGAGGTCAGCTGAACTTGGTCTCCGCCATGCAGGCAAACAATGCCGCCCGCTTGGTTGTTGTTGGTTCTGCTGAGATGCTCCAGAACAAGTGGTTTGCCGAGAAGGCAAAGCTTGGAGACAAGTCTATCACTACCGGAAACCGTGAATTTGCCCAGAAGCTGTCAGCCTGGGCTTTCAAGGAGACAGGCGTGCTCAAGGTTGGCAAGCTTATCCACTACCAGGACGAGGGCGCGAGCAAGAAGTTGAACATTAGCTCTGCTGTCCCGGAGAACAACCCCAGCATCTACCGTATTAAGAGCGATGTCGTAAGTGACTTGTTCGTCTATTCCCAGTATAAAAGGCTAACTTGGCAATAGCACTTCCAAATCGAGATCTCCGAATACAATAACGACCATCTTGATCCTTTCGTCCTTCCTCCCAATGACAAGATACAGCTCGAGTTCAGCATGCTTTCGCCTTTCCACCGCCTCAATCTATCCCCAATTGCGCAAACAGAGAATGCTACCATCTTTGGTACCGGATTTAAGACCCCCGACCAGCATGGAATCTTCAACTTCCGTGTCAACTACCGTCGTCCATTCGTTACCAACATTGACGAGAAGAGGCAGGTCACTGTCAGACACTTTGCACACGATGAATACCCAAGGAGTTTCCAGATTAGCGGTGCGTGGGTGTGGATCGGCGGTATCTGGGTCACCGTTCTTGGATGGCTCGCATTCGTTGCTGTCTGGCTTTACAGTGCGCCTACCGAAAAGAGCACCAAGAAGACACAGTAGATGAATTTTGGTTGGAAGCAGCGGCTGCAAAAAGGAGGGATTCGCTGTTGAAGCGCCATGTTGAAGGCGGAACTTTTTTTTTGGCGACGCGCGATATGTACATTATGGGAACCAGGGCATTGAAATGACCTAAAAATCTAGATCGCAATGATATCTTCGACGTTATCACTACCCTGGCCTGTTGTTTCATTGTCTTGGTCATTTTCACGTCTCTTCATCGGTGAACAATCACAACTTAGTCTGCGCTTCCAACGTACTTTGCACTTCCAGCACCCGTGGATGCGCAACTTTGCCTGGCCTCAATTTACTCCAATCCCCTTCGTAGCCCTCCTCGACATCCGGGTACGGCCCTAGGGGAGTGATGGCGAGCGGGTTAATGTCGCCATGACTTTTTGTGTACTGTTCGAACGCATTTCTCGTCAGCACAAGTGTCCTGTTCTCATACCAGCAACCCTTTCTCGATTCCTTTTCCCTCTCTTAATCTAACAAATAAGAGAGAAGTCTTATGACGAAAGGATTGTAGAGCAAAAAAGAAACCACCTACATTCTCCTTGATATGCCTGAAATCCGTACTCTCCCTGAACGCCCTCACGTTCCAATACAAGCCTTTGAGCCAATTGTTCAGCACAGGATAATCATGCCGAATCGACCCTAGATTAGTCTTGAAATGCTGCGCATATACCGTGTCGAAGCGGACAATCGTCGGGAAAGCAAAGATATCCAGCTCAGTCATCTGGGAGCCTAGGATGTACGGACCACCGTTGGCGTGAAGTAAAGCCTCGAGACGATTCAAGGCGGCGAAGAGAGGGACAACGTGCGTTTCGTAGTCTTGTTGAGTCCGCGCGAATCCAGCTTTGTACACGCCGTTGCAGATGAGGTCTGTGAGCCAGGACTTTATGCTGTCGATTTTCTCGCGCTGTGAGGAAGGGTAAAGTTCTAGATTTGCTTGGGGCCCGGTCAAGGAAGCAAATGCGTTTGGAAGCCATTTCACCATTTCGGCGCTTTCGTTGCAGACAATGCGGGAGGTTTTCTTGTCCCAGATTAGAGGCACGCTGTACTTGCCTTTGTAGGCGGGGTCGTCGCGGAAGTAGATTTGGTACATGTACTGGCTGTTGAAAAGATGGTCGGGCGTACTGCCTGGGTAGGTGGCGTCGAAGCGCCAGCCGGGTTCGCCTTTGGGATAAGGCTTGACTATGGAGATAGGGAGGTAGGATTCCAGGTTCATGAGATACCGAATTGAGTTGGGGCGGTGGGCGTAGGGGCAGAAGAGTCCTATTTTGGGGTTGTTGGTTAGAGATGATAAGATATAGGGTGAGGTGTGGAATTGGAAGTTGAAAGTTTATTTTTTATTAGCTTGGATGCTTCATTGTAGAAAGAAGCTACATAGGATTCTAATTGAGCTTACCGATGTAAAGATGGTACCTGTCTTTTTCTGGCGGGAATTCTCCACCCTCTTGAATCACGCCGTGCCAGCCGTCGTCAGTTCCATATTTGTGAATTGCGGGGTTGGACATGATGGAGTTAATCGTCGGCAGCCGCAAATGGATTGCGAATGCAATGGCTGGGTTTCATCAACTGATAATTCCGTAGGTCGCAGACAAGTAATTTTAAGAGCCGGTATTGTTCCTGGTGCGTTCAAGAACAAGGCTTGCTAACGTCATGAACTGATGGTGTTGAAGATGTGTTGCGGAGCCCCGCGTTAGGTACTTAGGTACTAGCTTATGTAGCACAACACTACCGAAATGAGCCCGAGTGTTGGATCTGGATACTTGGGAAAATATTAGTTGTTTGCTACTAGCTATGATTATGCAACTCTTATTGGATACACCCAGGAACCGATGAAACTAATTACAACACTTCAACTCTTCGCAGAGGGTCCCACACGGAAGGCCACACTTTTCTGTACTTATCCGGACTTCGCTCCTAGCTTCTGTAGTGAGTGCTGAATCTGCCTCCTCAGATGCATCTCTACTTTCCCTAGACGATGCGAGCTCAGGTTGGATTGTTGCAGAGTGTATGCCATATGCATGCAGGCATTCAGAGACAGTCTTCGCTTTCTGCATGAAGCTTGCAATGTCAGAATCACTGACTCTGATATGTGCTGATGCAACTGTTTTCTTTTGATCTAGACTCCAAACGTGTAGCTCGTGCACGCTCAGAACGCCAGGAATGGCTTCCAGATCATGCTTGATATCTTCGTGCTTGACACCTGGTGGAGTAGATTGTAGAAGGATCTTACCGCTACGCTTCGTGAGAGGGATAGCGGAGATAAAAATCATGACTGCTATCCACATGCTGACTGCCGGGTCTGCGTAGAAGCGGCTGGGTGACTTGACGAGCCAGATGATGAGAGCTGAGATGATGACCCCGATGTTGTTGATAGCGTCGCCGATGACGTGTATGAGAACAGCGAAGATGCCCAGATCTCTGCCATGTTTCTTAGGCTTTGCAATTATATGAAGGTGATTGGCGTGTATCGAGGTGGATGAAACAGATTCCTCATCGTTGCTGTGGCTGTGCCCGTGCCCGTGCCCGTGATCGTGACCGTGACCGTGATCATGATCATGCTCGTGTAGAAAGAGGACGCTAATAATGTTGAGAAACAGCCCAACGCCGCCTATAATCAAGACGAGCTTAGGGTTCTCAACGTGCTCAAGTGATATAAAGCGCTCGATAGATTGCAGGGCGATGCTAAGTCCTAGGGCAAGTAGAAAAGCGCCGTTGAAGAAGGCACCGAGCAATTGGGCACGCGCCCAGCCGAACGTGAGGTCTGCAGGTGATGTCTTGCGTTCTGTGACATGGACTGCCACCAGGGCTATGATGAAGCCGATCAAGTCGTTGAGCTACAGAAAGAGTTAGAAGTTGTGTTGAAGGCGGAGAATAGAAAGTGAGTGCATTCGTGCATTTCGTAGGGCCTGCAACTTACGTAGTGAAAAGCATCGGCAACAAGGGCTAAGGAACCTGTGTAAAAGCCGATAGAGATTTCGGCCGCAAAGAAGCAAAAGGATATCCCGATGACGGCTCGGAGACGCGTCTTCCGACTGATATGGAACATAGTGAAGAAGGGTGATTGCAATTGAGGGCTAGAAATGTGCGGAGAAGAAGTTCGTTCCTCTACGAGAAAGGCAACAGAGACAGATATAGGCAAAGGAAAGAAGGCGCGGGATTATCCAAACAGAACGTCTCGGTACCACATTCAAGAAGAGCCAGGGATGATGTTTGATTGTGCGTTGGATGAGCGACCTCGACAACACATGGCTCGCAAGATATACACGTCGTTGCCGACAGTCATGTCAAACTCGGTGACAGATCGAATTGCTACGTTGGTGTGGGAGCCGCGACGCGGCTGCGACCCGCTCAAACTTGCGACAACGGATAGTCATCGCTTCAAGCCACCATTCCAGCAACGCCTGGAGTAACGTGACGCAACAAGAGTGGTTTGCAACGGCGTATCAGAAGCCGACCATTGTCTGCGAGGTTGGCCCGTAACGCAGACCGAAAGAAATGGATTGGTCTTCACATGATAGCGCGGGTGGCTAGCTGCATGCATGCTAGCGTCGGGAGGGCAATCACCGCCTTTGCCTCACAACGGCCTGGACCCTCCCCGCTGCCGCAAAATATCTCGCAGCGACAAGTCAGCCTTCACCCAGGCAACCTTCCACCTCTGGTGCTCACACAGCCAGCATTTGATCCACCAGTCAGCACTCTCCAAGATGGGTAACGGAGCCAAGTACGCGATTGCCCCGATAGGCTGTGAACAGAGGGGCAGTTATTGATCAATGACAGGGCACAGCAGAAGCGCGACCGCAAGGGCGACTCAGGCCCGAAAGAGGCCAAGAGTCAACTCAAGGCTGTATGTACGCCACAATACTTTGTGTCCTGCGCCTCCTGTCACAGGCCACTTTTGCCCCCAGTCAAGCTGCTAACGTGCCGTCAGAACGCGGCTGCCCAAACCATCAAGTGCAAGACCTGCTTCCAGACCTTCCAGGGCACCACGAGCCGCAAGATGCTGACCGACCACGCCTCCAACAAGCACAGCAAGGACTTTGGTGACTGCTTCAATGCTGACGAGGGTGTCGTGAAATAAGCCCCGCGCGCTCCAGCCGAACGACCGGACTCATGAGTGAACGAGAACGATCGAATGAATTCTACCATTTATGCGAGCATGAGATACCATAAGCGAGGAGCGAGGAGTTGACAAAGGGGATGAGCATCTGTAGCGACACGAGCGAACTTATTGCATAGGCGTAGGGTGTGGAATTCAACAAACTTTGATTTTTGACTACTGCCCGTGGTTCTGAGAATGCGCCCTCCGTAGCCAGTCACTCTCTTTTCCTTTGTAACTGACTATTCTAAGTTGGAAAACCAGTACTGCTCGCGCCAAAAATCATGATGAAGACGGAATATAGATTCCAAGAAGACAGGAAACACATTCTCCTTTGGGAGGCAATTGACTGTCATAAGAGCATGGAAAATGAGACCAAGTCTAAGACAGCTGCGAAGACGACTAATGACACTAAGTCAGTACGAGATGCAACCTTCGCCCTTCGAAGACATTTTTTGGGAAAACCGGGAATAATTCCGCGTATCAGAGCGTGAGATTTTGTCGAAAAAATCGAGACTAATCTGCTGGTCACTAACGCGTGGAATAGTCTAGCAAAGCCATCGTTGGGTAAGACTCGAGCTCAATCATGTTCGGAACCAACCCATTTCATTGCATGGCTAAATATGAGACTATCCGGCGAGATCTGATCTTTGAAGCAGCTGTAGACTCGACCGTAGGTGTAAAGTACCCGTGCGACATATCCGTTCGGCAATTGTCAACCAGCCGCCTATGCCCCGCTTCACCCCACTACCAGAAGAAGATTTTCAATACCACACTAGCATCCACGCTTCATAGCAATCCTCAGAAATCATGCATGATAGCTTTTCCGAGCGTAATGTTTTTTGATCCAAGTACTTATTGTTGCACGCAGATCAAACCTTCATCAATCAACACAAACCGTCTCCTTAGCTCAATTGGGAGAGCGCCAGACTGAAGTCTTCGGTCATTAAATCTGGAGGTATCGTGTTCGATCCACGAAGGGGACATCGTGCCTGAGCTTGCTCAGGGTTCTTCGAACTATTCTTTTTGTCAGTCTGGAGGATGTGTTCCGAGGCAATGAATTGGTGCTGTGCGAGTTCTACTATTTTTTTTGGTGTTTCACATTCATGGTCTATTTGCTTGTGGCCATGGTGTGTCTCGGATAACGTTACACATACACCAAGAATATCAATTTGGATAAGAAACATTGAAAGCAGTCGAGCCATTGACACTAGCGTTCGCGTGTCTGTCTGTCCGCATGAGTATCTGCATGTCGCGCATGCAATTCACAATGGTATATAACTACAAAGTTCACATCGGTCTATCATATCTATTGATCAGCCTCCGCAATTTTGGTTGGCTCAACATCGTATCTTGTGCGCCATCAATCATATGGCCAGCCTGTTGTTTCCGACCCATCCATGCCACACTCCGCCAACCTCCTTCGCAATGTCTTCTGCAGTTCGACCGTTGATGTCCTTGAGGCTCCTGATGTCGACCTTGTCTTCCGTCAAGCCTCGCATGATACCCATAGACTCTGCCTCCTGGAACACCTCTGGTGGGAAGTCCAACAGCGGATAGTTGCTTGCTAGAAGCAAAAGCAACCAAGCTACTTCCCTGCTCTGCGCATGGACCGCTGCGTGCAGACCTGACTGCATATCACCAATTGGGTCCTGGTACCTCAATACCCGGTCAATACCAGCTTCCTTCCCAGGCTCATCCGTGGTGCTCATCTCTACATCGCCTTGTTCGTCCTCCTCATCATCATCCGAACTGTCGTCCAGCAGCAACTCAATGATAGCCTTGTAATCACCCGCACGACAGAACTCGAGGAACGCACGCGCCTTGCGATCTTCGGGATAGGCTTTCAGGTAGGATTCTTCCACAAGTAGAGGCAGAATATCGAGGTTTTCCTGGACCCCTCCTTCGTTGTTGAGCCTGCAAAGGACCTTTTGCGTGCCGTCTTCGGTGGTGGAAATTTCTTTTGAGCAATTGGGACACGATGTTATTTCGTATGCAGATAGCAAACAGTCCCTACAGTTCCAAGGTGAGCTTTTGCATGCGGGGCCTAAACCTTTTGACTGACCAGTGGAAGTGGCATCCGCAAGACAATTGAACATCGTCTGGGTACGTTTCTGGGGCCGCGGCAGGTGCTTTGCCCGATGATGACGCCTCGCCTTCGTACTCTTCGTCTTCGTCGCGCTCGACCTCTACCTCAAGAGGTTTGTCGCAAATTACACAGCCCGACATTGTTGTGGATTTGGTATAGAATTTGAGTGACACAAGAGTTGGTGAAATGTTCGGCGGGGTATTAGCGGGGTTTGAACTTTTTGTCGCTAGAGGCGAAAGGTTGTTTTCACGCGTCACGCGTCTCAATGCAGATACACGTCATTGCCAGCTCCAGCAGGAGCCCTGACCTCCCTCACTGAAAGACGCAATACTATTCTGCCTTATATAATGTACAATTACGAAATTTGAGCGTAGCTGGCCCTCTTCCACAACGACACTGGTCCCTTCGGGCATTCTTCGTCCTTGTCGTATGCTGCGTACAAATCGGATTTGCCATCAACGCATCTCCTGAGTGTGTCGCCTACAGCAACGATCTTATCACCTAGCCGCATAATCAACTCGTGTGCGCTCATCTGATTCTTTCTGGGATCCAGTCGATCTTCAAAATTCGTTCTGGGCCCTTCCGACTGACAGACCATGGCTACATGGGCGTGTGTTGCAGGGAAAATGTCCCAGTCGCCATACTTTGACCAAAGTCCTGCTGTGTCGTTTCGTAACTTTTCTGCTTCCAGGTCCCGGTATCGCTGAACGATTCTCTCGATCCTTCTCTTGTTCTTGTTGCTCCTTGCCTGCGCGAAGTAGTCGCTGTACAACCTCCTCCAGTCCACCAGCAAAACTCCATCGTCGGCATTCCAATACCAGATGGCCTGATACGGCAGCCTAAATGGCCAATATGTTCCAACACTGGCTGTGGCGTAACATTGAGGGGATGCTGTGGGAAAGAGTCGTGACCAGCATCCACTCGACGGCCGATTCCGTGGCCAGGCGCCAGCTATCGGAGCTTCCTGTCCGACTGAAAATACGGCCACGGCTGAGTTCTCCGATAGAACGCGGTTGAATTCGAGATGATAGTTGCCGTTGGGAGAACCAAGATCAGATGTGATTACGGTATGCGGCAAGTAGCACATGGGGTAGCCAAAGATGGACCTCGGTCTTGTCCTGCAGACATGTCTGCGGCCACCAGTCTCCGACTTGATATGCTTGCAGGTGTTGCAGAAGACGCTGGGGAGATCTGCAAGCGACTTCTCAAAATCAAATCTTCCCAGAAATGATGTGGACGGCATGCTGATAACGAGTTGAGTAGCATCTGCAGACTTGAGACACTGATGCTATTTAGAATTTCTCAAAAGCAGTACGTCCCAACTATGTCTCGATGACAGTGGGAAAAAGGTGGCTGGGTACGCGGGGTCTTTCTTGCTTGCTTCTGATGGCTACCAAAGGATAATTTCGCCACAGCGATCAAGAGGCTGTGTTGTCCTAGGTTTTGCCAAGTGTGTGTAAGATCAGCCTCCCCGAGGCGCCGCGGACTGACGTGGCTATTGAATCTGTCAGAGCTCGGCTCTTTGATCAACGTGGGAAACCGGCACGCGTAATCCCAGGAAGAAGTAAGAAATGGGTGCTTTTGTGAGCTGAGGTCCACCTGTGATCTTGTGTGAGCACAGTTTTCCAAAAAGCAAATATGAAATCTGGGGCGGCGCCTGTTCCGTCTCTCGCCCATTCGTTGAATCAAGGAAAAAGCAGAGTAACGTGTATCAGAGCACGTGTGTACCTGCGTATCTGCGGACGAGCACTCCACCTCTACAAATCCAGCAAAGCATGGATCTTGTGTAAGAGCCACCGATGGGTAATACCACAATATTCAAAGTGTTTTGCTTTTTGAAAATAGACCAATCAACAATCGAGCGCATTGAGAAAACCAGGTCATAACATTATGCTATCTAGTCTAAGAAATGCCAACTCACAACTCACAATCATCACCGTCTTTCTACATGACCTCATATCTAAATAGTGTGAATCATATACCGATGGACGCCTACCCACTACCAAAACGATCGTGATAGGTGCCCGCACGTTTGTTAGAAAAACGTCATAAACATGCATGCGTGTCAACCAACCCTGCATGACCCAACAATGAATCAATGACGAAATCCTCATAAACCATTGACATTCAGAAACCTAGCAACGCTGGTGTCGATACGACACCGACTGGACCTTCTGAATATCCGGCCTCTGCGCTTTAGCGAAAAGTTGTAATTTGATGCCTGAGAAGTCGAACGCGACATGTCAGTAGCTGCCTAGCTTTGCGCCAGCCCGCCAAATGCTCGATCAAACGCTTTCCACGTACCACTCCATTCCTCGTCTGCCTTGCGTTCTTCCTCAGCTATCTTCTGAAGCCTCTCCATGCTTCCCATCTGAGATAGCCGCTGGTTCTCAGTCTGCTTGTTTTCAGAAGTTTTGTCTTGCTCAACGTCCTCGACCTTGAGACACGGGTCACTGTCCTTGTTTCTGACCAAGAGACGGGGAGACGGGCTTCTCCACAGGTCTTTCAAGCTACTGAGGCGGTGCTGAGTTGGCTCGTCCCAGTCCTTCTCCCATACTCGAATGTTTTCGCTCGACAATGTGTCCAAGGCGACATGAGATTGAATTTGAGGTGGATGGCAGATTTTTATACCGGGGCTCGACTTCTTTTGTGCAGACGTAGCACTTTGTGCTGGTGAAGTTCGACGGTATATATCTTCAGCAGGATGTGGACGCGTCTGGCCTGGCCGAATAGTGAGGTCGGCAGCAGAGTCATTTCTCAATGGAGGTGCCCGTGGTGATCCTCGGTGGAATACCTGGTGGGCGTGGAATGAGTCCAACCATGAGAGTACTGACCGAGGGCCTGGCAGCGGTTCTTGGCCTCTGCCTTCATTTTTAGTCTCGATTTCCTCGGACAGGGTCTCGTCAATGTCAGATTCGTGTGGCGTAAAGGGCGAGCCTTTCCTAGGGAACCTTGTGGACTGCGACCCCGACCCTCCAACTAACGAACTCACACTCGAATTGACGAGCCGAATGGTCCTTTCGAAGCGGATGTTTTGGCGTTTGTTGGACTGAAGCTTTCCTTGAGAAGGAAAAGCTCGTGTCGAACCGGTGTTGTTTACTCTCGACTTTGTACTACCTGCTCTCAAACTGGCGGATTTCCATTTCCGTATAGAAAATGTATGCCGCGGCATATGTTCCGTTATGCTGGCACGATAAGGTGGCGGAATGGGATTCTCCGTGTCCAAGTACGAATCCCTGCATTTGCGACGCAGCTGACATTTACTCAAACATCTTCCGAGTCTCTTGGCCCAGAGCCGGACGCGAGATCCGCGCTTGTTGTCGGTCGTATCAGTCATGTCGTCAGTCATATTATCGAGTATTTCGTCGTTCATGGTGGTCGAGGGTGATAGAAGCTGTTGATACGTGGTTTGTATAAATATGGAACTAATGCGTTGTAAGTAGCGGGGCAAGAGGATATTTTTGGGACAATACACGAACCAAATATGAAAAGGAGCAAAAGGAAAACAAGACAACAGCCTCGTATGTGTTGGAGAACGCCACATGCACGACCAGGCAACCCTTCAATGATATGACGGGTGCTATGATCACGTAGTAACACAATGCTGCATTCGGTAAGCACATGGACGTCTCGAGAGGGGCTGATAGTGATATGTGCGCTGTGCTCAGATACACCGAAGTCGAATGTAAACATTGCTCATAATCTAGTTAGATAAGGTAAAAGGGACAGCTCAATACTCTACTAAAGGTTTATTGATAAGTGGAGCCCTCCGTACTCAACCGCGATGAACTGTATAGCTCTGCGTGTATGTTACGAATCGAGATACAGGCTTTTACAAAGGGTTGCTGCGTGCACTCTGTACGAGGTTTGTTGAAAAGATCGCATCTTTCCGTGAAATTGAAAGGTAAGTGCTTTCTGCCCATCCTCTCAAGTGGGGGTGTGGGAATGGGCAGGTGTACATCTGTGTGTAGACCTGTTGAGAGGGACCGACTTCGCTGGTGCAGATACCCATGCAGCACGGGTCTCTCCGTCAACTGTTTGCCATATACCGCGGAGTTGCACTATGTATCTATATTAGTTTTTCTCCCGGTAACCGGGGAGATTTGTTTTGTACCTGAAATGAGCAATTTCCGCGGGGCGGGAAAATCAAATTAGCTTGACGCTGCCAATAGTATTACTGTTCCTGGTGGCTTTCTTTTCTCTTCTAGTGCGGAAGCGACCTCTTCCCAAGGCAGAAACGCATCATATTCCTCAGACTCTTGTACGAATCTGTGAACATCCTGAAAATCTCCAAAGCGATACAGGCAAAGATCGCAAGTGCTAGCCCGATAGATAAGAGGAAGACGCTGGTGGCGAAGAAACGAAATATATGTGCAGCGTATTCAACGGATCGGACAATTCGACCTCTAACTACCTCCCGTTTTCGTTTTGCAAAATACCAAGTCAGGAACTTGCGTTGGCATAATCGTAAGTCTTGAACCGGATCTCCAGTATGCTTTTGCCCTTGCTGCGAAATCTCTCCACTCTTAAACCGAAGGTCCCGTTCTTTTTCACCCAGACGAATCTGAATCCTCGGCTCACGACTTGTGACCAGACTGCAAAGATTGCCGAAAATCACCTTCGTCATTAGAGCCCGGTTACTAATCATGGCGATCTTTACGTTCTTTGCATTCGGAAATAGACTTGTGATGGAACTGCATGTCTCGTGTAGAGCATGAGGTCCTAAACTGCACCAAAAACAGCACCAACAAATGTGGATACTGCTTTCTTGGAAGAGCTTCCGTGGTAATAATTCTTCAGCACACGTAGCTAGAAGACGGGATGTTGGACGAATGCTATGCCAAAGGTCGAAGGCGGAAAGATGTTCGCAGATTATCAGGATCAGTTCGGTAGGGAGGCGATCGAATTTAGAGCGCTGGGGGCTGCTGAGAGCCCGCATTTTTGCGAATCGGTTGTTTGACTTCGAGTCTCCGCGCAGCGATTTAGAGCAACCCAGTAGCGAAAAAGTAAATTGGCTCAGCATGCGTTCGGCATGCGTACGAAAGCAGGCGAGATGTCTCATGTTGTGTGATCGAGATCTTTTATGTGCGAAAACATGTGAGGCACAGTTATGAGTGTTTTCAGGCGTCTGCTGATGTGAGCAGCTGAGAGGGCTGAGTTGGAACGCGCTTATGGCTACGCTGTCATACGTTGCGAGGCTGAAATAAATTCAATTCGGGGATTAGCTAGTACGAGTTAACATATCAGGAGACCCAAATTAAGAAGCATGCCTCCAGAGATAACATGACCTGGGCCGGCTCAAAGGACGGATAGAAAGAAGCTGTTATGAAGGTTGTGTACACGTTTTGTCGGTTCCATCTCTGTTGTCAACTCTTGCATGCGCTGCGCTTCCAACCAAACTGCTTCAACTATCCTGGCTACTCGAACCTGTGGTCCTTGCTGACTGAAGTGGTTATTGGAGGTATAAGACTTCTCTCAACGTAGCTTGGTTTGATTGGTCTCTTGCCTTATCGAAGCTTACCAAACTAGATCCTCCAAAGGTTGGCGCCAGTAACGGCGAGCTACAGCACAGGGATTACTCAAAGTGGCAAGGATAAATACATCATAGGTTGAGCTGTTGCCCTTGAGAAAGTAATCAGCGGCTATTTCTGATCTGACCGTGAGACCCTTCTGCCTTGGCACGGCCAGGCAGGTCTTGCTGCTGACGGTACCTTGTTATCGGATGGCGCGAAAGTGTAAAATGTAGTCAATGTCTTCTGTCAAGTGTCGGAATGTACCGGAGCTCGACTATGTAGTTGCGTGGAGCTTCTCAAACTAAATTGGGATGACCGAACATGCAAGCCTACGGTCTGACATCTGTGTGTACGCTGGGATCAACGCCTGAGGACAATTGAGGTTTGTGAGAACTGGTGTTAGAATCATGAGTGTTCTGACGTTATCGCTTCGTGGTACAAAACAACGATGAACGAGAGGCTAAAGATGCAGGGGCGGAGAGTGGGTGTCTGAACTGAACTCCGGTCTAACCCCACCCCCGCCCTGGGCCCTCTAGCAAATCCACACTCAGTCACTATGCAATGCGTCACATACAACTAATCACTTCTCTTTGGCATTATTTTCATGCGAGGTACGGCAGATGTCATGGTCATTATGACTAGCGCACTGCACTTCAACCTTAATTTCAGTTCATCATCTGGCCCGCTCCGCATGTCATACTTTCTACTTTGGACACCTCTTTTGGGCGAAATACAGTCTTACGACAACACCAATACAGCAACGTCATTGCTGACAAGATGGCTAGCAACAGAATACGTCGACGTTAAATGGCTGGATACGAGCGTGTTTCAGCCTTGTAACGGACGAGAGCCTTGTTGCCTCAGGTTCGTCTCAGTACCGAGCATGTGGAGAAGCGAGTTCCCCAGCCACTCCCGGTTGCCTGGATGTCAGAAATGTCGCCGCATGAGATGACGCCTCCAAGCTGTACATCATACGGTTGTCGTGGAGAATCTTGAACGCACTGATCACTTATCGTGCTCTGGCTGTTGGAGCGATTGCACTACGACCAACGTGGTGGGTAACCGAGGTCAAGCAAGGATCGATGCCTGAACAAAGATCCTCACGCTATACTCGTTGCATGTGTCACCCGCCAATTGAATGCGTCGAAGGGACATGGTAAACCGTCATCCGTTGTCTTAGATCAGCACTGCGTGCAGGCTCATGCAGATGCAGCCACAAGGGACGTTTCGACCTTACCAACAACGCACATTGCATCTCGGCCAGGTGTTCGGCTACTGTGTCTCCGAGAGGACTGATTTAGTGATGTTTATCTCTATAACTATCCTCTGTCCAGTTGGATATTGGATCTCTATCCGCGTTTGCAACCCACTTCCCTCAACTCATTCCCTTGTTTTCTAGCGCTCTGGAAGCTGCTGCCAGCTGGACTGTGCCAACTCTTGCATATCCTTTTCTTTTCAAGTTCATACTTTCGTTTTGTAATAATACCATAATGGCATGTGGTAAGTCGACACTGTTAGCCCTCAGGGTCATGGCACTCATTGTCGCGCTGGGAGTGGCCGGAGTTGGCGCTTGGTGTAGGTACAGATTAGCACTTTTATATGGCCTCAGCGTTCTGACAGTACGACATAGCTGTGTTTATCATTCATGATATCCAAGTGCGTCACAAGACTGTTCTTGACAACGCTCGGTTTGGGTCGCAAGAGACGCAACAACGCTGGACTGGATTCTTCAGTGCAGTCCTTGATAGCGCAATCAGAATTTGGATTTCCATTGCCTCGGTAGGACTTTTGACCATTTATTTAGACCACAACACTGACAACATAGGTTGCCTTTGCTTCCTTGAT
Organism: Curvularia lunata; assembly: GCA_005212705.1. Taxonomy (NCBI): domain Eukaryota; kingdom Fungi; phylum Ascomycota; class Dothideomycetes; order Pleosporales; family Pleosporaceae; genus Curvularia; species Curvularia lunata. The sequence continues at coordinate 373,441 of PELC01000006.1, read as the reverse complement.
GGGAATTGCCATAGTACTGGCAACAATTCTGCCTACTACACGAATTCGCTCCGCAATCATGATCCCCATGGAATGCTTGAGCATGTGTGCTATGGGAGTATCAGTTGGCATTTATCTTAGTTTCGCCCTGGAACTGGATGCATTCGGGAAGAGAATTCTCGATACATCTGCTTCTCCGGAACTGAGGACGTTTTCCATACTCGTAGACCTTAGTTTGGTTTGTACTGTCGCCGCTGGTACCGGATGGATCCTGTTTCTGCTTACATTTATCATGGCAATTGTAGACGCATGCAGGCGCGCTAGAGAGAAGGAAAGCTGCTCATTTGAACCCACAGCATCCGGACTCGGTATGATCCATGGTTACAGTACAGTCGTTTCCTCTTCAGTACACAGTCGGCCGACGAGTCTATACGATCTGGAAGCACCTTTGAACCGGGACGATGCCACTGCTACAGCGTGGAACAGTTTCCAGAAAAAAGAGTCAGCAGGAAGGAACCTGGAGATGGGGCATACAGAAACCATTTTGAGCCAAGAAGGGCGGATGTCTGTTGGGTCTGAGAGCAGTATCTCTGGAGTAACTCCTATACAGAAGCCGGAAAGGTCACAGCAAGCTCGACCATCGAGACCCTGGAGTGAAGCTCCTAATAAAAAGAGAGCAGAAGTCGTACATGCAATGTAAAAGTTGTACACGCTTCAAATACACATAGATTTATAACCGCCAATATTCGCTTACACAGTATAGAAACACTCGTTACTCTCCCATATGCGTACTGTGCATTGATCTATCTCGGACATATCATGTGATCGCGTCTCTAGCGCGTTTTTCTAGCGCGTCAATGCTGCCCTGCGTCATCGCTGTAATCGTGCTCACGTCACTTCCTACGCCGTTGCACGCGCTTCTACCTCTTCAATGGCAGGCTTCAAACGAGGTGGGGCCCGAGGTGGCTTCAAGAAAAGCTTCACAAATAAGCGTTCCTCGCCCGATGAAGATGATAGCACACCACGCGCAAGCAAGAAAGCAAAGAGCGATGAAGACGACGATTCAATTCCTGTCATACCTGAACTTAAGACAGATGATAACGGAGATCCATTCGTCAGCGTATGTAACACGATCAGAGTCTCTGCCTCCACAGAGTCAGGACGAAACATATAGTGCTGATCAGAAAGATAGCTAAACAGTAGTGGCAAGCGACGTGTCACAGTCAGCGACTTCAACAAGAACACCTTCGTCAGCATCCGTGAATACTATGTCACCGATGCTGGAGAGACAAAGCCTGGGAAGAAGGTAGGTTCATTGCTGTCTTATCTTTCCATTGTGACATTGCAATCTAACAAATACAGGGCATCTCTCTTACAATCGACCAATACAATGCTCTACTTGCCGCTGCTCCGTTGATTGAGTCTGCGCTCGCGAAGAAGGATATACAGGTTGTGCGACCAGACTACGATGGCGATGCTACGGCGAATCCTGAGACAAAGAAGGAGAGCAAAGAGGAAGAACCGGATGCCGAAGCAGAGGCTAGCAAAGGTCCGGATGAGGGCGAAGAGGACGAGGAATAGGCAATAAGCGCTCCTCGAATCGTCATATCGCCATAGTGTGGGATACTTCAGGGAGTTTGTGGCGCAATGGTTCCTGGTCGTCATCATGTTGGAATAAGATGTTTTTGATTTTTTTGATGACACGAGAGATCGATGGGCAATTCAAAATGCTGTCTAGCTCACATTCAATCCTTTGAGAACTGGTTCAGCTTAGAAGGTCGCTGCATTCACGTGTGCTTGCTCAAACACTACCAAGATTCTCGAAACGTCAAGTCAGGCGTGCAGGCACGGTTGTGTTGAACGTCAATCGAGTCAGCGACGAAAACTGGGTCGTCTCGACTCGCCAAATCTCTGTTTTGTGGGTATGCGTTTGTCGGCAAGAAGAAGAGGTTTTGTCGGGTTTGTTGATCTCAATGGCTCAGTGCATCATCCGCGGAGGAGGGCTGGCAGGATAAACAAAACGATAGTTTGGAAGAAGCAGTTGATGGCATTTTCAATAACAGCGATGACAGTCAGTGCTGTTTGATCATTCTTGTAATGCTTGATAATTGCTTTGGAAGGAACATGTGTATGTCTGTAGTTGACAAAGTCTACTTTCTCTTACTCAAGACGTTTGAACATTTGCCGATGCTCCATTTGCCATGCTACTGCCATGCTGACGTTTTCCCTACGTCCGTTACAGAGAAAACATTGACTTGGCCAGGTGCTTTTTTATAATCTAATGATACAACCGTTTGATTAGTTCCATTGGCAGGTTTTCTTCTCTTATTACCGTGTCTTTTTCCGACGTTCTTTTTTCTCCAAGTCAAGGTCGTTGAAAATCGCGGACCATCCATCTACTTTCCTGGCGCCCGGTTGAAGCAGAATGTCTCAGACACAAAAGCTTTCTCAGAGTTCGACGCCTGGCGTGCCAAGATTTGAGGGGAGGCCGGAACAAACAGCGCTGCATTGGCGACAAGCATAGCAATGAAGGCCATACGAGATAGCTACAGAGAGTGGCGGGAAATGCAGCATATGAACTGTCATCAGTCATGTTCTGATTTCCAAAGAGAAATGGTGGTGACAATCGGTAGTGGAGAGAAAGCGAACATAGGGAGAATACTCATCGTCCATGAGTACTCCGACCTACATAGAATGTAGCCTATCAGAGCAAATGCTCTTTGAAATCATTGTCTTTGACTATGTGTTTCTTCGTTTACTGATTTTTGATTATCAAGTGGCTAAGGAGCTGCTTGCCTGTATCTGATGAAATCTGTTACTAGGCAACGTGCAATAGATACGCATACCAGTGTCTTAAAGCAGAATTACGCCACAGGCTGGACTAGTTTAAGTCCGCGCGTAACTTGTGCGAAAGGAAGTAGTCAAAGAAAAAGGCCTCCGTGTTTTAGACATTGTCCGGAGTATAACGTTGGTCAAGGGGAACGAGCTCGATATGGCAGGGGCGACCGTGAGTCCTTTGAACGCGAACGCCTCTTCTCTCTTTCGCCAGACACGGAGCGTCGACGGTTACGATTTCGGTAACGATCCCGAGAATCCTCACTTTGATCTCGATTCCGTTCTGACCGGTGTCGGCGATGTCTGTCCTCTGAGCGGTGCCGGCTTCTATCACGACTTCTGCTTCGATGCTCTTTCCGCCGTGAGCGCTTATCCCGCTCGTCATGTTCTCCATGTTCCTTAATCCGTCTCCTCTCCCGGTCGCGGTCTCGGTCTCTTGATCCATCTCTCCGACTGTGTCTGTCCTTTCTCCTCGACCTCTCTTTCTCTTTGCGCTTTTGTTTCTTCAATTTCCTGATTGCATCATCCACCTTTTCTTGTTGTCGCTTAATCAGAGATTCGCGCATCGGATCTTCTTCGTCCAGTTTCTCCATGAGTCGCCCTAGTTCGATTTCTTCGGGCAGCGGCGGTCGATCTTCGTCGGAGTCAGACTCGCTTTCAGTCTTCCTCCGCTTCTTTCTTCCACTGTCAGAATCGGCTTCTGGTTCGACACTGAGCTCCCCCATGGTATTGTCCCTCATGTCTTCGTCATCCTTGGGCTTGTACCGCGCATGGTCCACCCTGATGATTCGGTCCATGATGTTTGCCCCGCCCAAATTGTCAACAGCGAGGTCGCAACTCCGCTGGTCCTCATATTTAATCCATGCAAAGCCACGCGATTTTCCTGTCTCTTTGTCGCGCGCGAGTTTGATCCAGACTGGTTCGCCGTACTGGGAAAATATCGTAATGATGTCCCCCTCGGAAAGTTCAAAGGGAAGGCCGCCAATGTAGATAAATGCAGTGTCGCGGTAGTCAGTATGCCACGAGCCTTCGGGGCTTATGCCGGCCTCGAGCTCGCGCTTGTTCAGCTCCTGAATCGCTCGTATCGAGTTCATGGTGGAGAGATCGTGGTGGTAGTGAAGGTGTGGCAGAGTCGTCGGCCAACTTTTGAAGCTCGGGCTGGGTCAGGAGCAACATCCCTGCAGAAAAGGTGCCCACGACGTGGAAACAACGAACTACACCACCACCAACCCCGCAAGACACGCACCTCGGTCGCCACATTGTCCCGTTCACTTCTGCCACTCATTGTCTGGTCTTTCGCGAGCTGACCGTCTCCACGACTAGAAATTGCTGTAGCACGTCTGTCTTACTCGGCAGCACCTCCGCAATGGCCAGCGCGCGCCGCACCCCCAACTTCCCCACGCGCGTCCCTGGCAACCATGAACGGCCCGGCACTGCAGATGCAGACAGAGAGGAAATATGGAAGCCCATGCTGGACAACATCTCGAGCGGAAAGCGACTGCCAGAGAAGAGTCTATTAGTCCTGGGTGAGACACACGAAAGGCGGTATAGGAGACCAAGCTAATTCAAGGGCGGCAGGCGGAACACCAGAAACACAGCGCGACTTTCTCGAATCAGTCTCGACAGACTCTGCAAATAACCGCAGGCCGCCAGATCGAGGCAGAAAGCCACCCATTGCGAATCAGTTCGCCCTGGGATATACGTATCAAGATGTCCTGGATACGGATCATGAGGGTGTGTCCTATTGCCCTGACACGCTGCCAATTCACCCTTGCTAACACTGTTAGACACTCTCGCTCGCCTGTCACTCTACCTTCTCGCAAATCCTTCGCCCTCCTTCACTCCGCTCATCAAACCCTATCTCAATCCACGGACGCTCCCGCACATGCTCATTGTAATACTCTTGGACTGGAACCATCCATGGCTGTGGATACGGCAGCTTCGCGACTGGATACGAGTGCTGAGGTCATTGATTGTCTCACTTGATGATGCATCCAAAGTTGTGTTGGAGGAGAACATTCAGGCTTTGCAAGACAAGGGTCGTAGCCTGGCTGCTGAGGGAAGCAGCATGGAAGGTGTAAAGGTCCCGCTCGGTCCTGGTGAATGGGACGAACCTCTCGGCATTCCGCTGTGTGTTGTTTGCCAGAACGCCGACAAAATTGAGACATTGGAAAAGGAGCGAGGATGGAAGGAGGAGGAATTCGACTTTATTCTCCAGTACATGCGCACGATCCTCCTCAAACATGGGTCGAGCTTGGTCTATACCATGCCGACTGCACCGGGCTCATTACAAACACTCATCCACTCAACCTTAGGTATCAAGTCGTTACTGAAACAAGAGCAGTTGAGGCACAACGTCACCGATCGGGATCGAGTGCTGGTCCCTCCAAACTGGGATTCATGGGCCAAGATCCGCATTTTGCGTGAAGGATTCGATGTCGAGGGCATCAGCGAGAAATGGAGTGTTGATATTGACATTCCCAAGCATATGCGACCAACCAATAGCCAAGCACCCGCGCCGGTCGAAGGAGAGGATCCGACGAACGGTGAAGCAGCGCCGACACCAATCGTTGAAGAGGAGGAGCAGGGCCCCACGGCCACTTCAATCTATGAGGAAACGATTCGGAATCCTGAGTCAGACTACGCATTATCGAGCCTCTCGAAACAAGCCAACAGCATTGAGGTGTCTAGCAAAGATCCGCAAGCATTCCTTGCTGAGCAAGTCAGTGCTCTGGAGTATCTGCGGCGAGAGGATGAAGCTGAAGCTGCCCTTAAAGCTGCGCGTAAAGAACAAGAACCCGTATCTCGCGTGTGGGCTGACGATGCATCGGGAGTGGTTGAGGAGCATATTGGTCCTGTTCAATTTAACATGGGTGGTATTCAAGTAAATGCTGACGAGATGGTCAAAAGACTACAGGTGAGTTGCACCACAATCTCTTTTGAACTAAATTTTCGGTAGGGACTGACATTCATCTAGGATCGCCAAGCCAGCCGACTGGACGAGCCTGAAACCCCACCGCCCAAAACACAAGATACCAATATCAACGATAACGAGAAACTGCGATCTTTCTTTTCGAGTCTAGTAAACAAGACGCCTTCAAGCAACCCGCGAAGCTCATGAGTGTGCGACCACGGATCCATACTTTGATCACTGGCCGCATTTGCTATGCCTTCTTCTTCATGTAGTTTTGTTTCATTGGCGTCTTTTGACGAGATCGTCAACAAAGGTACAGGCTTTCTTACTCTGGTCCACGATCGTCATCAGCATGGCTCTATACCCATTGTGTATTTCGGTCTACAATACAATCTTTCACGTTGGCCTTCAGCGCGTTTCCCACGTAATTACAGCTGCTCTTGTTGTGGAGTCGAGCAGAGGATTAAGAGTGACAGGATGATGTTGAAAAGGCAGAGACGTGTGAGCTATGGCATAGGACCCAAGCACTATTCTAATGTAAATTCTCCTCTGGTTTGGCGATACCTCTGTGGTTACCATTTACCGTCCTGACTGGCCGAAGCTACAAAACATCTGGACGGCATGCATGTCAGGTAGATTCGGCTAATTATTATGCTTCGCCGACGGCAAAATCGTGCGCCAGATGGCTGCATCCCCAGGTCACTTATACGCCATCCGATCAAGAATACGCCAAGCGGTTGCATGCCAATGTGAATATGCGGATGTGCTAATATGGCTAGCTCACTTTATCAAGACCTCATATGCACAATCGGTACAGTCGCCGATATTCGAAAAAAATAGAAGACCAGGCTTACTTTTAGTCCGCGAGATGCCGGCCTTGGCACAGAGGTATTTAACTGATCGGTGTCAGGAACCATGCTTAGCCCAGCAATAATGGCCTACCGGTATCTGTATACCCATGGTCTGGACCTCCTGCTTGCCTTCTTTGTGCACATTTCCTGTTCAATCCAGTTCCACAGGGGTAAGCAATCATGGTGGAGCGTTGAAAGAATTGATCTGACTTTCGTTTATCGCCACCTACCCACTGATCATGCATCTCAACCTTACTTTCGTTACACACCCCTGCAACACTGTACATTTGGAGCTTCATAAAGGGTCCGGAGGCGCACGGAAGCTTATTTTAGTCATGTAGCTCCCATCCCTGCAGGCGACTTGGCTTGCACACAGTAGCTCAAATCGATCATTGGGACGAGGTGGGTATACATCTTTCCTAGTCTGTTGAAACTCCTGTGCACTGAAAAGGGCCGAGAAGGGCGTGCGTCGTACGCCCTCTTCCGACGCACAGGCTTCATTATCGCGCAGGGATGGGCTTCACAAGTAGAGCTGGAATGATTGGATCTACTACCCTAGAGATCGAGGGTTTGATCGCTGCGGAGCAGGTATTAAACAGGCAAGCCTATAACAAGTTCCTGAATTTGTTTCATCTTAGTAAAATTTCTCTTTTGCATATTCAAAGGCGTTCCTGTCAACAAAATGAGTGATCATCGTCCCAAATTGACACGACGGAGAGGTGCATGTGAGGAGTGCCGCCAGAGGAAGACCCGATGTTAGTTTGTTCCCTAATAAGCGAGTGACACGCTGATAGCAACAGGTGACGGAGCAAATCCGTGTAACCAATGTGAAGTACATATAAGCCAGCCTCGATTCTACTTCCAAAAGCTTTCCAATAACATCACATAGCGGAGCAAGTCACTTTGCGAATACGTCATTCGTCCCACCCGGCGTTCTCATCGGGACCATAGTATCCATAGCTGTGGGGAGTCTATCTACACAGCAACACAACCCTATGCGATAGATAGCAGGACAATACCTGATTTATCGAATCAAAATCAGTCTTCTGACTTCATTATCCGAAACGACATAGAAGGCTCGGGAAGTGCTTTCAACACAACATTCAGTGAGATTGACTTCTCGCAATTTGTGTCCGATAGCGTGTACCCGTATTCAGATCTTGACCTTTTAGACGAAACGATGTCAGGCACTGGCCAAGGTAAGAATACAGGCACTTTGTACGCGTCCTTCGTTTCTAATTGGCTAACTGGTATTTAGCTCCGAGTCACCAACCGTTTAGTCTACATAATCGAACGTTGTCCAACAACGTGAGAAGTAACCCTGCTATGCTAGATTGGCTCGAACTAGGCTTCGAAGAAGACTCACCCCAGCAGAGCACTGCCCAGCCCAGTGAACCTCTGGCGGCTAGGCTAGTCAATGAAAATGCTGGGTGCACACTAGCGTTCCTCTCGGAGCGGATAGTTTCGGACAAAGTAGAGGTGATTAACACATGTCTCTCAAATACACACCTCTCTAACGCTGCAAAGAGGAAGCCATTTCTACACCACAAGATGTACGACCTCAATAGCCTTATTGAAAAAGTAGACCGAGGAAGCCGTAGACAACAAGAAGTGTTGCAGAAGGTTGAAGCACTGCTTTCCTCAAAGCGAAAGGCTTGTGTTTTAGAGCTTTTGAGCAGGGATGGTTCTGATGCCGAACACCAGAGCCTGGATCTGACCATTCTGCCCTGGGGAAAGCTTGTTCATAGTATGTCCCCATGTGTGATACGAAATATTCCACTAAGAATTTGCCAGGAAGTTTCCGAGAGATAGGAGGGTAAGTGAACAAAGACTAGGGTAAGAAAGCTACACAATCTTATACACGGGGTAGCTTAAATCTTTTCATCAGTGAACAAGATGTCATGCGCATATTAGAGAGAATTTTTCACCCGGAAAAGCTACCTGTACATGTTAGCGATATGTCTCTCTTAATGACTTCGCTAGCCTGGGGGGCTATATCTTTGTCAGATTCAGAAGTAAATTCAGTGTCAAAAATAGCGCTACTGAACGCCGTGGCGAGAACCTCGAAGTTACTACTGAAACAGAGTAGTAGCGTCCGTCAATTTCTGGCAGGTTTGTTCACCCAACAATAGAGATCGCTTTGCTAATATAGATCAGGCACTTGTTGCAGCGGTTTGTCGAACTACAAATATCTACCTCAAAATAGTCAGCTAATGTATGTAGCTCTGTCTTGCTGAAAAGATGGGATCAGATAATCTACATGCCCTTATACTTGGTAGTGTTTCCACGATGGCCTCTTTAGACCTCCACTTAGGACCTATCCTACGCAAGTTTTGTATTAGCGACGCGCAAGCTATTCAGGCCAAACAAGCTATGCAGGTGCTTTACTGCATCGACAAATCATATGCGTTGAGATGGGGGACAATCTCAGTAAGTGATCGCCTCATCAACTGAGGGTAGTTGTTTAGGGCTAATACAAAGTGATTAGCTAATTGGTGACGGATCCGTTCCATTTATGAAGAAACCAGATGGCGCAGTGCTAAGTGATACCAGAATGATATCATCTTTACATCTTCTGTGGATCCGGTTCCAATACTCGAGAATCTGCTCAGACATTCTGCGAAGTTGTTCAGGGACGGACGGAGAGCTATCGAAGGCCCATTTCGATAGGGCCATAGCGCAGTCAATGGCACTAGAGGAGTGGTATAAGTCAGTCGGAACAAACCAGCTATTGCTTTCATTAGACGACAGTGACGCTATGCGCATCAGGCTTCAGATGTTCTATCAGTACTATGAAGCTCGATTTCGGCTAATCAGTATCAACCTATCGGACCCGAGATACTCGTTTCCTATAGAGTCTCAGCAATGTAGAGAGTTGCTCAAACCATCCGTCAGAGAGATAATCAAGTTCTCCAGCACGATATCGTCTGAATACATACTGCAAGATTGGTATGTCTCGCCTACAAAGATATCTCCCACGCTGTCTTCTCACTAATCATTTTGACTGTAGCAATTGCCTGTTCATCAACAGGATCGCTTTGTGCTTTCTTGTCCTGGAAATCCTCTTTGTACTTGAACAAGGAAGTGAAAGCGAAAACCAAGCACTACTTAGCGTTGTTGTTGGCTTTTTCGCTAGGATAGGTGTTGAATTCCCACAAAGCTCAGTCTTTGAGGAGGTATCTAGTTTAGTAGAAATTCTTGGATACCGCTGAAACCAAGGCAGAGTAGGATTGAGAAAGATTAAAAGTCAACATGGACCGAAAGCGAGCACAATACAGTAAAGGAAATTCGAAATTCCTATCACTAGATCAATGCTTGAGCCGCGAAAGCACAGCCGAAACGTATCTGATCGCTACTACCCAAGTGTTAGATGCTGAAATGTAGAGGAAGACAAATGATCATTGCAGCCTCAACAACATTACATTTATTGGCCTTACCCGCTGGAGTTTCCTTGAATTTGGACAAATGTGTAAGCACAGGCCCAGATGTCGTGGATAGGGGTATTATCCGACCGGTACCAGCGCGGATGGCGCCGGATCTGTCCGTTAAAATAAACAAGGGCAGCCGGAAACAAGCCTAAGTAGCTTTCATGCGTCTAGGCTCATCACCCTGAATTCTTCTCACACTAGAGCTAATTTCTTTTTGTATCGATAACTATCTAGCATATACATTTTGTCATAGCCAAGAATGCAAGATGGATAGCAGCGCGAGGTAAGCATGTTACTGGGAAAACTCCGCTCAAGTTACACAAGAACATTATCAAACGGCTGCGCTGGTTGCGAACAGACCGAGTCACACCGAGTACCAAAAGTGGATAGAAATCGATGCGCGGTATGTATGCAGCAGGTAGGAGCCTGAGTAGAGAATCCGAACAAGTACTGAGAGTGAGGGTCCATGGTCCAAAACTATTTTTGTTCACTGGGTAGAGGCAAGATTGGCCCTTGGAGGCAGCGAAGCGATATCGCGATGTTGTGAGACATATTCCCAGGGGAGCCTGTAAGGGAGTCGAGATCGGTTTCGATACCTCGATCCAGAAAATATCTTTCTACCGGATCAGTGAGCATGCCATGCGCCAGGGTTCTGAATCAGGACGCTCGTGTGCTGAACGGCATGCGCTGCTAGACTGGCAAACTGTGCTATTACTCTGTATAGTCCCATGTATGGAGTATAAGGTTACAATCTAACGGACCGAGATTTGGCCTTCCGGACCTCTGGCTGTAAGTGTACGCTCGGCGTACTTTTAGGCATTTTCTTGGGTTCTTTATTGCAGACATGCATGCATACGTGTACCCTTAGCAAAGCTGCTCGCCGAAAGTTTTGACAACGGCCCTACTCGACGAGATTCGTCGCACTGACGGACGTCGGCTAAGATGGGCGTTTCGTAGCTGGATGCGCCCTCTACAGCGAGGCTCTTGATGGATGCGGAGACACAGAGATGCCTGCAATGGCGCCGTAGCCCTTGAAAACATGCAGATAGTTCGATTTGAGAATCATAATCCAAGACAGCCGGGTCCTTATCCTACCGACTCGCATTGTCAGAGTCAATAATCGGGGTTCTGACCTCAGCATCTGCCGTGTTGTTCAGGTCACGGAACGCGGGGCCATGCTACTAATAGCTAGCATGTGCCGCGGAAGCGGTCCGTCGACACGAGATTCGACATGGGTTTGCATTAGTGTTAGATCGGACCGTGTATACGGGCACGGTGGAGTGACTTGTCCACGCCATCCCATGACAGGACACAGTCTTACACCACCTCGAAGGAAAACTGTCGACAACTTCAACATCCCACTACTCCACTATCCTTCACTAAGTATAACCCAGTAGAACCTTGTAAGATATACGATTTAACAGTAGAAGAGAGTACTAGTGAGTATTTCGTGGAAAATAATAAGAAAAAACATCGGTTTCTACAGAGTTATCCGAGATTATATCTTCGATGGGCACTGTTTGCGCTATTTTTTGGGGGTGGTGCTTACGCGCCCAGCTACCGGCTGGCATGACTTGTTTCGGCATATTGCCGTACCCGTCGGATCTGTGGCTCCATGACTTTGCTCCAGATCGGTGTCTCGTCGCTAGACTTTCCGTCTCTTGAGCAGGGAGTAGGTGGTAAAATGCAGCTGCAATGGATGTGGTATTTGGTATGAGTCCAGTCTCAGTCACATAATTACGGTACGCCTCCATTGAATGTTCCCTTTTTTAGCGCCAGGACTAGGAAATACGTATGTAAACCTATGTAGTCCTCCAAATTCCCTGCCTCCTACTCAGGGTAGCCGTCAAGACGTTCATTCTGCAACTGTCAATACTGATCAACGGTTTCATGTGATTTGTTCTAACTTGTACCTCGATTGACGGAAGAGTACTAGACCAAAGTGATCCGACAGCTTTCTGAGGCGCGTTCAGGAACACATCAAGACATTGCTGAAGAACACTTAATACATAGCGTCGAGCTGATACATTGTGATACGTATATTCTTCTGTCCTTCTACGCGTGAAAGTCCCTACCATAGCAGCTTCCATGTTTCTCTTGAAACCGGACACTTGGTGTGTTATGTTTCTCGGACTGCTATGTTCGTTTGGGGTGTAAGCATAATCTATCTTATGAATGTAAATTTCCAAAGTTTTTCATCGAGAACAATTCAAGTTCAGACCACGACGTCGTTTCAAGCATTCCTTCAGGAAAAATCACAATTTTCTACGATGATTATCTCACAGTGTGTACAACAGCCACTTTCGTCTTACAGACACAGACTAATAGCCAACTCTTTATCAGTTCACTGTGTTAGATCAGGTATCTTGCTGTCGCTTTTGACGATGTTATTGATTGCAAAATCTTCAGCCTCCTTAGTCTGTAAGACAAACACAACGCTACTGATACATGGTTCACGAATGGACCAAAAGTATGCTCGGAGCATAATCAACTTGCCTTGAGTCGATGTTGTCCCAAAATCCAACCTCTATCCGTCTACGATACGGTTGGTGTAATACATCCCGCACGATCTTTCTGGAACACAGTCTAGGTTTATATGCTGTGGGTTTCACCTTTGAGAGTTGGGTCTGGCACTTCCATAACACTTCTATAGTAGAGGAGAGCTTGGATATTGCTCACGCATACTTAGCAGAGCGTGAAAATTGACTAACCTTACATAATATAGGTCTGGAGTTGTCAGACTGTGAGGGGTTTTCTGATCAAGGATTGATTTGGATCACTGTGATAAATAGCTGTGATAATTGGTGAAAGTGATAGTATTGATTGCTCTGATCTCTGTCTGCCCTCTGTAGGAGCGCGCCCTCGCGCCCCTTATGAGGGCTATCGCTATTGCTTTTTGCATTAGGTAGGCCGCTGAGTATCAGCCTCGCCTAGGGGTAGGTCTTGGCGATCAGCCCTGATTGGTTGGGATCACAGAATCCTGGTGCTCGAGTCCGCACCCGGATTCTGCCACTTATCTAACAGGAGTATTACTAATGCATATGGGTTATTAAATCGGTGCAAACTACGTTACATCACTACTGCTAGATTTATTCACAAAGCAAGGATTTAAAATGTTTTGTTCAAGGTGAGAGCAAGAATATTGATATACATAACCTGATATGATCAGGTTGAGATGAACGACCTCATTATTATAGGAGCCAAACCTGATATCGGTGTTGCGTTCGCACAACTATGACACAAGTTGACCATTAATCAACTAAGGTTCTACCGTACAAAGGGAACTTTCTCTCTACAATGGCTCTGAAAAAAAGTTACTTCAAACAGAAATCAAGAGACAAAACAACAATCTAAGCTTACTTTGTTGTTTTTGCTTGGTCCTTGCATTGCTAAACGACAAAGACGTGTTCAAGACAAATGCAGTACACTTCCCCCAAGGCACTATGCTCCATTATGTGAGACCATAACGTACTAGGAGCTCTGAAGCCGGGCGCCCTGGAGAGTGTCTACAAAAGGCGGCTCTATAACGTGTTGCAAGAACGTCTTACCACAATGTAATGTATGACCCTCAGTATCATATCTTGCTTCAACTACAACACCCGTGAACTTGGATCGATATTGCTTCCTCAGTAGTAGAAGCAATGCACAATGTGCCATTCGTTAGTAGACCAATATAATTTGCCTGGCATATCAGCCAAAAGCCCTACCTGGAATATGTCCAAAGGTCGATTTCCATTAACATCTTCGAAATATCCCCGTGTGTCATTTGGCCCTGATCCTGTCAGATTGAAATCAGCTGTTAATTCTCTATCGCGGCAGTAGTCTGGAAGCCAAGCTGAAGCGAGTAAATCGTATGTGCGGCCATTCGATAGTGTTTCTTCAACAGATGCTCCCCAATAACACAAGCCACTTTGTTTGTAGAAGGTTACATGATGATACAAGCGCTTTATAAGGTCTGTAGCGCCGTATAATGCAAGTATAATAACTAACACTTTGCAAAGAATAGAGATCAGGCGTGACCATGTCCATTTGGAGAACCTTGATAGTATATTCATCTCAGCTCCATATAGTGTCTGATTGGCCTGTCTCATGTCGACCTCAAGCTGATCTTTGGGTGGTAATCTTAAGTACTTAGACCAAAGCAAATACATGCTGGAAGTATTGATACTGTAATGAAGTCACTGACGTTGATTATCTATTTAGACGAATCAGTATGGGAAATGCACCTATTGCTTTTGAGATGAACGAGAACTCTTAGACAAGAAGCAAGATTACTCAAGGCAATCAGCTTCAAGATATAAAATTTGAATACGATAAGAGTGCAAGCACCTATATTTAGTCTCCAAGAAAGAAGGCCACAGCTTACAGGATGCAAAGAGTGAAGACAATTATTTGCCTTGAATGCTAGGCAGAGGGTAGAGAGACGGAGAGAAGTGAGGTTTTTGAATTAATTAGAATCTTGATTTATTGCTCGACTTGTCGCGAATTTGAGTTGTGGCAATGACAAAGTCAACGATTTTGATTTGGATTGAGTGATCTGGGGCATAATGAAGTGACAGTAGATCACAACATAATTGTTCGAGATCGGAGGACTGTACAAGGAATAATGGTAAAGAACCGTAGTAAGACCGCAGTCAAACAGCATAGGGCTATAACTGAACTAAAAACAACGGGTAAGCAGATGACGTTCATTAGGGGTAGGGGATATTAAGTACACCAGGCAGATAAGAATGCGACAATGATGGAACTAGAATAGATGGAAGAAAGAGAAAGCGAAGATCTAAGATAAGGGTATGCAAATTTACTCTGCTATAAACCATATCTATGTAAAAAACATTTGCCACTAATGCAATCATCTTTCTATTACTAAGTCAGCATCACGAGCTCGTTTATTATTCTCTTCCTTCTCATTACAGGATTTGTTGCTGTCGAACCGAATCATGATCCCGTTCCTCAAGACGGTGTATGTTCTTTCTGCCTTTACCTTATTAATCCTTTACTAACTAGATTTACATGTAACGGGATGCACTTGACCTTGCAGGTATGCCAAAACCAGCGCAATCGTCATAAGTTTTGTAGGCGTGCCTTGCAGAGGAGTTTACTTCTTCTCGCTAACAGGTTTTATGGCAAACCCAGGGCATTGTTTCTCTTGTAGCTTTCTATTGTAGTAGGATCCGTTGTATGAAGCTCTCTTCATCTAAGATTTCAAGCTCGGACGGCCTTGCTGTTTAGCTTATAGCTGCTTATTCGCAGTATTGAACTCGTATTTCTTCAACGTTCCCTACTGTTTTCACGCGCGTAATGCACGCATTTGCATAATTCACGCAATCGCGGTCATACCAGACCTTTTTAGAGGCTCTGCAACTCAACACTACCGTGTTAATAGAAGGCTCCCTTGTAGAGATAGTTAGTTTAGTTCTGTAGTAGAGGATACGCTACACAAAACACTGCGAGAAATCACAGCATTGAATGGTCAACGTTGTCGCGACAGCACCACGGAGTCACGCAGCCTCAACTACTTCAGGATATCAAGTGACAGGGACTTACGCAATAATGGAAAGAAGAGCTTGTAAAGTGTACAGAGTATAGAGGAGCATACTGCTCTTCGTATACCTGGTATAATAGAGATGGTCGCCAATTTTGCGTCAGTAGTCGCCCAGGAGCTAATAAACGAGAGCTGGGTTAAGCACTCCACCAACAAGTATGCTATCTATTTCATTCCTTAATACTCAACGGATGTGGAAGACTGTAGCCGCAAGGCCAATCTTTATGGTAAGGATAGGGTTTATTTCAACCTAATACAGCGCAAGACTGTTAAGTATGAGATTGAGGCTGAGCACTTGGATAATATGGATAATAATGTCTTTGCAATGCGAGTTACGTTAGGAATCAGGGATATGCTTAGCCAACGTATGTAACAGAATCATGAGGTCAAAGCATCACTTTGATATGGCAATCGTGCCTGCTTGAATCTCTTAGCGCGCGTATGTGTGCGGCGATGGATTAGCTTTGCCCCCTAGTCTCCTCATTCGACCCACACGCTGCACCCATATGATAAGGTGATGTTCAAGTCTTTTTCAACTACGTACTCAAAGCAGCTTACAATACACCTTCACAGTGGCTAGACGAACTAACCTGTTTTAGAAATCGACCTTGGATTTTAAAAATTGGCCATGTTCGCACTAATAGTCTTCTTCATGGGGCTTCTTGATCGACAGCGGCCACCATACAATGGACCAGAGTCCTATAATACTGACCGGTTCATTTCACTAGTATACTTCCCTGGCATAAAGATAGACTGAAGAAAAGCAAAGCGGTTCACGACGGGTCTCTGAGCTCGGGCAGAGATAGGAGCGTCTGTGTCGGCACCTGATGTAGATTTTGCTCGTGGTGGGTCTAGGTCTAGCACTTTAAGGCATAATTAAGATATACTCTAGATTGCATTCTTCATATGGAAACTAATGTTTGACTCTAAGAGAATTGCGAGTCAAAGAGTAAAAGTACGGCTGGGTCGATTTCTTGTCGCACGCACCATTAGACCTGTTTATGAGACGCTGGCGTGGTAACCAGCTCTCTAGAGGCGACCAAAATAGCTAGTTTCTTTATGCTTTGCTCTAGAATTACATTTTCAGTCGTGAAAATAAGTCTTATAGCAAAGAAAGAATCATCTAAATTCCTACGGTTGAGTCTAGCTTCCTCAATAGTCAGCGAGCGGCAAGTATCAAGTTGAGGCCTAAGGTTTCGGACAGCACGGCTACGAGCTTCCGATGAGTTTCCCACAATACTTAGAAAAAGATAACAACGACTAGAAACCATCTATAGGGTACCGTATCAGTGGGGAGGTTCTAGGATAGGGGTTTTTCGACGACAGTAAGTTCATAGAAAGTGTGGGCTATGATCGATCCAAAGTCCAACTGGGGTACAAGGAGATAAGCTGATTAGAAGATGGCACGGAACGAAGGGGTCTTTGAGAATGGCCACAGTGGTCAATCTGAACTGTAGTAGACCACTGCTGGGTGGTGGGACGCATGAATAGGTGAGATCAACATGGTGCTGCATTTCGATCCACTCCACTCGCCGACCACCTGCGAGTCGTCGCAGGGGCCAAAGATGAGAAAAGCGCCGTCAATATTGTAGCGGACAAGATCTCCCGTACAGGAGCAGCATGGTCATTGCGCAGGCAGAGAAAAGGCAGTAAAGAGGTGATCGTCTTGTCCGGACCGACAGTGGAACCGACCACCCAGCCACGGAAACTAACGGCTCCGCCAATGTTTGGTCACCCGTCACACGATACTTGTAACCGAACATTCTGTCGCTCTGTAGCACCGTCGCTTATGCACCTCCTCTGCCCACCTGGCCTAGCTCATGGACTTAACATGCATCATGGGCAGGTCGCATGGCTCTAACGACTGCAGGAACGGGGACATAAGAGCAGTCCAGTTTGACGATAGCGCGTCTTATGAAGCCTCCAGATCCAACAGGTGGTTCTTGATAACCCTCCAGCTACCAGTACAGTACGGGTTTCCTCGAGCAAGGTATCAAAGCTGTAGCTGGTGCACTACAGTACCGGCAACGTCTCCTCGATCCGCAACCACTCCTCGCCGGCAGCTACCGCCGAGTAGAAGTTTTGTTGTTCGATCAAGACTCTTTTAGGTGTCATCTTGCTTCCAGGCGGGATGGGTAAGCAGGCGGGTAGCGCACTCGACTCATATCGGGCCGACGCGAGGCTTTCACGCTCTTCACTTCCCCCATCCCTATACGGCCACACCAATCTTCTGTAATCTCGCTGCTGATTGATAGTAACTCTCCAACTAGACCATCCAGCAATGTGTGGCAGCAACTGCAACCTGACATTGGGTTTGCTCCGCGATAGCTTGGGCATGTCCGCGTCCGTGTGGTACCTGGGCATTGATGTGGACAAATGCGCCTACCTGTCTGCATTAGCACACTACGACGTAAGATATGATGTATGAAAATACCGCCTGCTTTGTCCACACCTACTCGTATAGCCTTCTTGAAGCAGAGCCATGCCACTGCCTCCAACTGTCCGTATGCCATTGCTTTTCCCCACGAGTGAACAGTGGTCCTTGTCGACTATCACTGTGCGCTCTCTTCAATGGGTTCCTGGGTACACCGCTCCACCACACACAGCTGTTTCACATTTTATGCCTGAATTTGCTCCGCTTCCAGCACTCTGGACAGACTGGTCTCGATGGTTGCCTCTTCTCGCGCCCAAATCGTCCGATCCATGGCCTGGCCAAAGATGCCGAGGAAATGGTGGGTCTAGTGTCTGCGCATGCAATATAATGATCCTGCTTATCGGTTGTGGTCAGTGCTATTCAGTACTTATTAGTATCTTGGCTCTTGGCTGGTTCCGCTGTTACATCCTTCATCTTCTCGTCATTGGTTCGTTACGCTGACGGAATTTTTGTGTGTTGACAATCCTATCTCAAACCCCCTAAGACCTGTAAATTCACCCATCAGATATTAAAGCAGAATTGGCTGAAAATGTATCCGTGATCTGTCTTCCCTTAGCAATATCATGTGGCGACTACACACCCGCAACGCTGAGCTGCAAACTCAGACATCTTTTCTGGTAATGCCACGTCTGGCGCGCAATTATCAGTGTACATCTGCGCTCAGTGTAATCTTCTCACATAGGAGTTGCCAATGCGAAATGAGTAGGAGTAATGATAATTTCAGGAATGTTGATGCATAATACAAGGCTCTTGGAGTTTGAAGAAAATGCATAGTTCACGCAGTCACGATGCGCTTCTCAATTGGCGTGTCTGATAGTACTTTACGTACGTTAGAAACCACTAGCCTGAGATAAGGGTATACTCCGGCGCTTTGGCCAGCTAGACGCGCGTTCACGTTGATGGACCCCAAAGAACTAGTTACTTGAAAAGAATCTCTATCATTGTGTTTCAGGAACAGCCTAATTGCAATATGTATGCGTCGACATGACGTTGTCCTTGACGCGTCATGATAAGGCGAAGGATTTGTTTTCGGTGAGGAACATTGCGGAGTGGGGTTGTATTCCACAAAATTAGGTGAACACTGACACAGAAAAGTCAGAAAAGTCAGATAACAAAGGAACATGACGAGTTCAGCTCAAAAATGGAATTGTGATTATGTAGATGTCAGAAAGTGTGTTCTTCAGGTTTTCGGGTACACGAAAGAACGCCGCGAGGAAAAGGTAAGGCTTTGGATACCATGTATCGCACAGCCCAATGTTCCCTGAAAAAGGGCTCCGCAAAAGCCCTGCCAAGCCAATTAAGACGATTGCCAAGTTACTTAGGGCGATTGCCAAGTCAATGAAGAGAGCGATTCAAGAGGCTTAGCCTCTTGGTTGCGTGTACGTTGATGGCAACGGTGAGGCTAGACCGAGCATGCAGTACGTACGCTCAACAACTCAACTTAGCTATCATCAATTTCTCCCAAAAGATTCGAATATAAAGTCCCTAGGGATAGTCGCAGAGGATGTCACTACTCACCAAGTACATCAGTGTTCCTTCCTTTCCAAGAATTTGATTGCCTTGTCCTTACACTTGCTCCTTCCGTACACACTACATTCCATCCAGACAAAATGAAGATTTCGATTGCTACCATGCTCCTCAGTCTTTCCGCCCTGGCAGCGGCGCATCCCGGCCAGAGCAAGGCTGAGATGAAACGGGAAGCAGCAGAGCGCAATGCGTATCTGAGCACTCACAAACGATCGCTAGCTCATTGTGCAGACCAGTTGAAGGCAAGGGGTAACGATGTTGCTATGCAGAATCGTCGTCGGTCTTTGGTCGAGAACGCACGCCAGAAAAGGTCTATTAGTACTGGTAGGCAGTGCATGATTTTTGAGGCTGAGCAGCAATGCTAATCCAGAGTTCAGGGAAGCCATATCTCCAAGCCCGCGATGTCGATACCGTACTCGCCACTAACCACAAGTCCAATCTCACTGGTGTCACTCCTGACACCGATCCCTCGCTTCTCTTCTCGGGCAACAACAGCTGCATTCTCACGCCTGAGGTCACCCAAGGTCCTTACTGGGTTTCTGGTGAGCTCGTTCGCCAGAACATGACGGACGGCGAGCAGGGTGTGCCCCTCACCCTTGACATCCAGATCATCGATGTCAACACTTGTGAGCCTGTCCCTAAGGTCTATCTCGAGGCGTGGCACTGCAACTCCACTGGTGTGTACTCTGGTGTCGTTGCAAACGGCAACGGTGACTCTTCCGATGAGTCTAACCTTGACGCCACCTTTCTTCGCGGTATTAATCTCTCTGACAACGATGGCGTTGTTACTTTTGACACGGTGTTTCCGGGACATTACACTGGTCGTGCGGTAAGATTGACTCCACGTCTTATCTTCTGCAACCCTAGACTTACGCAATTTTAGACCCATATACATGTCCTCAGCCATGTTGGTGCTTCCTTGAACGCTAACAAAACTCTGGCTGGTGGTAACATCACCCATGTTGGCCAGGTGTTCTTCGATCAGGATCTCATCTCACTTGTCGAGGCTGAAGAGCCGTATGCCAGTAACACACAGGAACTCACGACCAATGCTCAGGATTCCATCCTCTCTGAGGAAGCTGCCGAGGTCGATCCTATGGTTGAATACGTTCTGCTCGGAGATGATGTGTCTGAGGGTGTTTTTGCTTGGATCGCTTTTGGCATGGACACTACTTCTTCGTACGATGTCAGCCCGGCTGTCTACTACACTTCTGAAGGTGGTGTTGAAAACGAGAATTCCGGTATGGGAGGTGGTGGTATGCCCCCAAATGGCACGGCACCCGGCGGCAGCCCCCCTACTGGCGCTCCACCATCTGCCTCATCTGCCTAGGGGTCACTGTCTCACTGATAGTTTCATCATGGAAAGAAGGAAACGGAGATGAGAGTTCATAATTCTGAATACAGCATGGTGAGCTGTTGTATTCATCTCTTTATAGTAACATTATCTAAAACTAGTAATCATATCAGTTTACTAGTTGAGTTCAAACGTTTCAAAAATGCGCCTTTGTGTGCGGCACATGAAGATGCTGCCCGGATTAAAAACTGGCTCTGGGACATGGCTTGACGGTTTTGACCATACTCTTTCTACCCAAGTCACAGCAAGCACACCTATCGCCCTTCGCGGTTTGCATGTGAAAACAACGCAACTTACTGGCCACGACTGCCGCTTTTCCTACGATAGCCACCTACAACTTACTTTTGATACACGACGTCGTGCAGTGAATGAGCGCTATTTTAGCCCGTGTCCTCCTCAGACTGCAGGGGATCATTCGTTGAAGATGACCATGAAAATCTTCTTCATACTACTGCAATATCTATTCTACTTAGTTGAGTCATTGCGCGCGCTGCTTTAATAAAAGTATGAAAGAAATGAGCCGATTGGTCGCAACTACGCGAGAATATTGCTTGGTCTTACCCTATTGGATAAAGTGTCTTGGCTATTACCCTATACTTAGCCCAGCTTGCGCTACATATGTCCTGTGGTACGATATAGGATCAAGCTCAAGAAATCAAGGGGCGACCCTCAATAAGATAAGCCAGTAACAATCACTGGCAGTGAACTGTGTGAAGAAGGTATTCATCTTCGCCAAAAAGAAATCCTAATATATGCTGATAGTCTAGTCACGTGTTACCATATCATTATACATGTGTACGCACTTCTCGTTGTCTTGTGATAATACTGCTCAATCACTTATCTCTTTCGGATCACTGTTTTCTTTTGGTCCGCCCTTCGGCTCACGACAACCTCCAGATCAAGAACATGTCAAAGCGTTCCATGGATCAGGAAGGTGGTTAGCGAGCATCAGAGCGAGCGAGAGTCTTCCCGGTGAAGTGTTGTCCAATCAGAGCAGCCGGAGAGGCAGAAGCGAACACGATCTGGGTGGCGCGGGGAGTTGGGCAAGGGAATGCGCCTTTCACACTACTGACTCAAACTACCACACTCTGCAAGGCATCCCAAGCTGATTCATGCATCCTACGGCATCATGCCTCCGTTCGGGAAGCATTTCCGAACCGTTTCCAGGGCTTCTACTCCCGCATTAAGTGAGGTCGTGGCCTGTGCTCATGCTACGTATGGATGTGGTAGCATTGCAATAGAATACAGTGACACGAGATGGTATGTAGTCTCGCTACTGAAGGCATAGAAGGGCACGGAATTAAGTGTCCATCTCTCCACTCGAGAGAGCACGAGTCATAGCATATGATGACGCGATGGCATTCCCCTTCGTTGGGTCCCGGTTCAGGGCACAGGCCATGTTACCCCATACATACATACCCCGTACTAAGCAGATAAGATTTCTGGAGCCTAGCTTTAGCGGCACCACCCTCTTCACTATGGTTCTCCAGGCCCGCCACTACAGCCGGGCTGATGTGACAGCCGACCAGCTGGTCTCCTAATGCCATACGCTAGATGCTAAGTTAGGAGCTGATTGGGCAAGCACTTGCGAGCCTGCGGCAAGGCGTCGCTTAGACTCGATCAAGCATGTTACGCGCGGCTTCTCCTTTACGAAGAAACTACTAGGACCCGAAGATCCCGACCCGCATCAGCTTTCGATCCTTTCAGGATCATACTTTAAGACGGTGGGGTCATTTAATCCTTGATCGAACATCCTCTACGGTACATGCCAGTTCGACTTCAAACAAAGCATTATGGCCGATGACGAGAACTTAGCTAAAGAAAGTCTGGTACGCAAATTGCTTCTAACACTACACGCACGCAACTCATTGACATGATACAGGTCCCTGTTGCTTTGGCTGTTGTTACCGTCTTCACAGTGCTTTCATGCGCCTGCGTAGCCCTTCGGTTTTACACACGGTACGCATAGCTTTCTGCAGCATTCGGTGATTATGAGTCTAACAGGATTTTGCATTTGCATAGGAGAGTCATCTTGCGGAATGTTGGGGCGGACGATTATACGATTCTTGTAGCCCAGATACTCAACTTGGGGGTATCAGCCGGCAATTACGCAATCCTTACTGGTGGGGGTGCAGGCCGACACATCTTTGTTGTTGAGGACAAACTGGTACTCTTTTCAAAGGTAAAAAGCCTGTGATATAGTACGAGGTATTAGGCGTATGAGAGCTAACCTAATAAAGATACTCTTAGCCTCCATAGAGATATACAATGCGACACAAATTGCGATCAAGATATCTCTCCTACTACAATACGGAAAGATCTTCCCTGGCAGACCTATGAGACTCATCTGCCATTGGGGAGTTGCGCTCCTCCTGATATGGGGAGCTGCACAGCAGTGAGTCTTCCAGTCAAGATCTACTGAGATTCATCTAACAGTTTCATTCTTCAAAGGGTGTTCACCCCATTCATCTGCACTTTCACACATATCACACATATAAAGCCAGGAGTTTGCGTTGGAAACAACACGTGAGTGACGCAGTAGCCATGTACAAGTGTGTCAGTGTTTACTAACAGCGATCAGACTCGCTGCACTCAATGCTGTCATGAACGTGATTACCGATTTTCTCATTCTCATCATCCCAGTCAAGCCAGTGGTTCAATTGCAGATTAGTGCCTTGCGTAAGGTATACCTGTTGGCTATTCTGTGCATAGGCTTGGCGTAAGTTGTACTCGTACTTCTTTTTTGACAACCGTACTCACATCTGGCAGTGTTTGCATTATCTCAGCAATAAGGCTCAATATGCTGATTAATCCTAAGTATGACTGGAACGACATCACATGGCAGATCGGGACTGTTGCCTACCTTTCTACCCTCGAAACCAGCCTTGGTATAATGTGCGCCTGCATCCCCACGCTTCGGCCGCTGCTGAAGAAGATTTCACCAAAGATGGCAGGATCAAGCGGCAGAGACGCGTCGACTGCTGCCAACCAATATGGCAGCAAGCGGGGAACTCGATACATGAACGATGGCACTCAAAAGACGGCGCCGGAGAACGCTATTTACATACAAAAAGACGTCCATTTCCAAAGCACAACAGAACTCAGGGATGTCTCGCCCAAAGAACCTTACTCGGTTTCCCATCGATCGTCTGATGAAATCAGCTTGGAACCAGCTTACCCAACAACAAATCGCTAGGGCTCGTTTCTTTATCATTTAAGAAAGATACAATGTACTTAATTTACGATTGCTACATGAAAAAGCCAGAGATTTTCCTTAGAGCCATCCAGTGACGTTTCTATTAGAGCGATGGGTATGTACCAAGATTCGCTTGATAGCGTCGCTTTCTGTCAAGGTAACCAAACCAGAAACGGTAGTAACAAAACTAAACATGTTTGCAAGAAGCGGCGATGAAGCCATCGAAGATCTCATGGATGGGCCTGTAAATGGGAACAGGGTGACCACGCGAAGGGTAGGGGTTATGCTATGCTGATTTCACACAGACCTGGCAGACTCAGGTACTGGTAGGGTTAGGGTTAGATTGGTTTAGCCTGCATCAGACCTAGCCCCCACCTCACTTCGATCCCCACGTGGTGGTGCTATCGACCACGTGTACTTCGCCTTCGATATCGGTGCCAGTATCAACCCCCTGAAGGAAGCTTAACAAAAGCCCGGATTAGCGCATCCTCCACATATCGAAATGTCGCCGTCAATAATCATAAGCTCGGTTGCAGCCCCAGCAACTGAGAGTTTGTAGGTTGTAATACCTTGCCACGCGACTGATCGGCTCCTGCAGCATGCACCGGCGCTATTATGCTCATCAACACGCGACACAACCACGGCTCATAGCGTGAGAATCTGGGGAAATAGACGGCATGCAATTCGAAGGCGCTTATAAGATTGGCCACGTCATGCTAAGAATGTACGAACGACTGGGCTCTCCCTTACACTTTCGGAGCAAATGCCTGTAAGTACTGGGTCGGCAAGTGGTAGTGCTGACACGCTTACTCGAAAGGTTCCGTGTCTACTCCGTAAAAAGATTGTCGATCTGGATTCTTGTATCCAACTACTCCGTTTCGTTTAGGCATAAAGTTGTCTTCGTAGTATGAACCTTTTGTTCACCTCATGATCCAAACTTTGCGGCAGCCATCAAACATATTGGTGCTTAGACTCTGACCAATCATGAAGGCAGCTGTCATCACCTCGCTTCTTGTCCCTTGTGCTTTAGCCCAAGTCCTCACCACCCAACAACTGAATGCGGAGCTCACCAGGATTTGCCAGGGTAAGCAGCCGGGTGATGCTTGCAATTGGGTAAGAACTATCTTCTAGACGTTTTCTGGCTTTCAACCCTACTTCGCCTGGCAGAAACATCTTCCACGTGGTCCGTGCAGTATCGATGCCTTCGTGGCATGTGGCGGCGGTGATCTACACCTTTTCATAGCTAAGACGCCTTCTAGGATTATAGCTGGTCCTTTCCGGCGTACCCGGGACCAGGCACCATGATCCAGACTTGCAAGGCCACGACCTTCTGTAACTGTGGTAATAGCCCAAAGACCTGCACAGTAGGGAGCCCTGAATATCAACAAAATCCCCTGGTGAGTCCGAATGGCGCGCACCATGATAGCCGCCGGTCACTGATTGGAGTTTCAGACATGTATGATGCCTCCTGCTAGTGCTTGCACTTCAAGGACAATTTCCTCCTAAATATCTGCTGGGCTGTCGCGATGACTTAAAAGTTCACTGAAGGTCATGCTATGCATCCTCGTGTTAGTACTACATAGTCGTCTACAAATCCAAACGGATGTCCTCATCAAAATCTCCCGTTCCTTATCACTTGATCACGCTGTGTCCAGTCTTGTGAACTTTTGGCAATGTATATTGTTGCACTATTCCAAGTGAGCACACGTATCTGGGCAGTGATTAGCTAAATAAGCAAACTTCGAACAGTAAGAAATTTGCAACAAGCCTTACTATTGATTCTCGAGTCTACACCGTGAATTGTGGCTGTTGACGAATCTATCACATGAGGTAGGTTCATTAGTCCGTATTTAGTGTACAGAGCGAACTAGTACCACCGCCCGTAGTTGGTGGCAATGAAAGTTCAATCGTTGCCGATAGCGAAACGTAGAAGAGTCCGGTCAAACTATGACAGCAGCCACGTGGTTTTGGATCAACGGGGAGACTCCGCGCACTAGCCACAGGTATCTGTCTCATCTCACTACGGATAGGGCGCCACTTCCGAGGAAACAAGGTTATGCAGCCAGTCAGAACCTTGACCGATTTACGCCACAGCCGCAAACCAACCTTCATCATTCCCTATGGAAGAAAAGTCGGACTTGGGTTTATGCTCATCTCGTGGATACTGTAACGGCGTGGTGTCTCCATCGACTGCAAAGTCCATTGCACAGGTCCGCAAACCCGCTAACGCCTAACGACGACCTTGCTTCGATAGTGACGAAAACGCTGTTCTTCCCTCAATAGCATTTGCCTGTTAGAAATTATTGTCCGTGCTTCCGCGGATACCGTTTGTACCAATGCTGCAGTGTCTCGGCTATCGCTATGTTTATACCCTAGTAGGCGCTGAGAAATAGGAATGGCACCTCGCCGGTTGCTGCTAGCTCTTTCGCCGTTGTGTATGATTCGAAGCGAGCTCCAGTTCATAGCTAGCCCACCGAGCGATTCGTAAGACCGACGAAACAACTCAGTAGCTGCAGACCCCCAGGGACAGCATCCAGCGTATTTTGATGCTTGCATGAGACTGCGTCGGGGGTTATGCTTCGTGGCCAGCCAGTCAGTGCATTGCTGTCTGCCTTGGGGGCTAAATTGTAGGAGTAAGGCGAGCAAGCGCTAGGAGATTTTCGTCTCGCGCTTCGCATATCTATTGGCTCGCGAGTCGCTTCAGCGAAGCTGCGCGTTCTGAGTGGAGAGGAGATTTTGGGGGCCAAAGCCACGTCTGACATGCCTGTGCTAAATTGGAATCCGTCCTATGCAGATATAATGGAGCCGCAACCGCGCTTGATTCCTCCCATGGAGCTTCCCACCAAGCCATGGCAAACAGCGCTCTCCATTTACTGGGAGGTCCTAATTCGCAGCCTTATGGTCCAGTACCGATGACTCAGGATCCCTCAACCCCTCCAGCGGAGAAGGCGCATGTGTCTACAACCACCACACCCATTGTTCCGGGCCTGAAGAAGAGTTCCTCGCAATCATGGTCGGCTGCACAAATCGCCTTGACGCTGGCGATCCCACTTGTCGCTCTCATCGCATGGCTGGCATGCGTCCGAGCAAATCCGCGAATCTTCGATACATTCGCGGGTGAGGAGATTGGGGGTCGACTTAGCCAAGCACAGGCAAAAGCGATTGATGTGATCACAGGAGCCATACTAGCGCCTATGTTCATGGCAGCTGTGAACTTTGTGTGGTTTGGTAGCGCCCGCGTGTCAGTCGTGAACGAACAACAATCGAAGCCAATCCCACTCCGCACGCTGGTAACGGCCAGCAATACCTCTGGAGGGAATTACGATTTTTTCCAGATTCGCAACCTCCTTCTCGGCAAGACCTGGTCACTGGGAACTTTTGCTCTGTTGACAATTCTCTCTGCTGTGTCCAGAACAGCGCTGAGCAACGTTATTGCGTACGAGGCATTTTCCGAACTCAGCTCCTCAAAGACCTTGGCTGCTTTGAGATTGCAGACCGACGCGGTTGTCAACGCGGACCGTGGCATGGACAACAACAACAAACTGCGTTTGTACGACTTCGACATGTCTCAGAACGCCCAAGTCGCCAAGAACATGATGAGCCTCTTGACCGACCTATCCTACGAGGATGCCGCCTCGAAGCTGACCAACGGTACCTACGTGGGCGTCAACGCAACAACCCAATCTCTACGATCTCTGCCACCATCGATCTCCAAGCTGGAAAATGTACCTGCGTACCGAATCTCTGTC
This sequence comes from Curvularia lunata, assembly GCA_005212705.1. Taxonomy (NCBI): domain Eukaryota; kingdom Fungi; phylum Ascomycota; class Dothideomycetes; order Pleosporales; family Pleosporaceae; genus Curvularia; species Curvularia lunata. Next base: position 345,629 of record PELC01000006.1, on the reverse strand, counting down.
GATTGCACTCCCGATTTGCCATTGACAGTATCCGTCATGCAGCCCCTGGGCAAACTTAACACCCAAATCGGCCTCATGCTCAACACCACTAAGACGTCAAACAATACTATATTCCAAGCCAACTACCCTGGCGTACCAGATAACATCCGGACAGTCGACGGCGACAGTTACACATACGCTGCGTTTTCTCTGGGATATCGCGAGGCGTATCTCGGTCACATGGAAAGGTTCAACCTAACCAACGGTACGACTCCGTCTAAATACGGCAACGTCGGCTACCGCGCCTTCAACATGAGCCAGTGGGGCTTCAACGGGACGCAAGGCGTCATGTCCTTCAGTGGCTTGCGCTGCGTGCTGTACCGCGAACAAGGCCTCGCCAACTCCACGCGGGTCCCAAGCAACGACTCGAGCATCAGCGGCTGGACCATCGACACCACTTCCTTCCCCGACCCACAGGAAAAAACCATTATCCCGTCTCTCCTCGCCAAGTTCCAATGGAGCAACTTCAATTTCCACGCTCCCGGCTCCGTGATACCTGGTCTGGGTCCCGCGCTCAACAAAATGTACGTTGAAGAAGAAGACCAATGGGGCACCAGAGCCAACGACACTTTTACCAACTTCGCACTCAACTTCCTCTACGCGTCGGGCGAGACGCAGCGAATCATATACGAGGTAGCGGCCTCCAGCAGCAACGCCTCGCACAACCGCCCAGAATACACAATCAACGTGCCGGCATTCGAAATGCTGCAGCAGTACCGCATCACGTACGTGCCGAGTATCCTCTTAGTAGGTCTGGTGTGCCTGGTCGGAGCCGCCGCCATTACCAGCATCATGGCACTTTATACGCGGAAGTCTTTTTCGGCGCGTGCCCATCGCCAGGTCGACGTAACGAGGCTTTTGATCGACAGCGTGGTGGGACTGGGGACTGAGGCGAAGGATCTGGCGCGCGTGGCGCAGAGGGGGAATGATGAGTTGGATGCTTGGGCTGCGGGGTGCAAGGTCAGATATACGAGCGTGGGTGATGATGATGGGGCGGTGCAGGTTGTGCTGGAGAAGACGGGTTCGTAAGGGAGTTCTTCGGTGGGGATGAAAGGTGAAAAATAGAAATCAAGGAACGAAGACATGTTTGTATATACGCCTTATTCGAGTTGATTCTCCGTCACAATCACGTCTCGGAAAGCGTAGCGTCAGTGGTGATATCCAAAATCCGATTCAAGAGCTATTTTGAAGAAACCACAGCAATTCTTCATCTGGAACAAAGACGTGAAATCGGTACATGGCTTGTCGGGATAAAAAGGCAATACGTCTAACTATATGTCTATTTTACCAACACCACCACTCACGCGCATTCACTCTATCCTGCCACTACCTGGCAATCTCCATCTATCCTACACCTCCACCAAAAGATTCCTCCTCAGCGCCTCCAGCTGCGCATCACTCAACCCACACTTCTCCCTCATATACCGCTCCGCGCCACCAAACACCCCATCCAGCATCTCTAGACTCCTCAGCATACTCTCTCTCTTTGCGCCGACCATTCTCAGCGCAGCCTGCCTCCCCTTCTCGAGCATCTCCGGCGACATCTCCACTTGCGCGTCTTGCGCTCCGCTCTCTGCTCCCTGCACAATCCTCACCACCTCTTCACGCGACAGCGCCCTGCCCGCCCCTTGCTCGGCCACATACTTTCTAAACGCAGGGCTCTGCATGAGGCGCGCAACGACTATCTCGCGGACATGGCTGAGCCCCAACTCCGTGAGCTGGTACTCTGTAGCAATGTCTTCACGCGGGACGCCGAGAAAGTCAAACAGCAGGCCGAAGAAGATGCCTGTTCGGTCTTTGCCCGCGGTGCAGTGGACGAGGGCACCGATACTGTGTTCTTTACCCTCTTCCTCTTGACTGGCAGGTGCAAGACTCGCCAGGTACCGCAGTATCTGGCCGAAAGCGGGACCTCCATTCGATAGGATATCACGGTATGCCTCGACGAATCCAGTAACGGCTTGGTCCATGTACTTTGCGTACCGCTCTGCCAGGCGCTCGGGCGAGTAGTCGCTCTCTTCAAACACGGGCGTCCACGTCCTTTCTACGCCGGCTTGGTTCATCGCTTGGATCCAGCCGGGCCGCACGTCGTCTTCGGTGGCATTGGTGTCCTTGCCCACGATGCCGGCCCATCCTTTGTCGACTTCGGGCTTAGAGCGTAGGTCAAATACGTGTCCGACTCCTATAACACGCACGGCTTTCCATCCGTCCAGGTCTAGTTTTGAGACCTCGGCGCTGCGGAATAGGACGTGTGGTCGTATCTGTGCTCCAGATGATGTTTTGAGGGAAAAGGCGGCATCTCGAAGGTTGTTGACGTTGCTGACAGTGTAGAATGGCGGGCTTGGTAGAGAGGGACTAGGTCCCTCGGTCATGACTGCTAGTGGGATGAAAAAGTAATTTTGCTAGACGTAGTGAATGGTTGTTGCCCGGTATGGTCCGAAGAGTCGAATGCGCATATACAAGTATTACCAATTCCAGCTTTGGATGCAAGGCCAGATTGTACAGCAGATGCCAGGTACTTTGAGTCCACTGTTCTCGTCCGAGGTCGGTTTAGCAGCCCCGCTATCGCGTTAAAGACAAGCCGAGGATGGAGCAGACCGCCCGAGTCTTTAATTCAAGCACATGCTGAATTCAGCTTCATCACAAAAATCAAGTCAAGAATCGTCCTATACACGAATGTAAGCGCCGCTGATCACGGGTCAAGCAGCAATTGATGGTATAAGAAATGCTCTACCATCACCTTCTAGTAGGGTATACATAATCCAGCGACACCTTTAAATCAATACAATCCGGCAAGGATGCCGTCTACAGCCCGCGATTCGACAGAAACCGCGTATTCGTCACATTACATTACGCGCCCAAACGCCAGCAAATTATAAAAACAACAGCGACTGAAGCCTACGAAGGCTTATCGCAGCCAATGCGGCCCAAGAGCTCCTTGCGATCTCCGTGTCCGGGAATGCTGATACCACTGGCGCGGGAGCTTTCCCTTCTAGCCTGGCGTCGCTGACTGGCACCGTTCATGCGAGCAAATGTCAAGGCATCCACGCCAACCTCCTCCTCCTTTGGTTGCAGGGAGCTCATGCCTGACTCGGCGCATGTAGTTGCCATGTTGAAGATGGTCTTGGTCTGGTCGTGGACCACCTCTTCATCCTCGCCCTCATCGTCTGAACGCAAGTCTTCGGCGGCATTTCCCTTGAGGACCTTGTAGACAATCTTGGCAATGGTGGCGAACCAGATGCAGCAGAATACCTGCAGCGTGAGGAGGAGAGCGAGGAAGTAGTAACGGATTTCCGGGTTCCAGCAAATGGGTCCATTGCGGTCGCTGTAGGCCTTGAGAAGGTTTCCCCAGTGGTTGTTTCCTCCAAGTGCTTCGAACTGGGTCGTGTTTGACGCAGGGACAAACGAGGTTTGTTTCGATGTGGAATCAGCGAGGTAGCAGCCAGGAGCCATGTCAACGGGCGCATAGGCGTAGATGGACCAGCAGACCATCATGTAGAGAACATGGCGGGTAACAATCCAGCTGAGAACGAAGACGCCGAAGGCATAGTCGCAGGCGTTTGTATAGCCCATGTACTTGAGAAGCTTGGCAGTCTGTAGTCGTTAGTCATGCGAGTTTGCGTTGCTAAGCAGAGGGTGCTTACCGGCAAGATGATATCAACGAAATCCATGATGGTAAGGATCACAATACCGACACGCATGTGGAAATATCCGTAGGATAGACACATGAGGGCGGTTGTGAAGAGATGGTGGGTCAGCATCTGGACGTAATCCTTGCGTTTTTCCTCAATGTTGACGACGAGAATCTGCTGGATCCAAAATCCCCATTGCACGAGGTAGTACCACTTGAAGAGGCCGTCGGCTTCTCTGAATGGCCAGCCGTCCCAAATGCCGTGGAGATCGAGCCAGAACTCGGAGTGGTACATGATGTACTATCGCCTGGTTAGCACCGCCATGACAGCGTCGCAAAAGCAAACGTACCATGCCTAGGGACCAGGAGCAGGTATAGTAGACAATCAACCAGGCCTGCTCTTTGAAGCGGTCGAGGCCCTTCTTGGTCCTGATACCTCCCAGCCTAGCCAGTGGATCCAACATGTACTCCATGACAGCCACTCTGACGCCGGTAAAGATGATAGTCCAGAGCATGACAAAAGGGAGATCGTCGGTTCCGCAGCCGTACATGTTGGTTTCCGGGTTATAGTAGGACATGTGGAAAAACTTGTTGGTGCGACTTCGAGCGCGGGGAAAGAAGGTGTGGGTCAAAACAAGGAGGGTAAGGAGGTTGACGGAAATGCCTGAGAAGTCAGTTCTGGCCAGGGTGCAGCCATGGCGGGGTGCTGGGAAAAGACATACCAATCTGGTGGTCGCAGACGAGGGTGCAAAGCGAGGCCATGAGGCCCTCGTCCTGGGCCTTTTTCGACTGCGTCTTGGGCTTCTTGAGCGCAGTGGGGGCTTTCTGGGCGCGGATGGTTGCTGGGTGTGGCTTTCCTAGGGCGGCGCTGCCAGGCGGTATCGTCGCCATTGTCGCCATGCTGGGGGTGTGGTGCGGAGTGTGGGCGAGGGAAGAAGTGAAATTGGTATTATGGTGTTGGGTAGGGGTGGATGGAGTGCGGCAGCGACTGTAGTAGGCCAGGCGTGGCTTCCTTGTTGCGAAACAGCGAGTGTGCGTTCCCAGGTCCAGACGGGATGGAATGCTGTGCTGTGGGGGATATCTCAACAACCAGCAGCCATTGGGGTGGGCAATGGCAGAGCGAGGGAGGCGATGGGGAGCTGCTGCGGAGAGGGAGGCAGGAAGCAGTGTCTGCGGGGGGGCAGCGTCGCAGACGGAGGCAATTGACGGGGGAGCGGTGTGGTGTGTGTGGTGCGCCCAAGCAAAAGATATTCAGGGTTTAGACGTGAAAGCGGGCAAGCGCCAATCAAGCCTCGAGCAAAGCAAGCTGCGCGCCGTGGCCAATGTATGTTCTGGCGCTCCACCCAGCTGCAATGGACGTGTGTCGAAAGCAGAGATATGCACCCGGCATTCCAATGCCCCTGTGGACAGGTGTCGCGGGAGCTAGCTGTTGCTGTGCTGGAGCTGCGTGCTGGAGCGCGCTACGCTATCCTGAGGGGGCGCGCCCACTGGCTGGCCTGGCCACAGTCGGGGCTCGCGTAACTTTTCTGGGTGCCAACCTCTGCTGCGCGACCACGAGCCGCCGCCGCAGGCTCGCCGGGACAATGGCGCGCCCAGTGCTCGTTGAGTTAATTCAAAATCCTCGTCCAGGGACGGCGTGGAGCCAGACGCGGCGGGTCGGGTGGGCGCAAAGGGCCAGCGGAGGCACAGGTGGGCAGCGCCAAGCCCTCGACCTGCCGAGCGTGGGCGGAAAGGAATTCCAGGGTTCGCGGCCGTTTCAGCTGCGCGGGCCAATCATACGCCCACGCGCCCACCAGGCCCGTACCCATCCACCATTACCCCGCCGTGGTCTGATGTGCCCTCACATGGAACCATGTCGTGCCTATCATTTGTGCTCGTTACCTACTATATACACAGTCACAATATTGGCCGTGCCGCGGGTTGCGTCGACTGCGTGACCAGCACCCGAGCCGTCGAGTCATTGCCCCCGACACACAGCATGGTTGCCCTGCTATAGCCTCGCGGCACATGTGCAATGCAATGCAATGCGAGCATAACAATAATTTACCACGTCTGTATATAGGTACCTAGGAAAACGCCAAAGAAAAAAAAAATTGTCCATAGCCCAGCCAGTCTGCCCAATCTAGACGCTCATCCCCTGGAAACATTACATCCAGCTCGCTTCCTCTTCTCCTCCAACCATTTAGTTCTGGTTCTGCGAGTTCAGAATCCTCAGGATCGCCAGGAACAGGTTGATGATGTCCAGATACAGCGAAATGGCCGCAGCAATCTCCTCCTCGACGTGGTAGTGGCGCATAATCAGCTGCGTATCCACCAGAATGTAGCCCGAAAAGATCAGCGCGCAGACGATGCCGTAGCCCAGGTCCACGGTGCTGTTGTACGGGAAGAACACCGACATGAAGCCAAACAGCACAACCAGCCACAGCGCTCCAAACAGATATGGCACCCAGCTTGTAAAGTCATACTTAGACTGGCACGCAAACAGGCTGAGGGCTATAAATATGCCCAGCGTGAAGAACACCGCCTGCAGCACAATCTTGGACTCGGTGAACGACACAATGACCGAGATTGAGTATGCCTCCATAGCTGTGAAGCCGCCGAGGAATAGCAGGTTCATCGGATACGATTTGCGCTTCCAGTACGTGAGGCCCAGGAAGACAAAAGAGCCAAACAGCGACACCCACAACGGCCACTGGTGTGTTTGAATCCATGTCCGGTATGTTACCGATGTCATCGACACGAAGCTGACGGCGGCTGTCGCAAGCAGTTGGACGGTTCTGTCTTTGGTCAGTATATGCGATTCCTGCGTGGCGACACCCTGGGGCACTGCTTACAGAATGGCGTACACCTTCCTGACAAACGCCATGCGGATGTCCAGCGTCGCCTCGGCTACCACTCCTCCAAACTTGAAGTCGTCGGGCAGATTGTCATCTTCGCTGCGTGGCACTCCGCGCAAAAGAGCTTCCTGCGGTTCCGTCGCCTGGTAGCTAGGTGGCGCTTGCGAGTACGAGGGTGCAGCCTCGTCGAGCGAGTCGCGCTGCGGCACGTTCTGGTATTTCGGTCCAGCCATGGCGGTTTTGCTCGTCACAAATCAGGATGCGTGTGCGATGCGAAAGCGCGAGGTCGAGATGCGGTACCGTAGGTGTACAGGTGTGAGGAACGGGAGTGAGACGCGATGGCGCGGGTAGTGCTGCCTTGATGAGGTCACGCAGACGCGCAGCTCCGCTTCACGTGCCATCCTCCCGAAACTACCTCGACGTTCCAGCTTCTTCCACCCCTCACAGTAAAGCAACACTGCACATCAGCTCATCTCAGTTTGAAATTCTCAATTTGCACCTCGCCTTGATTTGCAGGATGCCCGAACTACTGTGACGGCTTGCAACCCGACGCCTGGGCTAGGCCAGCGCTGCTTACCATTTCAATAAGAGCATCCGTCGGGACCATGGAGTGCCTGATCCACAATCCTACTATCAAAATGTCGCCGAGACCAAAATGCTTTCGTTACATGCATCAGTATGCAAGGCTCAAAGCTCCTAGACTGACTAGTACCCTCATGGCCCAACTTGGCATAATACATACCCCAGAAGACAACGAATCGGACCTTTTGTTCGGGTGGTAGTACCCATGGCCTGTGCATTCCTTTGCAGTAGCACTGGCATAATATTAGCAACTGGCTGTGATGCTACAAATGACTACCCTGATCCAAAACCTCTATCTTCGCAATTACGAAGTAAGTGCAAGGGTACTTATTCTACTCCTTGGGCTCTCATGTGACCAAAATGCTTCCTCTGCCAACAGTAATGACGTCAAGTTTCGCTCTTCCATCTGGGGTGCTAGCACATCCGTCATCATCAAAACCACCCTTGTCGCCAACAAACACTGGAAAATGAGGTGTACATGCAGTCAACGGGGATATTTTAGACTGGAAGAATCATGAAAATCACAAAATACTCATGTACGCCGACTCCTGAAAAAGACCAATGAATTAACAACCACTTGTGATATGAGTGAATATATCATATTCGGTTGATCAAATTATTGCCATTCTTCCGCTTCTAGCTGGATAAGTTACAAAGCCACTTCCACCCAGTACTCCAAGCACTCCAAGAAACCACATTGACCACCATTTTCTGCCAACCTCTCCTATGGCGAGATTTCACCGACTCCAACAGGTCCTTTGACCACTATGTCCCCATCTCTCTGTGAGATTGGAGCACGCGACCAAACTAATACGGTGGCTCCCTCCCCTTCTCATTCAACACCATCTTGAACCGAATGCCCTGCGAGCTCGGCCTTACCAACGCAACACCACCATCACCCACACACTCTACGTCGCTGTCGTCCGTCTCGAACAACACCAGCTTACCGATGTCGCCCTCTGCCTCGCAGCCTTCACTTCCGAACCTCGCAAACAAATGGGCAATCATGAGATACAACTCGGCCCAGGCGAGATTGATCCCAATGCACGCTCTAGTGCCCTTGCTGAACGCAAACTGGTACTTCTCCAGTCCTGGGTTCTCGATCCAGCGTTCAGGACGGAAGGTAGTCGGATCAGGGAAGATGGACGCGTCGCGGAACAAGAGCGGGTGAGACATGCACATTGGCGTTCCGGCTGGCACGTACCATTTCTTGCCTGTGGTTTTGTCCGTGAAGGGGATTCCCACATGAGGCGAGATGCGGGGCGAGCGGTGAGAGGCGCCGATGCCGATGCGGAGGCCTTCGTTGATGCACGCGGTGAAGTAGGGGAGGTGCTCCAGTGTAGAGAGATTGTGCATGGTATCGGGTCCGCCGGGGAAGGCTTGGGCAAGCTCTTCTTTGACTTTCTTGAGCGCATGCGGGTTGGCGACGAGGCAGTAGGCGACCACGCTGAGAGACCAGGCTGTGCTCACGGTGGCGGCGCCAACCATCAGTCCGCCTTCCTGAACCAGGCGCCTGAAGGACTTCTCCTCTGGGGGTAGTTTGGAGGCAAGGATCTGGTCGAACATGGTGTGTGTTGCGGACTCTTCCTTCGCGGGGGAGGCTTTTGCAAGGGACTCGCGGACTTGGATAGTGATGTCTCGCTGCGCGGCGATGAAGGTTGTCATGCGGGACCCGGAAAAGTACTGCTTGATGACCCACGAGGGTGTGTAGTGTGCCACAGTGGTGAGCGTATCCATGACCCAAGAGAGGTGGTTCATCCAGAGCATGTTGTTGAAACCGCTCTGAATTGCGTCGTGGAACTGGGGATCGAAGTCTGGCACCGAGAGCTTGTTTTGCGACTTGCCGAAGAAGTAATCCATGGCCACGTCTATTCTCTGTCAGTACCGTGGTCTGGCTTTCAGATGGGCCTCGAAGAGCGTTTCTTACCAGCTGTGAGTGCAGCAAAGCCCAATTTCAAATTGATGACCTCGTCTTTGAGACCACATTGCCTGACCCTTTCGACCAGTGCATCAACGCTGTTCTGAATGACCGGCTGCAGCTTGACGATTCTCTGCTTGGAGAACAGAGGATTGAGCGCACTGCGACGCTTTCGGTGCAAGTCATGCTCGAGTGTAGTGAGAGTAGACACATCGATACCGAAGCCCTTCTTCCTCCAGCCCCACGCATCACGACGTTCTGTCTGGCTGTAGATGGTGTTGAAGAAGTCCGGGTCTGAGAAATGAAGTTCGTAGGGGTTGATACGAACTACGGGGCCGTACTTCTCGTGCATTTCTTTGATTTTAAATAGGTATTGGCCTCGGCAGAGGCAGTCATAGTAGAACTCATACCTGATTCTCAATCAATACTGGAAACTTTCAAGTTGAGAGATCAATGAGGAGGTCTAGACTTGCCATAATGTCCCGGCTGCGAGCTTGGGCCCGGGAAACTTTGCAAGAGGGTGGAAGTATAGCCTGTAGGTGTAGAGTCCCGTACAGTAGAGCAAGAAGGCAATCCCGGCAAGGGCCCAGGGAGAGACCGGAAGAGATTCGAGGTAGCTAAACAGCTTCATTGTGGTAGCTGGTAATGTTGAATCGGACTACAGAAGTATCGACTGGTCTTGAATTTGGTCGTGGAGGTGTCGCCTATTGTAGGTACGACATCGCCATCTGGACATGGTGGTGACACCTGTTGAGGCGGGACATCACCGGATTCAAGGCTAGTGTCTATCAATCATGTATCCGTCACTAAATGTGTATCGTGCCGTTAAACGAAAAGCCCTCCGTGAACACATGGAGCGCCGAGACGGAGCGCTGGACGCCGCCGAAAAAGTCGCCGAGATTCAAACTGATCATGCGAGGGATGCACTATCTCACGTTTTCGCGGTCGAATCCTTCCTCGGAGGCTTAAACATGATGCTGGAATGCCCAGCAAAAGTGGCGTGCGGTAGAAGTTCTGCGTTTGGGTGCGGTTCCTTCGCCTCGGGTTGAGAAGCAATAGCGCAGATCATGAGAATTGGCTGACATTATCAATTTTTTTTAACTTACGGTTCACATAGTTACACATGATTGGAAGAGCACTATGCTCGTAATTTTGCAAGAATTTCCTAGTAGTATTCGCATTACGAAAGCAAATGTGATGTGCTATCTAAGCCCAGAGTACAGTTGTTGTTGTCAAAGTGGCCCACCCGAAAAAGAAATACCAACTAAATGTCTACCAATTTCTCCTCATTCAAACTCCCACGTAGAGCTTTGAAATTGTAAATACTAGCAAATATGTTTTGCTTATGATAATCAGCGTCTGCATTTACGTATCGTCACAGTTAAACTCACCAGTCTCTGTTGGGACAAGAAGCTGCTCATGAACCACACGGACCAGCTTGATCTGCCCTCCCAAATCCAACCTTTCGCAGCCGGCTTCAAGATCTGTGCGACTACTGACCTGGAGTAATCATCTGCTGGCATTGAGTCATCCACGCCATGCTTCACTCGCGATTCGTACGCATCACTTATTGGCATATACAATGAGCCATCCGGGAGCGTGCGCTCTACCCTGGCGAGCCGTGATTTCACTCTGCCAGTGTAGACTGTAATTACGTTGACGTCGAAAGGAGAGAGCTCCAGACGTAGGGTGCTGCTGTAAGCGTGTAAGGCTGCTTTTGCCGCGTTGTAGGTACCTTCAAATGCATCAGCATGACTCTGAAATCAATCTTCATGGGAGATGGTGCTCACTTCCGAATGGATATGGACTAGAAGCTTCTGATTAGCACAAGACTACACCCTATTCGGTTTGAACTCACATCAAAGCCGCCAAACTTCCAATCTGTACGATTGTTCCCTTTGCTTTGATGAGGAGTGGTGAGAACTCGACACACATCCTCATCACCGCAATGACATTCGTATCAAAGACATCTTTTACCTCATCGAAGTCGACTTCAAGTGCCGGTACCGTGTAATTTCGACCAGCGTTGTTGACGAGATAGTCTAGTTTTCCTCCAGTGCGTCTCTCAATCTCTAATCTTAGCGCATGAATGCTTTCAGGTTTGTGGACCTCAAGAGAAACAGTTTCAATGCCGAGAGCAGCGAGGTCTGTAAGTGTCCCAGCTTTGCGAGCTGTCGCGAAAACACGAAGACCTGCTGCATGTCAGAACGCCTATTCAAGTGAACTAGGTCCTGGATATGAGGTGATCCACTTGCCTTGACGGTGAAACTCGCGAGCGAGAGAGTGACCAATGCCACCAGGGCTGCAGCCAGTGATCAGGACAGACTTCCTTTGGTCAACCATTTTGTTGAGTCAGAGCAAAACTAGCTGAGAAAATTTCAAGCTGTTACGAGATTAATTTAAATCTGTAACACGAAATAACGCATTGGCAGACGCTGAGAGACGTGTGTTGATGATATTTGTGTATGGTGGTGTATACAGAATGACTACTGCATTGCGTCCCTGCGCGCCGCTTGTTCGGCGACTTATGCACCCAACCCACATACCCGAAGACGCAAATAATCGCGCGGAAGTGATCTGCGACAGTCCATGAGTTGAATCCTTCGTATGCTATGAATATCACAAGTAGGCAAATATGAATGACTGTCTTGAAGTTGACTCCCAGTCGAAGCTTTGTCGTATCCTCTCTTATTACAGATGCAACAAAATAGTCGGAACTCCTCACCTGGCTGGACAACGGCCATCAGCAAAAAGGCAGCGAACGGACTCAGTAGCCTTGGTTGGTTGCTTAATTTCCTCTTCTACTCGGTTTTGAACCTAGGATCGAAACCCGTAGATATGGCAGAGCAGACGCGAATTCAAGGGCGGCTGGCATTGATCACAGGGGCGTCTGGCGGGTACGAAATCATCTACCTAACGTTTAGTATTGTTCCTAGGCTGATAATATATCTCTTACAGTATCGGTGGGGCCTGCGCTCGCCAGCTAGCAGCCGAAGGCGTGAATCTCGCCCTCACCTACTCGACAAATCTCGAGAAGCTCCAGGAGCTGGTACTCGATCTCAAGACATCAGCACCTTGTGGCATCCGCATTTCAATGCATAGAGTAGATCTTTCATCCCCCAAAGAGATTGATCACCTCTTGAGAGAGGTCAGAGAGCAGCATTCTCACCCAGTGGAAATACTTGTCGCGAATGCGGGATATGGGAAGCGAATCGTCAACATCTGGGACATAGAGTTGGATCAATTCGAGCAGGCATTCAATGTGAATCTGAGAGCACCTTTCTTGCTCGTGAAAGGGGTGGTGGATGGCATGAAGGCGAACAATTGGGGAAGAATCATTTTCGTCTCATCTATTGCGGCCTCTGGCGGTGGAATCAACGGCTGTCGTAAGTTTACGCAATTTCCAACATCCTAGGATCATTGCTAATCGCATGCGCTAGATTACGCCGCTTCTAAAGGAGGTCTCACGGGCATGATGAAGAATCTCGCATCGAGATTGGCCCAGTACAACATTTCAGTAAATGATGTTGCGCCAGCAATGATTGGGAACACGGGAATGATCCCCAGTGCTACATTCGTGCCAGACACTGTGAGAACAATTCCTCTGGGACGCTTGGGAGATCCCAATGAGGTGGCAAATGTGGTTACCATGTTTACAAAGACTGGATATGTCACTGGGCAGAGCGTGATTGCAGGGGGTGGTTTACGGTGATTCAGAGCGAATCCGGAAAAACATGCAAATGTCATCACTCATGAAATCTATACGAATCTCCGTTCAGCAGAATGCAGAAAACGTTGGTTGCCCATGTTTCACCGCGAAAAAAGTCGCCGAGTGCTGATGCGATGGTCACACCATTCGTTCTTAACCCCGAAAAGTGCCATCCTAGGGGTCCTTCTTCCCGTATATTGATACTAGATAAGCTCGGATGGAAAATGAAGGAGTGAGAGGAGAAATATAGCAAATTCCATCCTTCGGACCCCAGTGGCGCGGTTGCTCGTATATTTACACGGTTGGTTTGCTTCATTGACAAGGCCGAGTCTTGCCTCCTTGGCATAAGCCTCCAGATTAAGGCCAACCGTTCGGAAAGCAGGCAGCCATCGCGCGTCTTTCACCCATAAACCCAAGAGCTCGGGACTCAACTATATTTCCCTATACGTTATCGCTCGAACGGTATTCTTCTCACAAACTACACCAAAGTCAAGCACGATGGCGAATTTCGGTGAGAAGAAGATGCTTGACGTCGTCATAGTGAGTCTCTACGGGTTCTAGAATAAGCGAATGTAAAGGTTTTAACACCATCTAGATTGGCGGTTCCCTCGCAGGGTTAATGAATGGAATAATCCTCAAAAGACTGGGCCACAATGTCAGAATCCTGGAACAAGACCCCTCTTCAGTGCGAAGTAGTGAAGCAGCTGGAATCCGAGCTGGACCGCAAGCTGCGGAATTCTTTAAGAGATTCGACTTGATTGAGGCGCCATATTCAGTCTCGTGTCCTGGCATACAATTCATTGGAACCGATTCGTCTGTCCAGCGACTTATCGAGTTCCCGATGGTCAACACCGGATGGTCGACGCTATACTACCGGCTCCGAGCAAATTTCGATGGCTTTAAAAGTGGCTACTGCCCAGAGCCACCGCTTCATTCAGAGACAGACGGGCAAGTAACTTACGACGCGGGCAAGCGCGTCACCAACATTGTCGGCGATCTGCAGTCGATTTCACTCGTTGTGGAAAACGTAACAGACGGGACAAAGGATACGTTGACTCCCGATCTCGTGATAGCGGCCGATGGATCGGGGTCAAGAATGCGTGAAATCGTTTGCAAGGTCAAGCGACCATATGAAGGCTATGTTGCGTGGCGTGGAAGCGTGGTAGAGAGTGAGGTCTCCGAGGAGACCAAAAAGATATGCGGTGACCGATTCACCGTCTTCAAGATGAAGCGCAATTACATCCTGGTGTAAGTACCTCCTCCTTAGTCTCTAGGTAAAGTCACATCAACGTACTAACTAACTGAAACAGCTACATAATTCCTGGGCACAATGGAAGTCTAAAGGAGGGCGAGCGCCTGTTGAACTTCGTCTGGTACTACAACGTGTCCGAGGGCACTCAAGAGTTTGAAGACATAATGACAGACAAAGACGGGCATAGGCATCGTTATACTATACCGCCTGGCGCCATGGCACCTGCTGCATGGGAGAGGCAAAAGGCGTACGCACGGCAAGTGCTTCCTGCGCCTTTCATTGAGCTCATCGAGAAAACAACACGGCCATTCATCTCAACAGTCAGTGAGGCTCAGATGCCTAAGGCCAGCTTTTTTGGCGGCAAACTACTCTTCGTGGGCGATGCTTTGAGTCAGTTCCGGCCACACATTGCGCTTAGCGCTAACCAAGCTGCAATGAATGCGCTGCTGTTGGAGAAGGTCATGTTGGGAGAAATGACTATCGAGCAATGGGAGAAGAAAGTGCTACACTATGGCAATGAAAAGCGACTTTTGAGCCGAGTTGTCGGCACGTATGCTCAGTTTGGGGGGATCAAGTGGCTGGCTGCAGCTTTGGTCTATGGATGGACAGTCGCGGCTCAATTCATTACTAGCAAATTTTGAATGATGGAATAGTAATAGTAGAATGAAACATTTCTCTCTCAACCTAAGTGTACATTTTATTGATTCATTGCTGCGAATGCTCCGACTAGACATCGAGACTGATCTCAATCTCAACCATCTCAATATCGGCTTTCGCTTTAGCAACGCCTATGTCACTCTCATAGCGGAAAAATAAAATGCTAGCAAAAGGACCTCTCCGAGGATAAGGTGAAGTTCGACATTGGTCCCAGTGCTGCGGTAAATTAGCTAAAATTAGCGAATCACGTGGGAGAAAGCACGATGCAGGAACGGACCGAAAAATGGGAATTCGACACAACTGTTGCGGGCCTTCAAGCTGCTTCTGATCGTCAGGTCCGTATCTTCTTTCGGGCTTGACATCCGGGGATACCCATTCCTCGAGCTGGTTGACGTTGCCTAGCGGTGCCGGATGTGTGGAAGCTCAAATGTCGCCGAGCTCGCTTACTCCCACCCCGTTGTAGACATCTGACCCCTGCAAACTTGCGTGAACTTAAAGTACCCGGAGGATCTTATGCATAACAGTAAATTTATGAAATGCCACTAGGCGAATCCTTCTGCAGCTCCTTCGTTATCAAGGTTCCGGAACTTTGGTCACTGGAGCGTATGCTTAGCTCCCGGCGAACATGGCTCGGTATGCGAAAAGTAAGCCACAACAGTGGCTGAAAGCCCAGGGTTACAATCTCGGTCATAATCTATGTACCCCACGGCCGAACTACCCAATGACTGAATGTTTTAATTTGGCCCCTGGTCTGGAACATGATGAATTTCCTTAGGCTTACAATAGCAAGATATGGAAAAAGTCACCGTGACTGCAGGCTTTCCAGTAATACGGAGTGCTTGTGTGCGCATTTGGACGGCACTATGCTTATCGTATTGGCTGGATTTGGGCAAAGGCAGTTGACAGAAACGGCGAAACATTGTAGGTCAGGGACATCACGGGAGTATCGATGGAGGTAGAGCTGCGTGACTCTCGGTGCTTTAGGTATTGTAGCGACTTTTCCTTTGAGATCCGAGTTCTCCATAAAGCCATCTCATGTCCTTGACTTGAATACCTGAATCAAGACCTGTCAATTAAACCGTTAGCGATACCCTCCCTCCAAACGTCCCCGGCAATTCAACATGTCTGCACAGGAATACTCCACAGAAAATGAGCCCGTCATGCCCATCGCCATCATTGGCATGGCAGGGCGCTACCCAGGCGATGCAGCAAACCCAGAGAAGCTCTGGGAATTGATCGCAAACGCCAGAAGTGCTATGACTGAGATTCCGGCGGATCGTTTCAATATCGACGCCTTCTATCACCCATACAATGAGAGATCGGGCTCAATCAATATCCGAGGCGGGCATTACATGCGTCATACTGAGATTGATGCTTTTGATGCTCCGTTCTTCTCAATCACTCCAAACGAGGCCCTGGCCATGGACCCACAGCAGCGTATGGCACTGGAATGCTCATACGAGGCAATGGAGAATGGTAAGTAGCAGCGCTCTCAACTTCAAACTCTTTGCTAACATACACTAGCTGGTCTCCGAATGGAAGATCTCATTGGGTCAGATACGTCGGTCTACGTGGGCAGCTTCTCCAAGGACTACAGCGAGATGCTGGCCGCTGACCAGGAGAATCTCCCACTGTACTTTGGAGTTGGCACTGGCACTGCCATTCTGTCCAACAGAGTCTCTTGGTTCTACGATCTGAAGGGACCCTCCATTTCTCTTGACACGGCCTGCTCTTCGGCCTTGGTTGCGCTGCACCTTGGCTGCCAGAGTCTTAGGACTAAGGAATCCAAGATGGTGAGTTGAACGTACAAAATTTGCGATAAACGAATGCTAACTTCATTCCAGTCGATCGTTGGAGGCGTGAACAGCATGCTTGCATGTGGTGTCATGACTGCCATGACATCTTTGGGCTTTCTGAGCCCCGATTCCGTGTGTCACAGCTTCGACGAAAAGGCAAATGGATACGCTCGAGGTGAGGGTGCGTCGTTCGTTGTGTTGAAGCCACTCGACGCAGCTATTCGAGACCACGATGTCATTCGTGGTGTCATCAGGAACACCGGCGTAAACCAGGATGGCAACACCCCAGGAATCACTGTACCCTCCGCAGAGTCTCAGGAAGCGCTCATCCGCAAGTGCTACATGGACGCGGGTCTTCCTCTTGACGAGACCCAATACGTAGAAGCTCACGGAACCGGTACACAGGCTGGTGACCCTCAAGAGACTGCCGCTTTGGCCAAAACATTAGGCTTGAGCCGACCGAAGGGAGATCCCCTCTTGATCGGTTCCATCAAGACTAACATCGGCCATCTGGAGGGTGCATCTGGTCTGGCGCAAGTTACCAAGGCCGTCTTCTCGCTTGAAAAGGCTGAACTCGCACCTAACCTTTGGTACGACAAACCAAATAGCCGCATTCCGATGGATGATTGGAACTTGAAAGTTGTCGACAAATTCATTCCTTGGCCGTCAAGCGGGCCCCGCCGTATTTCAATCAACTCGTTCGGATACGGAGGCACCAATGCTCACTGCATCATTGATGACGCCTACCATTTTCTCAAGGCTAGAGGGCTAACAGCAAACCACAATACGATCCCTAGCAGCGAAGTTTCGTCGCCAGCTTCCAGCGTAGACTCCGGTATTGGTCTCACTCCAGTCAACGATCTCCAGACTTCCATCCTCAATCTCAATGGCGACGGTGCACCCGACTATTTCCCTGATACTCGTCGTTCTGCGCAGGCTAAGCTCTTTGTTTGGTCTTCGAACGAGCAGAGTGGCGTGGAAAGAACAGCTTCATTGTACCGTGAGTACCTCAGCAAGAAGCTCGATGGCACCAAGACCGCCAAAGCAGAAGCCAAACTCGTCGAACAACTTTCGCGCACTCTCGCATCTCATCGTAGTGTGTTCCCGTGGAAGAACTGGGCAGTTGCGTCTTCTGGAAAGGAGCTCATCGAGGCGCTGGAGTCACCTCCCGTCAAAGCCAAACGATCCGCCAAAGCCCCCAAGCTCGGTTTCATTTTCACTGGCCAAGGAGCCCAATGGTATGCCATGGGTCGAGAACTTCGCGCCTATCCTATCTTCCAGCAAAGCCTTGAAGACGCAGATGCGCACCTTAAGTCGATTGGCTGCCCCTGGTCACTGCTCGAGGAGTTCAAGGCAGACGAAATCGTGTCCAAGATCAACTCGCCTCAATTCAGTCAGCCAATTTGTACCGCACTTCAAGTCGCTCTGGTCGACCTCTTGGCCTCCTGGAACATCACTCCCGAGGCAGTCGCTGGACACTCATCTGGTGAGATCGCAGCGGCTTACGCCAAAGGTGCCATCAGCCGCGAGAGCGCGTGGACTATCTCGTACCGCCGTGGCCATCTTTCGGAGAGCTTGAGATATATTGCTCCTCAACTACGCGGCGCTATGCTTGCCACTGGTCTTGGAGCAAACGCTGTGCAGCCATATATCGACAGCCTCACCGAAGGTTACGCGATGGTTGCTTGCAAGAACTCGCCTTCTTCAACCACGGTCTCTGGAGACTTCGTTGCCATTAAGGCCCTCGAGATCAAGCTGAACAATGACGGCCACTTTGCTCGAACGCTCAAGGTGGAGACAGCATATCACTCTGCCCACATGGAGGTCATTGCAGATCTATATCTCAAATCGATCAAAGACATCGAGACACTGCCCACATCTGGCAAAGTCAAGATGTTCTCGTCAGTCACAGGTACTCTGATTGAGAACGAGGACCTTGGAGCCGAATACTGGGTCAAGAACATGGTCAACGAGGTGGACTTCGTTTCGGCTGTCCAGAATCTGTGCCGCTACACTCCTGGAAAGAGACGCACTACCAAACCATTTGCCGATGTTTTGCTTGAGCTTGGACCCCATTCGGCACTTCAGGGTCCACTGAAGCAGATTCTCAAGGCAGAGGGCGGAAAGATTGCAGAAGTTCCATGCTTCTCTGTGCTAAGCCGTGGTGCAGACGCCGTAGTCACCTCTCTCAGCATGGTCGGTAGTCTGTTCCAATTGGGATATCCGGTCAAGATCGCCGAAGCAAACCGAGACGAGGCAGCACTCGGAAAGGATGGATTCCTGGTTGATATCCCTCCCTTCGCGTGGAATCGCAAGAACAAGTACTGGGGAGAGAGCCAAGTCTCCAAGAACTACAGATTCCGAGATCATCCAAGAACCGACTTGTTGGGTGCCACTATCCCGCAGGGTAACTCTATCGAGCCTCTTTTCCGCAATATTATGAAGCTCAATGAGATGGTAAGACTAATTACACTTCCTCTTTCCAGTAACGATGCTGACTATCACAGCCATGGGTGGAGTGTCACAAGGTCCAGGGAACCATTCTTTATCCTGCCGCCGGTATGCTTGTCGCCGCGATCGAAGCTGCTGCTCAGCGTGCTTCGAAAGATCGAGAGGTACTAGGCTACGAGCTACGCGATGTCATCATTGGCAAAGCAATCGTCATTCCTGCTGATGATACTGGCACGGAAACCATGTTGAGTCTGCGACCTTGGAGGAGTGGTTCGCAATGTTGGTACCATCCGCCTTTATTTGCAATGTATAACTAACTTTTGCCTCTAGCCCTCGACTCCGATTGGGATGAGTTCCGCCTCATGTCTCGACAGCTGGATTCTGTCGAGTGGATCCTCAATTGCACGGGTCTCGTGAGAGTTCGATACACCTCGGAGAAGAATCCAATCTTCGCGGACGAGGAGAAGTTCGCCATTGAGGATTTCCGTCAGCGGTTCGACAGCATCGAAGCTGGCTGCCATAAAACTGTCGACCCGGAGGCCCATTACGAGTCATTGTCCACGATCGGTCTCAACTTCTCAGGCCCCTTCAAGAGTCTTGTTGGCGTGAAGAGAGGACATTTCAAATCGCGTTGCGTGCTGAAGATCCCCGACACAAAAGCTATGATGCCCAAGAACTTCGAATTCCCCCACGTCATCCACCCAAGTACACTTGACTGCATCATCCAGATGGGTCTGGCGGGAGCAACTCCAGCAGAAGAGGAATTGAGGGTCGGTCTGATTCCAACGTCCATTGAGCATTTCTACATCTCGAAGACAATCCCTTCTACCGCCGGAGAACTCCTACACGGAGTTGCCGCGATTGAAAACGAGGGCTTCGAGCACGCTCAAGGTTCCTTCATCGTTTTTGACAACACATGGACCGCTCCGGTAGTGTCCTTCCAGGGCATCAAATCGACGGCTCTCAGACATGGAGAACTGGGTTTTGCTCAAGCTGCGTAAGTAAATGTTTCTTTTAGACTTGTAAAGATAAAGCTAACATTTTTATCAGCAATATGAGAAAGCTCATTGCCTCCTTCCACTGGGACGAGGACATCAGCAAGATGACTTCCAGCGCCCTCACCAGCCATTGCGCAGAGTCACTGAAAGCGCTGCCTTCAGTCGACCCGACCATCATCAGCGATCTGGAGCATGCTGCTTTCATCTACATGCGAAGAGTCTTGAACACCTGCTCTAAAGATGAGGTGAAAACTTTCCAGCCGCATTTCCGAAAGTTCTACCAACTCATGGAACGCACCCTGAAGAGCGTTACCGATCGTACGGTACCTCACCAGAGCCAAGATATCGACTGGTTGAATTCGACCCCAGAATACGAAGCCGAACTACTCAAGCGCGTCGCCGCTGGATCCACTGACGGTGCAGTCATGTGTGAGCACGGCGAAAACCTCGTTGCCATCATGCGAGGAGAGATTCTGGCAATCGAAGTGTTGATGAAGAACAACCACCTGAATGACTTCTATCAATATGGTGTTGGCTGTCCTCAGACCTACGCTCAGCTGGCTTCCTACGTGGATCTGCTGGCTCACAAGAATCCAACCATGAAGATCTTGGAAATTGGTGCTGGTACAGGTGGAGCAACGCTACCAGTACTCGAAGCAATTGGTGGCCAAAATGGCACTTCACCCCGCATGTCCAGCTACACTTTCACCGACATTTCCACTGGCTTCTTTGACAAGGCGCACGAGAAGTTCAAGTCTTGGCTTCCGTGGATGACATTCGCTGCCCTAGACATTGAGCGAGACCCAGTAACCCAAAATTTCAAGGAAGGTGAGTATGACCTAATCGTTGCTGCAAACGTTCTGCATGCTACACCGTCCATGGACCAGACCCTGTCGTATGTCAAGAAACTTCTCAAGCCGTAAGTTTAACCCACCCTTAATCGTAAAGCATGCATAGCTAAATCACCTAGTAATGGCAAATTGGTTCTCAGCGAGATCACCAACCCTCTTCTTCGCATTCACATGATCGTTGGTTCTTTCGACGGCTGGTGGGCCGGTGAAAAGGACGGTCGCGAATGGGGCCCGACTATGACCGAATCCACATGGGATGAGGTTCTCAAAAGGAACGCATTCAGCGGTGTTGACCTCGCCATGCAAGATATCCAGGATCCAAAAGACCACTTCTACTCGGTCATGGTATCAACAGCAGTTGCCGAAATCCCAAAGACCCCGGCTGAAAATCACATCTTGTTCGTGGAACCGGAGGCCCCGAGCCAGGAGCTGCGAAGCTTCATTGACCAATCCGTCGCCACTTTGAAGAAGAAGGAAGGCACAGTTGTTGACCTATGCCACCTCAAGGACACAGTTGCGCTCGAACTTTCGAAGACTTCATGCATCTTCGCTTTGGATTGCGACTCTGACAATGCCCTCCTGCCGACAGTGGACAAGGTCCAATTTGAGTGTCTCAAGAACCTCATTCTGAAATCAGCTAATTCCACATGGATCACCCGTGGCGCAACCATCAACAGCGAGTCGCCAAAGAACAACCTTATGACGGGTATGGCGCGCTGCATCCGTGCCGAGAATCCATCCGTCGCCCTGTTGACAGTCGACATGGATTTCAACAACCCCTTGGATAGCACCAACAGCGTCGAAAAGTTCTGCGAGGTTTACTATTCCGGTATCGAGGCTGGCTCAGAGGTCAGACCCGATTGGGAGTACGCCATCCGCGACGGCAAGATTCTGATCCAGCGAATCTTGCTCGAGAAGGGCATGAACGATCTTCTCTCCAGCTTCCACGTTCAGCCCAAACCGGAACTCGCACCCTTCAAGCAGCCCGGACGACCATTGACGCTTCAAGTTGAGACTGCAGGCCGACTCGACTCTCTTCAATTTGGCGACGACCCGAAATACGAGACTCCCTTGGCCCCCGACACAGTTGAGATTGAGGTCAAGGCTGTTGGTCTCAACTTCAAGGACATCATGATCGCCATGGGTCAACTCGAGGAGCACGCACTCGGTCTGGATTGCAGTGGTATCGTCAGTCGCGTCGGCGCTGATGTTACCAAATTCAAGATTGGTGACAGGGTCATGACTTGGACTGTTGGAGCCTTCTGCACCTACGCTCGTAGTCCCGAGTCAATGTGTGTTACTATTCCCGAAGCATTCAGCTTTGGAACTGCTGCTTCGATGCCTTTGATCTTCAGCACTGCCTGGTTCGCCATCTCCAATACCGCCAACCTCAAGAAGGGAGAATCCGTTTTGATCCACAGCGCCGCCGGTGGTGTTGGTCAGGCTGCAATCATGCTTGCTAAGCACATTGGAGCTGAGATCTTCGCTACGGTCTCTTCTGAGGCAAAGAAAAAGCTCATTATGGAAAACTACGGCATCCCTGAAGACCACATTTTCAACTCTCGAGATGATAGCTTCGTCTCCGGTATCATGCGTCTGACTAACAAGAAGGGTGTTGATGTGGTACTGAACTCCCTCGCTGGCGATCTTCTTCGCAAGACCTGGCATTGCACTTCTTGGTTTGGTCGTTTCGTTGAAATGGGTCAGAAAGATATCGGTAAGTGGTGACCCTGGCTACATTGTACCAGATCTCTCATGCTAACGATTGCTTGCAGAGAGCAACACTGGTCTTGATATGGCTCCTTTCCTAAGGAACATCTCCTTCCACTCTGTCAACATGGTTGCACTGCTCCAGCGCGCACTCCCGATCTGCGCCCAGGTCTTCCAAGAGGTCATGGGAATGCTTTCAGAGGGTATCACCAAGCCTGTCGATCCCATGGTCTTCATGCCATTCTCAAAGATTGAAGAAGGCTTCCGAACTATGCAGATCGGTAAGCACATTGGAAAGATCGTTTTCGAGGCACACGACGAGGACTTGGTACCAGTAAGTAACCATCAGTCATCAATGTTGCATCCAACTGACTTTTCTAGGTTGTGCCGCCCAAGTACAAATGGATGAAGTTCCAGCCAGACGCCACTTATGTCATGAGCGGTGGTCTGGGTGGTCTTGGTCGATCTCTCGCACAGTGGATGATTCGTCAAGGCGCCAAGAACATCGTCTTCCTCTCCCGATCCGGAGACAAGAAGCCCGAGGCTCGTGCTGTACTTGATGCTCTGACCAAGGAAGGCGCCAGGGTCGCTGCCTTTGCTTGCGATGTCAGTGATCCTGAGGAGGTGAAGAAGGTCGTCGCGGAATGCGAAAAGAACTTCCCTCCGATTAAGGGTTGCATCCAGGGAGCCATGGTTCTCAAAGTATGTTAAACTCCGCCTAAATTGAAGCAAGTGACTAACAACGTTAGGATTCCATCTACGAGAACATGACGCACGAGCAATACCTCGGAGCTATATTGCCCAAGGTTCAGGGCTCGTGGAACTTACACGAGTACCTCCCCAAGGATATGGACTTCTTCGTTATGCTTTCATCGAGTGCTGGTATTGCCGGGTCCAGAGGCCAGGGTAATTACGCTGCCGGTAACTCTTTCCAAGATGCACTTGCCAATTATCGTTGCGGTCTGGGCCTCGCCGGCGGCGCCATTGACCTGGGAATGATTCTCGACGTCGGCTATGTCGCCGAAACATCCAGCAAAGAAGTCGCAGAAAACACCAAGAAGTGGTCATTCGCTGGCCTTCGCGAGAAGGAGGTCCACGCACTGGTCCAGTCCGTCATCGAAAAGCAGAGTGCACCTGGGCAGAGCATCCCCGCTCAGCTCATCACCGGACTCGGAACGGGAGGAATGGCGAACCTCGCCGGGTTCAAGATCCCATGGTGGTTTGAGGACGCCAAGTTTGCACATATCAAGGACGTGGACACGCATCAAGTGACTATGGAGACGGAGGAAGATACGATGCAGCTTCAGATCCTGCTCGCGCAGGCGACGAGCATGGAAGCTGCATGTGATATCGTCTCTATGGCTCTACTACGGAAGTTGGCTAAGTCGCTCATGGTAGATGTGGAGGATATTGAGTCGACAAGGCCGATTAACCGATATGGTGTCGATTCTCTCCTCGCAGTTGAGATTCGCTCTTGGATCTTCACCGAAATCCAAGCTGACATCTCGGTGTTCCAGCTGCTGAGCAATGTTCCCATCAGTCAGTTGGTCAGGACGATGGTGGAGAAGTCGAAGTGCGTTCCTGCTGCAGTTCTCGCAGAGGCTGCGTAGGAAATTATCCTTTCCTTCTGTATTTTCTTATTGCTTTGTACTTTTATTTTGCTTTTCGGTGTTCGGGTCCTTAATGTGTATCTCTTTTGTCTCTTATACTACAGAATTTGGGTGCTTGGTTTGGCAGTAACTTAGGATAGCTCAGTAATGCTTAAGATATTTATAGAATTACGGATTACTTCTCATTGCTCCTTCTCTCCTTTGTTTGACCGCTAGTTCACCTACGGCGATCAGCATTTTTAAATCATCATAGAAAGCTGCCCCTAGTATATCAAAAATCGGAACTCAAAAAGCAGACAATACCCCATTACATTTGAACTGAAAGATTTATTCCACATAAAATCTTCTATAATTGCGTCCCAATAGCGTGCTCTCCTACTGAGGTAGTTACCCTTTCTTAGCGTACCTAATGATGTAACTAATACGACATACATTGTGACGGTTTAGAAGCATGCGCATCACGCTGAAGACGAGGGTAAAGAAGCGCGTAATTCCAGCCCAAAAGGAGCCTGTGCTGCAGGTGAGGCAAGAGAAGTGGGTTCTTTTGATAACTGGTGACAAATGTCTAATTTTGGCTTCATGAGGCTAAATGTTGTGTTTTATATAAATTAAAAGTGTCATATAATAGACCAATACACAGTACTGCCATTTCGACTATAATATCAGCGCGTTACCACAGTGCCTCGACGCCGATGCGCCAGGCAGTCGCCAGTAACAAGCAATCTAAACGACATCAGGTCTATTAGTTCATAATTTCTAAGATAGTCTAGCGCAACGCCAGTGCTATCAAAAGATTAAGAAAGAATTCGAAGGTAAGTTATTACCGATTTATGCAAACATATATAGAGTAGGCCAAGAGAGGCGTGAATTAATCTTCTACTTTTATCCATATTGCACGCTGCCACAGTCAGTCCTCACGCCCGTGCGACGTATAAATGTTAGCCAATGGAGGAATACATGGCAATCCATTCCGATGACTCGAAAAGGACGCTTGGCTATCCGGAATGAGCGCGTCAGGATCATTAGTAGTTGCTTTCATCGATCTCGAGCAGATTACGAGTGCTTTTCGAGTCTTGGCCCGCCTAGGGCACAGCGGCTTGAAGCTAGGTTCAAGTCACGGTGACATGGATACATGGTTTATGGCCTACAGGGACTCCCCTTTGGGACCGTAGCTTGGCACATGATTATGATTATGATGATTTATCGCAAACAGTATATCGCGATCACTGATCTAGTCATATGACTAGATCAGTTACCTGTCTAATCTCATCTTATCTAATCAAGTATTAGATGATTAGATCTAAGAACTAGTCTAGTTACAGCTAGCAAAGTAGAAGTAGTAGTACATGTCTTAATTTCTTAACTAATCTTAATAGATTAGCGGACTCAAATTAGTCCTCTCAGTATAATCTTATTTACTCAAGGTTCCCCGGCCCCCGTATTATTCAATCGCTTGTCCCGAGGCCAGGAAGGGCCCGGTCTGAGGTCGACGTGAACAACCCTCAGAATCTACCGTCTATGTCTAATTCTATGCTATTGCCTTATCGTTACTTTGAACCTCCTGTTTCTCCTCATCTTGCTGCTTCTTTCTCAGAATTTCAGCAATCTTTTCCTCCCTTCGCTGCGTCTCGATCTTCTCCAAATCCCTCACCTCAACCGGATTCTTCACCCAACAGCCCAGGCAGATAACGAAGCATGCCAGAGTAATCCAGGTCATAATTCTGAACTGGAGATTGAAAGCCTCTCCGTAACTTAACCGGATAGCATCCTGTTGCTCGGGAGTGAAGAGGCGGATGTTGGCCACGCTCTTCAACAGAAGGCGGACTTGTTCAGGAGTCAGAATATCTCCAAGCGACGACCACACCTGGGATGACAGGATAATTTCTCCAATTCCCACGCCAATCACGCCACCTAGAAGGCGGATCTGAGTTATTGCACCCATGTTCACAGCTGCCTTTTGTCAGCACAATGCTTGAGCAAATGGATAACCGAGCACAATAATGTCGACATATGTGAACAAGTAGACTTTTACTCACCATGATCTTCTGGTCCCACCTGCATTCTAGCAATCAAGGGCAGCGAGCTCAAGCTGGTACCAAATCCCAAACCAAGAATGACCTGATAGGCGTATTGCTGGGGCTGAATCCGCGAAGAATGTGGCAGTGAAGACATCAGCCCAAGCCCAATTACCTGTAGCCCGGTCGCTACAACAAGGAAAGGGAATAACACATTCTTGATCACGACGATGATGGAAGATGCGCCGGCGGTGAAGGATGAGATGAGCAGGTATGCGAGCATACGAACACCGGCCCCCACCGGAGAGAGGCCATTCTCTAGTTGGAATCTCTGGGGAAGGTAGACGATAATGGTCATGAATGGTAAGCCACTCAGAAATGAGGTCCTGTTATTCAAACACTCAGCTCGATGCATCATTGCTTTCATGTTTGGAAGAACATGGACTTACAACATCGCGCTTCCAATCACCCTGCCAGCGAATAAGCGTGCTGGCCAGACTGGCAGCATGGTTGACCGCTTTCCCATTTTCGTAAGATAGACTTCCCATGCGATGAAAGCGATCCAGCAGACTCCTTGTACTGTAAGAGTGGTGATGATGGGTGCACTATCCCAAGCCAGTACCAGTCCGCCCTGCTGGAGCGAGTAGATCAGGCTGATGATGGCCCCTAGCGAGAGTACAATACCAGGAAAGTCGAGTCGGCGGAGGCTTCTAAAGGTGATATTGAGAGGAACTGAGTTCTTGGGGAAGATCCAAAAGGCAATAGCGAATATTGTAACTCCAACTGGAACACTGCAGAAGAAATTAGCTGACATACTGTGTATTTGGTCGGATCCATTTTACTTGAGCAAGAATACCCAGCGCCAGCTCGAGCTTGAGGCGATGGCACCGCCAAGCAGAGGCCCGATGGCGCTGGATATGGCAAAGGTAGACGACAAGATGCCATTGATGGGAGACCTCACGGGCCCAGGAACCTCAGTGGCAATGCCCATGGCTAAGCTGTATAGCCCACCACCCCCAACACCTTGGAAGGCTCGGAAAACAATTCTAGAAGGACAGTTTGTCAGCGCCGAGCTGATCCTTGCATTTTAGAACTTACAGCTGGCTCATGGTCTGCGCAAGGCCGCATGCAAGCGAGAAGCCAGTGAAGATGACTAGCGCGACCATAAAGGCCGACCGCCGGCCAAAGATATCACTGCAGCGCGCAAAAATGATAAGAAAACCTAAGTATATTAGCACACCAGCACATGTCAGACAGGCACTGGTCAACTCTTGGGTTGCATGACAGCAAGCTTACCCGTATAAGTTATCAGATATGCAGCCACCACCCACGCTGACCGACTGTAATCGCCTAGCTCAGAGCCAATGGAGACTAGGGCTGTTCCTATAATTGTCGTCTCTAGCGAGGACAGGAGCAGACCCGTTGCCAGACTATTCGTATCCCACAGTCAGTCTAGGCCGCTTACGGTTATTTGCGAAACTCACACAGCAATCAATATCCACAGTCGAACCCCATCGATGTGTGGTAGGTGGGCCTGTTGGTCGGCTGCAAAACGCTTCTCATCCATGGTCATCTCAGGCAGCTGTTGGGTCCTAGCAGCACCCAAATCAGCCGCGTCCGTTTTTGGACTGAGGCTCTCGGGAACAGTGATCACCGCAATCCTCTCCTTGCTGCCATCAGGACTCGCTGAGGCTTCCGAACCCGACATCTCCTTGTCGGTAACGTGGACCTCACCCTCGTCGAGAGATGGCTTAGTCATGTTTGGGAGCAGGTATAGCCGGCACCTGGGACAACTTGCGAGAAGGCAGAATTCTCAGGGAGGTATTGCAGGGTGTAGAGGGTGGTCAGCCTGTATTGTTCGCGGAGGCATCTCTTTCCTATATAAGCAAGCGAAATGAACAATTCGTCCGGCCTTCGAAACGACTTCGCGATACTGCTCTTTTGCGGTGTCATCTTCTTTCGGGAACATTTTAAGCGATTGAGCGTGTATGCTGGGTATTGAGGGTCTTGATGTGTAGAACTCCCAATCGAGTCGACCCTACGTGGTTTAGCAGGTGCAATTCGGATGACGGATGTGTTTTTGTGTCCGAGCGAGACTGGCACCTTTCCTCATTTTGTACACGATCACCCGGCTCGGTGACTTTTAATGAATGATTGGCTCCAATCACCGCTGCAAATGCAGCATCCATGCATGACATGCACGGCACATGGCCACAGAACCCAATCTGTGTCTTGAGTCGAACACGTGCGGGATACGCACGTATCGCAGTTCTCGTACCGATCGCGTCGTGGTCCCCGGGGATCGCCGCAGCCAGCCGAGAACCGAGCCTGCGATCGCTGACGTATGAACCGTCGTGTCAAGTTTTCCGGGTATCCCCAGTGGACCAAATGTCGCCGAGCCCCTTGCACACCCGTCCTTGGCTGCGCTGGCAATGCCAAGCAGCAGAGACATGTCCCAACTACTCGCTCTCGAGGCTTTTGTTGAGACAAACTGCCAGCACACTGTGTTCCTGCGTTGGTTGTGTATATATTCTTCTAACAGCTTTCAGTCTAGCACCTGCGCCCACGTTTTCACGGCGATTACGACATCATAAGTCAGGTAGGGCTGAGAGCCCAGTCTCACCCTACCTGTAAATCGCAAATCTGGATCCCGCGATGGAGCTGAGCTTAGTGTGGACTCTCAAGAGGCGTTGGCCCCCACCAGGGGCGGCAGTGAGAGTGGAGTGGAATAGCTGTTAGGCTAACAGGATGCCAGATTCGGGCCACGCGGGGGCTAAACGCTGTTCAGCAACATGCGCTCGCAATGAATACTTGTAAAAGTACATCTACTCTGGAAAGCGGTCCTACTTTTAAGTGTAGACGCAATAGGCTAAGCGTCTGTGTACTAAAGAACCGTTACTAAATTCTTATTATAAGCTATTTTACTAATTTTTTAACTTTCTTAATTGTTAGCTAGCCGGCAGATGGGATTGTAGCAAGAGTGACGGGTTGGTGACCAATTGTAATATTTCGCGAGCGCTGGCTTATCTATGCATGGCATGTTCACCACAAGAATGGCGTCCTTTCTCCAACCCCGAATACGATGATCGTAGACTGGGTTTTTCATTGGGCCAAAATGGTCCTCGACTCAATCTAAGTGAGTCATGTCATGCTGTAGCCTAACAGCGACGAACTCCCTGCCCACATTGTATACATGCAGCATGCATAGTGCAAAGCGAGGTTGCAAGGGGCATGTGGTAGGATGTTGACACAACAATCCCAGCATAAAATTCTTGGCACAGAATTACTATGGTATAAGGCCGAATTTTTGTAAGCGCGGCATTAGTCTCGGTATTACCGTAGACTATGCTAAGTCTCCCCCTCTCTAAGCACTTTTTCACAGCTAATCAGAGCTTTATACTTTATTGAACCAAGATTCTTAGCCAATCCCGAGCAAACGCGACACAGACGCCCCTTACAAAACTTCGGCATGATCCACAGTAACCGGCCTGATACCAGTGTACTGGCATGATACCATTGTACCGGCTTGATACCATAGTACTAACCTGGTTACATACTACTAGCCTGGTCCTCGCTACATTGCGAAACGCACTACGAAGTGATAAGGGAGGGGGAACTAGATGCCGTTCAAGTTCACTCTTCTCGCCTGACATTCCTTCGGGATATACATAATGAGACTGTCCGAGCTTTGACCGAATCCCTCATCGGGACGACGACAGCCTGGAAGCCACCAACAGCGTTCGGACGAGGACGGCGCCATGGATGCCTTAGCATCCCGCGGAGTAAACATATATTTCTATAATAATCCTCGCCATTACTTACAAGCACCATAGTTCGTTGTTGTCTTAACCTACACAAATCGGCACAATCTCGTATCCGCTGTACCGGTAAGTTTTAGATCTACAAATCGCCTTCCTTCCTCTCTCGATTAGCAGAATTGTCGATTAACGTGTGCTTCGGCTGACTAGATTTTTATAACCCGAAGCCACATCAGCCACCAGGCCTCAGCTCAGCTTATTCCATGTAACAAGACGAAGGAACAATAAGGTATTATTTGAGGCGTGCTACATTGTAGCAGGATTGTGGCGTAGACGGCAGAGGTGCGTCAGCAAAAACGACTACATCGATCGGATTGTTGATGTGACGTAGTATTGCTCAGCTAAATACAAAGAGAATTGTCGCCCACATCAAGAGTTATACATCGACACGAAGCAATCAATCCTCAGACTCGTGTCCCTTCTTGGCGCTCCCTGAGACATTGTGTCGACCTATAGCCGGCCATGGAATCACTGCATCGGAGTGCCTGTGATGAGTGTCATGATCGTAAGATCAAGTGCACCACTAATGCGCCGGGGGCATGTCTCAACTGCCAGGGGACAGGGAGAGTTTGTATCTTCAGTCCAAGAGATGAGATGGGAAGGCCAAGGAAGACAGGACGTAGGGCTAAGGACCGGTCGACAGCAGAAGGCAAGGCGTCGTCGAGATCTACGCAGAAGAGATCATCAGTATCAGAGAAGAAAGAAGAGCAGCGACCACTTACCCCATCGCGAACCTGTTCCCAGACCGACCTAGGCCCGATGCCACAGCCGACACCACATGATACCTTCCAGCTACCTGACAATGATTTCGACATGATGTCCCAGCACGACTTCACATTTATCCTGGAAAACCAAGCGGCGAACTTTCCCCAATCTGCGTATGTCGCCACATTGTACCCAATCAAGTATGGATTCATCAAGCTGACTCCATGGTATGCAGGCCACATTGCTTCTCACCCAGCCACGACTCGAGCATGAACTATTTCCAACATCACAACCATGTGCCGAAACAAGAGCCACTTGTCCTCACGCCCCCCATTTCCGAACACTCGAAGATGGCTGACACATCATTGGCTTTGCTTACGCACACAGATGGCAGCGCACTGCCACTTGATGTCTATCGGCAACTATCTAGACTGCTGTTTACACTGCGCCAAGAGTATAATCGGCCTTGGTCTATCCCCGGGATGTACGGAGGCGAAGAGTACGCGGCCAGGCCTGGCAAGGAGATTTTTGAATCCGCCTCCAGCCTA
Organism: Curvularia lunata; assembly: GCA_005212705.1. Taxonomy (NCBI): domain Eukaryota; kingdom Fungi; phylum Ascomycota; class Dothideomycetes; order Pleosporales; family Pleosporaceae; genus Curvularia; species Curvularia lunata. Next base: position 314,505 of record PELC01000006.1, on the reverse strand, counting down.
TGCGATATCCTTCACGCCGTGATAACTGGAAAATCGTCTGAAAACGAGCCAATAAGACCTCAAAACCCAATGGACAATGAGGATACACACGCAATGTTTGTTCTTGCGCTGATGGGGGTCGCAATGTTGTTGGACATTTATCGCTTGCTCGGCCGAACCCAGTCTTGGGTAGCTACTCCCGCTCCGGATTGTACCGATATCACTCTCACAGGTCAGACGCCTGGACCTGCACCTATCGGCAATATTTTACACCATCAAATGGATACGCCGGGTGGCTCGATGGGCGCCAGGGGAAGCGTCACAGCCAACCACTTGACTTCGATTTTGCAGCTGACAACAATGGACTTCCATCTCGCGAGGTTGGCCTCGATGCTCAGCGATCTCTGCAATGGCAGAGATGCAGCCATTGGAATGCAAAGGGGTGCAAAGCCTCTTGGCGGACTGGAAGTTGCCGAACTCTTAGTGGAAATCAAGAGGACGAGGGAGGAGATGCGCGGGTCAGCGGAGTCCCTTCTTGTGAAGGCGTGAGAACCCTGGTGGGCCCCATTTCTTTGTTCGGGCCGTAGCGTGGATTTCCTTAACAGCATTGAGGGACTGGCGTTCGTTCGTTTGTCTTGATATTGACTCGGTCCCAAAGTTCGCCTTGACGATAAAGCACAGCTGTCTGAGTGAAGCGGATACCCCAAGGTCATAGAAGAGAGAGATCAGGAGATAGATCCGGGCCGAGCAATGGCTCGGAGCATACATATTTCTTTGCTACTTAGGGACTGTCGTTATATACCATGTTTGCTATTTTGCATATTTTTTTTTTCAATCTAGTTGTACCAATATACTCTTGGGATGTAATAAAATAGTTTCAAAACAGCCTCATGTCCTCATCAATGAGGATCTCACTACCGCATCTAAGCCTGCTGTCGCCTTAATCTCAAAGTCCTTGCTCCTCGGAACTCGATGTCCAGCATCATGCTTGACGACTGAACTCAGTTCAGGATTGCAAAGCTTGACCAAGTTCTCACTTTGAGCCAGATACTGGTCCACATCACTCATGATATGTAGTGTGGGGACCGAGATTCTAACCTTGTCCCTGCCGGGATGATATCTCCCGAGCAATGTTTTCGTACCCAGCATCCAAGGCCTGAGAGGAAACCCACGAGTGTGCGTCTCGCTGTCTTCGTCCTCGCTGCTACCGCTGCCCTCATCGACTATGAGCTCACCTGCGAACTCGCCTCCAAAAGCACTAGGTGCACCTTGTAGCGCAGTGCGGACGGCAGATTCCCAGTGCCTCATTCCCGTCGTGTCATCAAGATTGAAGGGAAGCGAGGCCGCAATGAAGACTGCGAATTTGAAGAGGTCATCCAGGGGTTTGCGCTTGGCGTGCTCCAACATCATCGAAGAGGCCAGCGCAGCTCCCTGGGAGAAGCCGAAAACCCCATCGAATGGGCCCTCTTCCTCAATCACCTCATTGATATAATCAAAAGCGCTCTGGACCTTCTCCGGAGTGGGTAGGTCGTAGTAACAGAGATACGGTCCTGGGAACAAGGATCCGATTCCTACCGACTCATGGATTAGCGAGGTGTGATGGTATGATTTTTGCGCATGACTTTTGGCGAACACGAGGTATCCCCGAAGCAGGAAACTCGCAAAAACATGATTGCCATACCTGGAGCCGCATCGCATTCGATTAAGCCGTCGACAAAAATAAATTCGTGGCCCTGATCCTGCAGCTGCTGACACATTCCCGCGATCTGGGTCTCGAAGATGCTCGAGTTTGTGCCCATTCCGTGGAGGCATAGGAATTTCATGCTGGGCAACAATTGGCGAGACCCACTGTGTAATCCTGTGGGGGTGCCTCGTTACGGTATAGTGACGGGTGGGGGCGTCTCTGTGGAGGTTGGCGATCCAGACCAACGTAGTCAGGCGTCCTTATAGGTAGCTGGGGATCGTCGATCGAGGGCGCTGCGATAGATTGCGACGCTGTAGGAACAATGGAGGCGTTTCACTTCAGCAGCTCAACACGTATACCGGTGAGGCCAAGCAGTGGTATTGACAACGGGGTGGGTGAGATGAGCAGATTAATAACTGTTTGTGAGGTGCGCCTATCGCCGCGAGAGTGCACTTTAATGATCCTGTGTATTCTGTTCGGTGCCATGATGATATAGTGTGTGTTTGAGATTATTATCGGCGCCCTCTTGAGACGCGTTTGTCGTCGGCGTGGACTGAAGGTGTTGTCGCACCCAGGCGTTTGCCCATTCGGGCATGGCGCCTTGGCAAGTCTACTCTACTTCGACCCACTCTCTAGCTCTCATGGTAACTGTCCTCGTACCACTTTGTTCTTTTGGAGACTCGTGGCGTTTGGGACCCGTCCGGGCCATTGCAGAAGGCGCCGTCCAGCTGTTTTAGGCACCCAGCTGATCCCCAGGAAGCACCGTTGTCTGCAGAATGTAACAGGGATCGAATCCTTGTACATTGCCCAAAGCGGCCCGGTGCGGTATGAGCCCATGGTGAGCGAATGCGAAAAGTCACCGAGACATGCAACAGCTTGGCATGTATATGTTGGCGCCAGCCCCCCTTCGACCATTCACGGCGACTTTCGTGGTTTTGTGCAAGGCATGCGACGACTTCTTTTTAATGTCGTCATTGTAACGGCCGTTGGCAGCGAGGCGGAGCTGTGGCACAGCCAGTTTCGGTGGCTCGGACCGTCTCTCATTCACTCACTCCTTGGCAGCTCCTTCCTTCGCAATCTCTACAAAGCTGAAGCCATGTCAGCAAGCCACTTCTTCTGATCTCCAACAGACACGGTTCTTTCCCCATTTTTCTCTGGTCCTCGTAAACCAGAACCTTCGTCCCAACTAGGCAGTTTTCGGCGTCGGGAACTCTATCTCTACGCCGCCTACCTCATACCCGGACAAGCGAACTCCATCCTCCGTCCTCCGACCTCCGACTTCCGCCATGTCATCTCCCGCTGAGTGGCCTCCGGCATGTACTGAGTACAACCCCAACTACCCAAGCCAGTATGGCTACAGACCCAACCTGGGGCTCTCCGTTGCCTTTGTGATTATCTTTGGTCTCATCTGTATCGCACATGGCTTCCAGATGTGGAGATACCGCACCCCATGGATGATCTTCTTTGTTGTTGGGTCTGGCCTGGAAAGCTTAGGGTGGATTGCAAGGGCGGCAGGACATACCTGCTCATACTCTCGGCCTCTATTTACCATGCAGACTGCGGTGTTGATCATGGGTGCGTTTGCAAAGATCAATTTGGAGGAGTCAATATGAGGCTAACATCAGTAAAGGCCCCGCGTGGACACAAGCCGGCATCTACATTACGCTTTGGGTTATCATCGTGCTCCTGGGTCGCCGTGTCTCTCCTCTACCACCTCGAACCTATCTCCTCGGCTGTGCGTGCGTCGATATTGTATGCCTTGCCCTCCAAGCAACAGGTGGTGGCCTCGCCGGTGCCGCGTATCAGGCTGGAAAATCCACTCAACCAGGCACAACTACCATGGTCGTCGGAATTATCGCGCAACTGGTCTTGACATGCGTTTTCAGCGTCATTCTCGCTATTGTCGTCTGGCGGGGTGCACCTCAAATCCGTACGAACAAGCCTATGTTCCGTGTGGTAGCCGTCACGGTCCTTGCGGCAGCCATGATGATCATGCGAGGTGTCTACCGAAGCATCGAACTGGCTGAGGGATGGAGAGGCAAGCTCATCACGGTTGAGGTGTACGTGGTTGTACTCGATGCGGCCCCCATGATCATTGCCATGGGCGCATATGTGTTTACACCTCCGGCGAAGCTTCTCCGAGATCAAGGTGCTAAGATGAAGATTGACGGGACTTTGATCCAGCCTCGTGACGACGTCGACATGGCTGCAGGAAGTGGCAGCAACACCGACGCCGAGAAGGACGATGTCCCAGTTAGACTTCAAAAGTAGGAAAAGTAGGCATGAAAGGCAGCTGTTATGTGAATCTGGGCTAGGGCGTTGTGGATTATTGGGTTCGGTCAAAACGCTTATATACCAGTCTCTTCCGCAGGATATCTTGGTGTTCAGGCTTGTTGTATCGTCGTTCCGAGCGTTGTGTAGTTATAACAAGATCATAGGCTAATTACCTAAGCAACTAAAATGGTTTGAATACTTGGTTTTTTCGCAGATCACTTGTACATGAAGTCATCATCTTTCCTAAACTTTGAGAAGCAAAGAGTGACAGCAGACAGAAAACCCCTGTCTCCCCCTCCCTCCCTCATGACCCCCCTGTATCGGCCCTACATCCATGTCCTGTCCACCACTGGTCATCGTGTGGACGAGAGCTAGACCAAGACAAACACATCTACGTCATGTTAAAAATTCTGAACAAAAAAAAATCCTGCCTAACTAATACGAGTACAGCACTGTGTAAGAGCAATCCAACAAGAACATTGGAAGAAAAAATAATATATCCATTTCCCACAAACTTCTCCAGCATCAAATTCTTACGCCAACCTTATCCAACCTTCTTCATCCCAGGGAGGAAGGGAATACGCCACCCGCCTTCTAACTTTACCTTTCCCCTACCCCTGCCCCCGTACTTCCGTCTCTTTCACATACATATACCGTTGAAAACTCTAATTTCACCAGGGGTGCCCTCCAACTCTCTTTTTTTTACCCTTTCCCTGCCCCCCTCGCTCCTATGCACATGGCAAGGGTCGGATGTGCCCACCCCTCACCCCGCTTCCAACCTGACCTCTCTTTTCCCTTTGCCCGGGGTCTCTTACGCCATATGCGGTCACCCTCGTGGCCAAGCTTTTTTTCGGATAGACATGGCAAAGAGAAAGAGAGACCCTCGCCCTCCTTTTTCCCTTCCCCCTAGAACCCCCGTCTCTTCTTGCGCAATATTGGACCCTTATCCGGTCTTTTTCGCTCCCGCCCCCCTTGCCCACGCTCCCAACTTTGTTTTTCCTTTGCCGGCCCTGACGTAATGATGGGACCCCTCTTTCCCTTTCCCCTCTCTTACGTGAGAAAGTGCCAGTGGTGGGCCCCTTGGGTAAGTTTGCCCAATCTGTAGTTGAGGCGGGGCCAAGGTGGATAAGGGAAAAAAGAGTTCTTTTTTCTTACGGCCGATAGTCGTGGTGTATCCTAGGAGGAGGGATGTGACGAGCAAGCGGTTCCGCTAAGGAAGGTGTGTATACTGTATGCATGCGATTTTTTTGGTGAAGAAAGGGTTTCTTGCTTGTAGTAAGGGGAGTGGAGATGGATGCTAAGTGGAAGATATCTTTGTTACATACATGTTCACGCAGTTTCTTGTTGAATAGAAGAGATTCCTGGGAACTCTTGGTTGTGTGTGGATCCGTGTGTCGCCTGTTGTGTGATTATGTGACACTACTATCGTATAGTGTAGTTTGCTGAAGAGATTTAGCATAGTGAGCACTAAAGAATGTTGAGACCTCACAGCAACACAGCAAAGTTTGACTGAATGTTATGCAATGAATTCATTGATTCAACTGTGTGGTCATCCATCACCACCAATTCCGTCCACTACAGACGTATATTTTTCCTCGTCCAATTCTCCCCGAAAAATGTATGTACATAGATTAAAAATGCCAAACTCCCCCACCAGTCCCATATATTTGTGCTATTCGTACACGTTTCATGTTGATCACTTTTCCCGTGACCATTACCGAGATAAAATAAATATACACCAGCTGTGACTTTTCATCGCCTCATTGAGCCAGTAGAATTTTTGTTTCGAGTTTGGGAAAATAGTAAGGTATTAAAAAGCCGCGGTCGTTAAAGGGCTTTCCGCAAAGTGTGCGGCTTGTTGCTGAAAAGAAGAGTAGTGGTGATGATCATGGGCCAGACCCGCTGGGCCTCAATACAGCAGCTGGTGGTGTCGGCAGTGCTTCCGGCGAGGGCTCCGCCAGCTTCAGTGTCACATTGTTAGGTGTGACGACACTGTGCTCGGTTTGGCTCGTAACCGACTTCTCGGTACATGTGCTCGCCGTTCGCTTTTCGTCGTGTCCTGCTTCAACATCGACAAACGTTTCGGAGGATTCGCTGGCAAATAGCTTTTTGCTTGGATTCTCTGCGATGTATTCGTCATAGGTCATTCCAGCCTTCTTGGCTTCGGCGCGCACGTGTCGAACACGCCAGAGCCAGATGGCTTGTGAGGCGAAGATACCGGTTTCTAGCACCATGCTAGTCATTGTTAGTAAGGGGGCTCGGTATGGCAGTAGAGCACAAACGAGGACACATACCAAACGATATACAAGCTAGCGCCGAGGGCATCGAACCACTGCTGTGCAACTGTCGTCTTCGTTAGCCATGTTTTGTTGGAAAGGTGATAACCATACCGATGGCCATGAGGGAGAAGAAGGCGCCAAGGTAATCGATGGTGAGAAACCAAAAGTCTAAGCAAATCAGCAATGTTGTCTCACTCCGGGGTCAGCTAGCTGCCGCCATACCAATTCCAATGACTCTTCCGTTGCGCTTTGCGAGTTCGAAGTAGGGAGGGATCAGGCCGAGGATTTGGATGACGGTCGCCGAGATAGCCATGAGCATCATCGGCCATTCGACGCCTCTGCTGTACGGGCCCTGCAAGGACATATGAGCTCAGAAGAGCCAGGGGACGGGGGATTGGATGGCTTACTCGCAGGGTGAGGATGAGAATCATTTCCATGAGTCCGAAGCTTGCAGCCAAGGCAATGGTTGCCACAGTGGCTGTCCACGCTCGCCATTTACTGCTACTTGTTAATGTCAACCAAGGAGCACGAGGACTGGACTAACTTGTGGTAATAGAGAGTCTGGCCCCAGGAAATGAGTGTGAGACTGGCGAATGCCTGAGGTTGGAACTTGAGGGCAAAATTGAAGTTCTATACCATGTTAGAGGGTGCTTGAGGTTGATGCTGGCAACCATACCTGAACAATGGCATATACGCCAAAGGGAACACCGCCTGCTACAGTCAGTCTCAAGCTTGTCTATGGACAGGCGACGGTCTCACATATTGACCACAGGATGAGCATAGACCCTGGCAGGCCTTCGGTGCTCTTTCGGCGCCAGTTGTGCCATATTCTTGGCCAAGTTAGTTGATGTTATACACTGCGGTTTGTTGTGGCTCTTACTGTGGGATAATCTGTGTACTGTTAGCGACTGCTACTTGAATAGTTCCGATGGTTGACATACCTGAACACACCAGCAGCTACAATCGGGAAGAGCATGTTAGCAGGAGGTTAACAAGAAGGATTGCATGGTGTGCATACACTAGGATCGAGTTAGCATAGTGTGTCGAGGACTACAACGGTTTACCCACCAGTTCCTATTGTCTATTCGAGGAAAGGGCAGATTAGCATCATGACTCAAGGTTGGTGGAGCAGGTGACCTACCCCGAGGACATTGGCAGCCTAGCGTTCCCGGGTTAGCAATTGAAGCACGCGACATGATCGGGGTGACATACTGGAGGTATGGATACCTGGGGCCGATCCATGGCGAGTTATGGGTGACGTGACCAGGTGTGTTTGTGTATATGTGTGTGGGAATTGGTGAGGGAAAGAGAGATTGCAAGAAAGAGAGACTTGAAGAGGCCTCCCGAGGACAAGTAGAAGTGGTGGTTTAGAGCGTGGTAGCAATAGAAAGGCCGGGCGAGGGAGGGTATATATCAGAAAGGTGAGTGGAAGAGGGCCTTTGAGGGTGAAAGCGTGGGTGGCGTCAGAGGGTGGCGTCAGATTGGGTGAGGATGGGAGGATGGGTCGAGGGAGTCGAAGGCAGGAGGTGGTACAGAAGAAAAGAGGCAGCAATGCCGTCGAGTGGCCGTGGTGCCTGGCTGCACGCAGGCCGCGAGATGGACGATGACGAACATGTCGTCGGGTGCATTTTACTAGCTCTGCCGCCGCAGTCGCGTGCAAGAATAGTACGGCGCTGCTAAGGGTCGTCTTGCCTGTGCTTTCCGGAGAGCAGAGGCATTGTGGACAAAGGGCGACTAGCAGCATGGAGCATCAGCGCCGGGGAGAGGCATCCCTGCTTCCGCGTCTGTCAATCGCGTTCAGACGAAGCCATGCAGCTCGCTAAGAGGCCGGTGGCTTTGGGGGCTTCACGTCTGCCCCGCCGATCTGCCCTGCGATTGGCGAGTCTAGACTTATCTGCGACGGTGCATCGGGCGAGGGCAATGGGGGCCTCGAGGGCGATGCAGGCGGGTGGTGAATGGCACGCCCCTGGCCCTCAGAGGCACGCAGGTTGGTGTAGGTGTAGATGGGCGTTGCAGCAGGGTGACGAGACCCTGCATGAACGCGGCAACAGGGCCTCAGTTTGGCCAGCCAGACGTCCCGCCAGCCCGCCAGCCCGCCAGCCAGCCACTAACGGGCGACTCTGGAGTTCAACAGGTGCATTTGCATTCATCAACAAACGTTATACCCGACCGCGGCCTGCCTAAACGTCGCTGGCCTCGCGCGCGGCCATGTTCACCAGGTGGCGGCATCCCCCACACACACACACACCCACGCACCCACACTCGCCTCAACTGCTTCAGCTCCGCCGGGCAATCCGGTGAGCCAAAGTAACGTTGCGGAAAACTCTGACAGTGGGTAGCTGACGTGCTATCGGCGCGTGCCCTGGTCCTGTACACGGCTGGTTGGACCAGGCTGCATCAGCTGGCGTTCCCGAACCACGCAGGTGGAACCTGGACTGGTGCTGCATAGCACAAAGCTCATTCGACCGCCGTGCTGATGAGGAGGCTCTGTTTTCCCCATCCGAGCGTATGCCTGTCTAGCCGGGTGCATAGCCTTTCGGTTCCTGGCCATGCCTGGGCGCCTGCAGTAGTCGGCAGTCGAGTCGAGGCCGAGGTTACGTATTCTGCTGGTGCGGAGATGCAGATGCAGATGCAGACGCAGCACAAAAGAACAAACCGACACGTCGTTAGTTATGCTGCGCTTGCATAATGGCACTCACTGGACACACGAGCGTCTGTTGGCACTCGTGATGGCGGCGACTCGCTAGCCCCCAGCTGGACCACCAGACGAGTGTTTCGGTCCCAGCACCGCACCGCCGGATGACTCAGCGAGGCCGGAGTGAACTTAGATGCAAGAAGCCAGGTCGCAGAATTACAAGACAGCCGCGCACTGCGCGGCTACGCCCATTATTTGACCTTGTACGGGGGCCGGATCACTTCGTCCGAGTGGGCCCGTTGGGAATGGTGGGGCGGGGGCGTCATGCACTGCACCTGCACCGCCATCAGCAAACTAAACGCCCTGCCGATCGACGAACCTAGGTTCCTCGCTTCATCCGCAACAGGACATCGGTTATGCACACCGACGGCGTCGAGACCGCCCGCCCCAAGCCACGACGTGTATACACAGCAAAGTCCCGCTCCAATCAGCCCCCCACTGGCCGTGCTGTCGGCCTCTTGGACAAAAGGATTCGTCGCCATGGACCGCGCTGCATAAGATACCGGTGCCACCTGCAACCACTCACACAATCCATCCATATCTTGATTCCCAGCCTGGTCTCTGCTTCCCCGCCCTCCCGTCTGCCAATTTCACCATGGAAACCTCCTGTCCAGGCCATGCTCCCGCCCGCAGCAACCCTTGAGCACTCTGATTGATTCCCGCATCGAGGACTAAGGCTCAGATCGAGGTCATACTGCATGGAAAAGACCAATACAGCCAAGCCAAGAAGTCGGGGTCCAGGAGCGTTGTAAGCGGGCGGCAATAACATGGTCATTAAGCGCCACATCCACCGGCAGTTGTCGGTATGCCGAATCGCAACCAGGCACTCGTGGGCGGTCCGAGAGCCAACATGAGCTGCATGGCAGCGTATAGGTGTGTGGACGAGCGTGCATACACATGGACCTCACCGATAATGGGATTGTGCAACTTGCATTGTTATGTAAAGCCACGTTCCTTCGAGCGCCACTGCACTGGGATCATCAATCCCTTTTGCCAGAACAGACATGGACACACCATCCTTTTTACCTCAATCGCCCGACTGCAATTCATCGAGATGCTTCAATCGCTTCGGGCGGCCTCCTGCTGCTGGCGGATACTCGAATCGCCATCGCTCTTAGAATGGGATCGCTGATGGTGCAAGGCTTGCTGAGCCTGCTTCATCTCCAACTGCTGGTTGCCTAGTCCAAAGTCTTCAGGTAAGCCCAACTGTTGTGCATGTCTGACAAGCTCCACAGTGGTAGCTGAAGTGCCAAGGACATGGATATTTTTGTAGACCACTGTCTCTGATATACTCAGCCATACGAGACCACATCTGAAGCCCCGTGACCGACCGTTGCAGCCGTCACTGTGACATCAAACCATAGACGTGCCGAATGCCTCTCGAGTAAGATCTCAAGGCCAGCGCCTCACAGCAACTTGGATACCCAATGCAAGAGGAGGGTCGTGGTATCAAGGCCACCCACTCGGCAGACGCGAAAACAACATGGCACTGCACTGGCATCTGGGAACCGACCGATGGCCAGCGTAAGACGGGTCGCTACGTACCGGTATCATGACGTGCAGCATTTCACCGATTTGGCAGCTCGCTTCAGTCGACCAGATCCTGTAGCTGACTGCAGCAATCCCTTTGTTTGTTGCCATCATTACCACCCGTCGGCAATCGCGCAAGCCAGCAATATTCCAGATACATGGTGCCAACGCCCCCACCTTTCATGTCGATACCGCACTGGCTGGCTAGAAATCCCTTGTGGTAAAACAAGAAAAAAACAAATACATCTCAACAGTCGCCACATGGAAAGAGAGAGAGAGAGAGAGAGCGGGGCCAGATGGACTCCCTACAAAAAGAAACGAAGAAAAATAACCATCCATGTACATACAGACCTCGATATGCTTGGCATGTAGGAATACGCAATTCACGTATGTACGTACACCAGAGGACCAAGATTTTTTGCCTGCAGTGCCGATCCTACTTCGTCTTTGGCCCGTCATCGCGGCACAGGTAGATGGACGCCATCCGAGTCCTCGGTACCGTGCCGTCCCAAGACGAGCAAACCAGCCGGCAATCATCGGTAGAGCGGAGATTTGTCTGACCAAGAATCGCTGACGGGGCTATCAGTTGGCCGAAGAGGAGAAAGAGACACACGGTCCCCCGTTCTCTGGTGGGAAAACGGTTGTTGTTTTGCTGTGGTAGAGGAGGAGCGGTGAGACATTGTGCCTCGCGGACCGTGATGACGATAATTTCTTCTCCCAAGGAAAAAAAAGAGTGATGAAAATTGCATTGCCTGAACAGCCACTGCATTAGACTCATGCAGTCAATGTAACATTCATTCCCACTCGTTTGCAAGCAAATCATGTCCACACGGCGCGCCCAAAGCACGACACATTCGCCAGTGCCTACTCACACAAAGTACACTGAGGAACTTCATTTGTGAAAACACCAACTCCAACACATGTTTCCCTCAACAGCAGAGTGATATTAGAATGTAAATTACTACTTCCTACAAAGGACCAAAGGCGGGGGGGAATAAGTATCGAAAAGGCTAAGTAAACATACGAGAAGCTGTGTCGTCTTGGGACCATGTAAACCACACACCACATCTAAAAGGCTAGACACTGTCCCGTTAAAAAAAAATGAAAGGCCCCGCAGACTGAGAAGAAAATGAAGCCAGACATTCCAGTATATCCTTCAATGTCAGCAATGCACCAACCCCTGCCCATTGCAAACGCCAGCAACCGTCATGATCACCAGTGCCAGTGCCGTCTTTTTTGTCAACTTCCTTGGCATGGCCGGTGCAAGCGCGCTGGCCGCTGCTGCCCAAGGCCACACACGCAGTCGATGCAAAGGCCGGGACCGGGCATACACGCATACGGGTCAAGCAGGCTTAAGCGTCGTCTGCGTCGTCATGCGCCATACCACTCTGCTGCTCTCGGTTCATGCGCGCCTCAATCTCCTTCAGTTGGCTCTCGCGGGCCAAGAGCTCCTGTCGCTTCTCGTTGATCTCGCGTTGCACCTTGACTTCGATCTCGCGCAGCTTCTCCTCCTCGCGGCGCAGCTGCTCCTCCTTCAGGCGTACTGACTGGCTGGCGAGGTCTTCAGGGTTCATCGACGAGTCGTTCCTTGGTTCTGTTAGCGTGCACCTTTCATGGGCAAGGGTGAGGGGTCAACACGTACGCAGCAGCACCTTCGACGCTCTTGCTGAGCTTCTCGGTACGGTAGTTCTCGTACAGGAAGTCGTGCGTGATTTCCTTGAGATCGGCAAGATGGCTGTGCAGGAGCGCGCTTCGCACGGCAAGGAAGTCGGAGTGGCGGGGGTTATCCACCTCTACGATACCCCAGGGGTACTGGCGTGCCCTGACCCGTCGGCCGTTTACCTCGACAATGTCCTCGGAACCCACAATGGCAAAGGGCATCAGGCCACGGAGCTCGGCATTCTCCTCGACTGTGTCCTCGTCATCTTCTTCGACATCATAAGGGAAGTTGTACACAGGGATGCGGTAATGCTCAATGTCCTCCATGACGAGCTTTTTCGACTCGGCAAGCTCAGCAGGTGTAAGTGAGTCGGCCTTGCCGATGACGGGGATGACGTTGCAGCGGGGGGACAGGCGCTTCATGAGCTCAATGTCGAGTTCGCGCAGACTAGGACGGCATTAGCAGGGCATTGGCTAACGTGGAGAGAAGACATACCCGTGTCCAGTAGGGGTGATGAAGTACAGGAGTACGTGTACACGGTCGTCCCGGAAGCGCGGGTTACGCTTAATACGCGATTCCTCTGCAAGAATGCCATCGTACTGTCGCTCGAGATATCCGACGATTTCTGAGAAACTGTAATCACATGTGAGCCGGCGTTGTCATGTGGGCTGCAGGGTGCCTACCTGGCCTCATTGTCGATCTGGTCTCCAAATCCGGGTGTGTCGACAATGGTGAGCGAGATACGGGTACCCTCCTCGTCGAGTTCTGTCCAATTGTCAGCCGCTGCGTCAGGGGAGTGGCGGTAGTGTCCACTGCCAACGGGGGCAACGTACCGACAGTGATGGGCTTGATCTTGACGCCCTCCTCGACGTGGGCAGTTGTGGGATCGTCGACCTCCTTGTGTCCAAGCACCTGCTGGCCGCAAAGCGTGTTGACAAAGGTCGTCCGGCCCGTACCTGAGGCACCGCAAACCATCAGGCAGAACTGGATTCCCTTCTTGACATTCTTCTTTCTGCGCGTCTTGTTAAGCGCCTGAGGCATTGTTAGTGACTAGAGGGGATAGCAGGGGCGTGTGGAGAGGGCAGCGTGGCCTCGTGTGCCTGAGGAGCGGAGACGTGGTGTCGTGGGGAGGAGCGTCGTACCGAAGACATGATGGGCTGTGGAATGTGGATGTGATGTGTCTTGGATGGGACCGTGTGGACACAATGGAGACCGCCGTAAGAGAGGGCGAGACTGGAGGCGAGGGTGAATGGAGAGACAGAAGATGATGACTGTCTGTGATGTTGGAGCGGTGTCGTCGTGGAAATTTGGGGACACTGGCAGCTACTCCCTGCGCGATGCAAAGGGGCTCGCTAGCGGGAAACACCCTGGTCCGTCTCTCCTTCTTGGCGCAACCACCTGGCCCGACCCGACTGCTTTGGGTGCGATTTGCAGCACGAGGGAGCCGCTTGTTCGTCGCGCACACTCACGGAGAGAGAAGACCTGGACGAAACCTCTTGAGTGAGTGCAGCTGCGTTTACATACACTTTGTTTCCTGGGTGCAGTCTGCGGTGCTCGCTGTGCGCTTCGCCGTCTCCTGATATGAATGCCATATCGGCGTCGACGCGTCCAAATTCCCGACCGTTTACAAACACATCTACGGACTTGCTTCTGCCGGAGACACTCAGGTCTTGCCGCGCTGCAATTTTACGGAAAAAAAGCCACCTTCTTTATTGTTTGCTGATCATCTGGTCGCCAGTCGTACAGCAGCATCCGGTGTTGCAGCAGCCCATACTCTGCGAGTGTAGAGTCCATGTCTTGCGTCCCCCAGTCGCGCTTGCCGCAACCAGTTAGCTCCCGCATTACGGGGAAAGAGCCAGGCTTCTACGCGGGCGCAGATGACAAGGTGAGCTGTGACCTGCGGACCCTCGATATCGTCGTCGCCAACCCACTCTCTCCCCTCCTCTCCCTCGGTACACATGTCGCCGCACCCGCTTTTGGGACCATGGGTCTAGCATGCCACCGACCTCTTCACGCCTGCAGTCTCCGCACTGAACACAACCTCTGCCTCTACATCTACAACGAAGCCCCGCCCCGCCTGGGTGTTTGAAACAACGCATAGCCGAACTACCTTATAACGACGACGGACCATGAATACCAGGCCCATCCTCGACTCGGACACTGGGCCGTTTGTGCTCTCTGCCTCGTTCAACGCCGACTGCTCCCATTTTTCCGTAGCACTTGAGACTGGCTTCCGCGGTAGGATGCGCCTTTTCAAGTCTATAGACACTAGCTGACGTTTGTAGTCTTTTCCTCTACAACATGCGAGGAGCGCATCGCCAGAGGTACTTTCAACCCACCAGTGCCCACGACATCGTGCTAACATAAACGCAGAGGTCGGCGGCGGCATCGGCTGCGCAGAGATGCTCGGCAACAAGAGCTACATAGCCCTAGTCGGAGGAGGGAAGCAGCCCAAATATCCCCAGAACAAGGTGCGTCCCGAGGACTCCGGCTGGATACTGGTCAACGATACTGACGTCATATTCGAGGTTCAAATCTGGAACGACAAGACGGAGCGCTTCACCACCTCGGTTGAGTTCAAAACGCCCATTCAGCGCGTACGCCTGTCGCAGACGCACATGGTGGTTGCGCTGCTGAACTCGCTATGCATATACAAGATGAAGGTGCCTCCGGCCAAGACGGCCGAGTACGAAACGGTCAACAATCCGTTTGGACTGTGTGAGCTGGGCACAAACATCGTCGCCTTCCCGGGTAGGGCCGCTGGGCAAGTCAAGATTTACGACCTGAACACGGGAAATGTCAGCATCATTCCCGCCCACGAGAGCCCACTGCGCGCCATCGGCATAAGCAGGAGTGGCGACCTAATAGCAACGGCTAGTGAGCAGGGCACAATCATACGCCTGTGGTCATTCCCATCCTGCACCAAACTAGCAGAACTCCGTCGCGGCGTTGACCCCGCAGCCGTTTTCTCTCTCGCATTCTCGCCTGATGGCTCGACACTCGCTGTGACTTCCGACAAATCCACGCTTCATATTTACGACCTCAAAGCAGCGGCTGCTGCCTCGCAAGCCGACCCAACACAGCACAAGTACGGCATACTGTCCAAAATCCCGCTTTTGCCCAGGCAGTTCTCCGACACTTATCCTACCGCGACAGCCAAGTTTGAGATGGGTGATGAGCCCACATCTTGGGGCCCACATGGGAAATCTGCTACCCTGAGTGCGGGCATCCCAGGTGTACCAGGCGGCAGGCCCACTAAGGGCTTGATTGGTTGGCTGGATGACCAAACTGTGCTGGTTCTTGGTGCTGGACAAGACGCTCGATGGGAGCGATTTGTGGTGGGCATCGATGACAAAGGGAAGAAGTGCCTCGTTGCAAATGGCTGGAGACGCTACATCGATTAGGAGACTTTGTTAAGCCTTTATTGGGGGCCATGGAGGGACTCTTCAGCTTGAAATAGATGGCGAATCGGTGCCACCATTTTTGCTGGGTTTCATGTTTGTAAGACTTGATGGGATAGGATAATGAGATACGACAAGGCGTTGGTGAAGTTGGCTAGACATTCGATACCCATTGTTAGATTGCAAGAAATTACTCTTTCTACTGAGATACTGAAGACCGAGTTGAGATACCAATATCGATCCTGTCGTACAAGAGTAAGCCACTTTGGATGAATTATCGCAATTGTGGTATTATCCATATCGGAGCAGCCCTTTTTTTTATTTTTACGATAAACAAATACGAGAATATCACATGAAGCCACTACGCTCGGCCTTAGTCAATTAAAAAATGCGCACAAGTCAATGTTTAATAATCAGATTTATTTATTTCCGTCCAAGGACGGATATATATATGTATACAACAGGCCTTGAAAAAAGACCGACCTGTTTCCAGGCGAAGAACACCCCAATCCCAGTGTCCCATCGCCCCTCAACCCAAGTTCCAAAACGCCATGGTGCTCAAATTTGCCGCACCGGTTCATGCCATATCAGTCATTCCATTCCATCTTCGGGATGGGTAATAAGCCGAGAAAACAAACCAACCCTAAAAAAAAATAGAGGTTCGGGTGATAGAATGGGGAGAAGAAAAAAAAAGAAATCCGAAGTCCTTTTTTCATGCCGCCCCCCAGACAGACAAAAGAAGTAAATGCGATGCATGGATGGATGGTACATAATCCGGGCCCCTCTGTCCCTTCTTCCAGCAGAGAGACAAGCAGGTAGGCAGTTAAATCAACATCCAGTAAGAACCACCAATGAACATGGCAGCCGCCATGATGGTGATGATAGCTGCGCCAGCTTTATCCGCGGTGGTGATTTCCGACTCGAACTTGGGCAAGCGGTCGTCGTCGTTACCGGATCCAAGCCCGGGGTCGCCTTTACTCGTGCCACCTGTGGAATGTGAGTAGGGCGCGGGCACGCGCTGAGCATTGAGGACGGAGATGACATTGAGCGCCGTCATCTGGGGGCCCACGCCGCCAATGCCGTCGAAGCCTGTGTTCCACCACTTCATGCCGCACTGGTGGGGACCGCCGTTGTGCTGCGAGGGGCCTTCACAGGTCTGCGCGGCGGCGACGGCGGATTTTTGGAGCCGCGGCATAATCTGCGGGGCGAACTCGGGTGCCATTTGGATGGTGATGCCGAGCCAGCGGGCGAGATAGGCTTTGAAGCTTTCTTGGTCCGCGTCGCAAAGTTGCTTGGCTTCGCAGATCTCGACCATGACGCCGCCCTTGTCTTCTGGGAAGAACATGCCGGACTTGTCGATGAATTTGGTTAGAGCGGTTTTCCACTTCTCTGCGCCGTTGGTGTAGTTGTACATCTATTGTATTGTTAGTTTTTTTCTTGGAGTCAACCTGTGAAACAAAGTGCACATACATAGGCTGCGCCTGCGATCATAATGCCGTAGTTGTACGTCCATGGGGTTTGGTCGGCTTTGCTACAAGGTGGGTTCGTAGTCATGCTCGTACCATCGTAGACCTGTCCATCACCGGGCAAGATAGGGCTATTAGACATCCAGTCAAAGGCTTTCTCTGCCCAGGCCGCATAAGTGTCGTTACCTGTGTACATGGCAAGTCTAGCTCCGAGGTGGAAAAGACCTCCGTTCGAGGCAGTATTTTTGTACGTCCAACCATTAAGCCAGGGGTAGATCTGCCAGCGCATGCCACCGCCGCAATTACCATCAGCAACCTCCTTTTGGTAACGGCCGACAAACTGGTTGAAGACGGATTGCGTAATGGCAAGCCAACCAGGCTGGTCACCAGGTGGATCTGGGAGCTTGTACTCGGCTGCAGCGATCATGGAAAAGGCCCAGAATACTTGGTCGTCGTTTCCCTCGTTCTTTGACTGATTCGAAGGCATCTAACGAAACTTAGTAATTGATCGAACATGATGCTTTCAGGAGAGAGAAGAAAGACGCACCAGGTCAAGATGCTCTCCAAACTGGTGGATTAGGCCTTCGCGGACCATTTCGTTGTACTGGTCGTCGCCAGTATAGTGCCAGTAGTCTAGCAGTGTGCCAAACATGGCGCCAGCCTGCCACCAGTAGTATGGCGGGTATAGAATACCTGGGTAGCCTCCCAGGACATGGATTCCCTTGTCGTCAATTGTGGCATACTGCGCGACAAGCTGTTTGGCCACCTTGCTGGAAACATCGTTGATAGAATCTATGCGACAAAGAGGTCAATATTTGGCGGGCACGCATAGCATTTGGAAGCGGAAGCCAATTATGCTTACCTGGAGAATTGGGATCGAGAGTCAGAGCTTGAGTAAATGGTCGCACGACGTTCGTCGACAGCAGAGAGAGGGTAGCTAGTGCTTGCGCAGGGCTGAATAACTTCATGACGGCATGTGAGATTGGGGCCTAAAGCAATGCTAACGAGTGGGGTTCCAGGATACTGGAAGCGGGCCTAGTGGCAAGACGTAGTAGTAGTCGAGAATGGAAACGCAGCAGAAGAGATAAGTGGGTGAGGAGTCGTAGGAAGTGAGCAGGTCAGTCAGCCGGGCGGGCGACGGCTAGGTAGAAGAGGGGAAACGAGCGTGTGAATGGAGCGCCAGGGCGTGAAGGTGACGAAGGAAGAGTGGGCGGGATCGACAAGCAGCACCTGGCAAGGAATACTCGGTGCCATGGGCGTGTGCCACAGGGCTGGACACCTAATCCCGTATTCAGGGCGTCAGCAAATGACACTTGCATGCGCCCGCTCTTCGCTCCCCTCTCGTTTCCCTCTGCGAGAGGCAGGTCGGCAGGGCTGCCAAGGCTCGCAGCGCCATACTGTGCCGGTCTGGTTCCGGCGCCACAATATTAGCTACCACTATTTACGTTTACGGCTGGACGTTCAGGCCCGTTTACCAGATCAGGCGACCGATAGTTGTGCATTGAAAGGTTTTTCGTTGGTCATTGCTGGTCCCATGTTGAAGAGCGTTGAAACAGAGAGAGGACCCAGCTTTGGCGGGGCGGAGGCAAGGAGCTGTGGCGCAGCACCAAAGGATTGCAGCATGGATGCCTTGTTTCTTCGCCTGTATACACACATCATCGCGCCATGTACAGAGACACGGAGATGTATGCAGCTAAACGGCGCACAACGGTGGTACCTGCCCAGAAACCAGGGACGTAGAGCTTACCACGGCACACACAAGCATTGCCCAAGCATGCTTGCGCCGTCTTGAGAATGCCGGCCGCCTGCCTGCCAAGCCGCACGGAAGCGGCGGACCTACTTGGTAGGGGTTTTTGTGGGGGCGGAAATTGTGATCGAATTCGCCGCGCAACAACAGAACCACCTTTTTGGCACCACGGCATGAATATCACCACAAACTCCATCATAAAGCTGACGACCGACCAAGCAAACGCGCGTTCTCGAATTTTGTCCTCTGCCAATCTCCCTGACCTACATCCTAAACACACCCCATGTGCTCTCCTTATCCACGCGCTGGTTCTGCCCGCCGCACGCCATTTGCAATCCCATGCCGAGAACCCGCCGGGTATGCTCGGGCGGTATGATGCCATCATCCCATAGTCTTGCCGAGCCAAACGTTGCTTCACTCTCGTGTTCGATTCTCGCCTTGAGCGCAGGATCCACCTTCTTGCCAACCGCCTCCATAACCGACGACAGTTGCTCCGGGCCCATGACCGATGTCTTTGCATTCGGCCAGGTGAACATGAGCCGCGGAGAGTATGCACGCCCACTAGATTTATGTGTCAGCAAAGCCAAACCCAGAGCATGAAATCAAAAGCCACTTACCACATGCCGTAATTTCCAGCACCAGCACTAGATCCCACCACGACGGTGAACTTGGGAACATCGACACAGCTGACAGCAGTCACAAGCTTGGCACCGTTCTTCGCGATGCCGCCCTTCTCAGCATCCTGTCCGACCATGAAGCCCGAGATGTTCTGCAGGAAGATGAGCGGAATGTGTCGCTTGCCGCAGAGCTGGACGAAGTGCGCGCCCTTCAACGAGCTTTCGCTGAAGAGAATGCCGTTGTTGGCGACAATGCCCACCTGGTGTCCGTAGATCTTTGCGAATCCAGTCACCAGCGTCGATCCGTACAGTGGCTTGAACTCGTCAAAGGACGATCCGTCGACGATGCGTGCAATGACCTCGTGGATGGGTATCTGGCGACGCAGGTTGGTGCCCACAATGCCAGACAGTTCCTGGGGGTCGTACAGTGGCTCCTGGTAGCTTGGCTGTGCGGCCACTGTCTGGTTGCGGTGCCAGTTGAGGTTTCCAATGCTTCTCCGTGCCAGGACGAGCGCATGTGCGTCGTCTACTGCCAGGTAGTCCGTGACACCAGAAACCTCGCTGTGGAGTTTGCCTCCACCGAGATCCTCTGCAGACACAATCTCGCCCGTAGCTGCCTTGACCAGCGGCGGACCCGCGAGGAAGATGTGACCTTGGTTCTCTACGATAATGTTCTCATCACTCATACTAGGTACGTAGGCGCCGCCTGCTGTGCATGGCCCCATCACCACACTGATTTGCGGAATGCCCAAGCTTGACATGCGTGCTTGGTTGTAGAATATGCGGCCAAAGTGGTTCACGTCTGGGAAAACATCGGCTTGGTTGGGAAGGTTCGCGCCTCCAGAGTCGACGAGATAGATGCACGGTAAGCGGTTTTCTTGGGCAATCGTCTGCGCTCGCAGGTGCTTCTTCACGGTAATGGGATAGTATGTGCCTCCCTTGACTGTGGCGTCGTTTGCGACCACCATGCACTGGACGCCGTTGACCGTACCAATGCCGGTCACAATGCCTCCTGCGGGTACATCATCCTCTCCATACATCTCGTGGCCTGCCATTTGGCTTAGTTCGAGAAAAGGTGTGCCAGGGTCAATCAGGGCAGAGATTCTGTCCCTGACCAGCATCTTGCCCCGCTGTACGTGCTTGTCCCTTGCCTTCTGCGGGCCGCCTTGGGCAATCTTGGTGTGGAGATTGACAAGCTTTTCTGTGGCTTCGTCCATCTGGCGCTTGTTTTCTTTGAAGTCGGCATTGCTCGTGTCGACGTTTGTAGGAATGACAGACACGGCTTCGGCGTGGTGTGAATGTGTAAAGGTAGCTACGCTGCGAGCTCCTGGGCGCAAGCTCCCAGCTCGCGAATGCGCAAGTGTCGAAGGGCGGGACGTGGAGGAGAGGAGACAGCGCTGTGCTTGTGGTCTGATAGCCGCGGCGGGTCGAATTGTGTTCTTGAGTAAGGCCAAAGCCTCACGCGAAGGTGCTTTGGGGATCATCTTGAGCTGAGGGATTGGAGACTTTTCACAACACAGCGAGCCTGGAGGCTGTCCGTGTCCCTCTGGGAAGTGATGTCACTTGGGCTGCACGCTGAGGATACAAGATGAGTACGCAATGGCTGTACGATTCGCGGACAAAAAGGTGACAACCCGCACTATGTGACAGAAAAAAACAAATACTTGAATTGGAGCGGCTCGCGGCTCACTGAAGACTGCGAGTGCAGTTTACCGAAGGTGCGTCGAAGCTGGGGTTCCGACGACATTTCAAGACCGCTGTTAGCCGTACCGCGGCTTTGCGGGGAAACCACGCTAGTCACAACAAGCAAGTGCATTCCAGATCGTGAGCAGTGAACTACAGGCATACATCGGATCTTTCGGATTGTATTGATTTAATAAAGAAGAGAGACAGAAAAGAGTACTGTGGTGACATGACAGTGCACACTCATAGCTTTCCGCCCTCAACCGGCATCTCGACTATCTGGTCCAAGCCCTCATACTTGGGTAAATCGAGATTATATTTCTCTGCCATGTCAGGGCTCAAGAACCTGCCACCGAGGAAATGGCGCCCAGTGAATTTCTTGATGAGCGGCTTGGGTGCTGTCAGGCTGATGAGCGCCGGTGGCATGAACCCCTTGCCTGGTCCGGAGTCTCGCGGACCTTCTTCAATGTCCCAGGATGACGGCGCATCAACTGACAGAACGGGGATGTCGGTAGATGCTAGTGCTTCGATAACTTTGGGAAAAGGCTCGCGTACCTCGCCAGAGAAACTGAATCCAAATATGGCGTCAACAATGTGGTCGGTCTGTTTCAGTGCGCTGGTAAAGTCGTCTGTAAATGGCACTTTGAGGTCTTCCAGTTGCTTCTTTAGGCGCTGCGGCAGGTGAGTATGCATGGGATGGCATCAATCGGTCCCATGTGGCGTACCTGGTAAAGCTCATTTTTGCTTTGCTTTGGGTAGTAGATAGTAGGCTGGTAGCCGTAGTGAAAGAGATGACGAGCTGCGACGAGGCCATCACCGCCATTGTTGCCAGGACCACATGCTACGAGGATGCGTTTGCCCTTGCTGAGGGGCTGTAGTTTGAACACTGTGGTGGTTAGTCTAGATATTTCAGGGTGATTTGAAGCTGAAATTACCCGCTTGCGATACGGAGAGGCCAGCAAGTTCCATCAACTGGTCGATGGAGAATGCGCCAGATGACATGAGTTCTTGGTCGAGCGCGGCAGCGCTTTTGGCGGATAGAGTCTATCTAGCGTTAGCATACCTGTGAATCAAGAGTGCGGCGAACCATTACTCTGATTGCCATTTTCAATTTCTTTAAATGAAGCTTTCAACAGAAGAAAAGTGGATGTGGGGTTCAAGAACTGATTTCAAGTCTGGAATACAGTGGTGTTAGCAATTACATCACTGCTCAAGCTGCGTATGCAATCAATGCAGCCACGAGACACCAGAACCGAGTGAAGCCCTCTGGCCGCCATGAAATCAACATTTCCATACATGTATACAGCCAACAATCACGATTTCTATTTCCTTCATAGAACACATTGAAAGCACCATCTCCCCACACCACAGCACGTGCATCCATCCACGCCCATGCTCGGCTGATCTTCGGCGCATTCCAAAAAGATCCCCAAACCACCACCCATCCATCCCACCAGCATCGCGCCGCCGCGACCACGCCTCACATACACGCACACACACAAAACATTTCGCAATGGTACTAAGAATTCGGCTCGCCCGCTTCGGCAAGAAGCACGCCCCCTTCTACAACATTGTCGTTGCACACGCCCGGTACGTAGGCAAAACCCACCAGCAGTCCTAGCATTTCGCAAGCCCAATTGCCCGTGTCCCGGGCCCAAAACTAACATATAAAAACACAAACCTACATCAAAACGCCCAAAACTAACCTTTATAACAGCACAGCACGCAACTCGCGCCCCCTCGAAGTCCTGGGTACCTACGACCCCAAGCCGCAGCCGCCACGACCCGGCGACACGCACGGCCGGCCCTGGAAAGACATTAAGCTGGATATTGCGCGCGCACGGTACTGGGTGGGCGTGGGTGCGCAGCCGAGCGACACGGCGTGGCGCATTCTGAGCATGGTGGGCATTCTGGAGCCGCAGTACCGCGTGGGCCAGATCCAAGGGCAGGTGGTCAAGGCGGATTCGGCGTTTAAGAGTTTGGTGCCAGAGGCGAAGGCGAAGGAGGAGAAGGCGGAGAGTTAGAATGGGAGAGTTGGAGGAGGGGGAGGATTTTTTTTTGGTTTCTATATGGAGGAGAGGATTGCATGGTACGATCCGCGAAAGCATCATGATACACGGCGTTATAAGATTTCCTGGGGAGAAGACGAAAAACGGCTACAGCGTCCATCTTGCGTAGTTATATGATGGGTGATTATCTGTAAGAATATATAAGAGTGTCAGGAAATGGACGAGGCTCAGTGCCTTTAAACCAACAAGTCTAGTATGCAAGAAAGCAAAAAGAGAAAACTCCCGCTAAATGCAAATCCCCACATATCATACCGGGCCCAACGCTCACTCGGCCGCCGCGACTAAAAAGGTATTCGTGACCAAACAAGTCACCATGACAATGACGCCGTAAATGCTCAATCCAAGCGCCAGTTTCCTCAACATTCCTCGTCTAAGATCGCGGTTTAGATAGCCCTCACGTGTAACGTATCCCTCGACCTGGCCGCTGTGAAACCCATCCTCGTCATCCTCGTCTTTGACGAGCCGTTGATGGTGAGC
Source organism: Curvularia lunata (assembly GCA_005212705.1). Taxonomy (NCBI): domain Eukaryota; kingdom Fungi; phylum Ascomycota; class Dothideomycetes; order Pleosporales; family Pleosporaceae; genus Curvularia; species Curvularia lunata. The sequence goes on along the minus strand of PELC01000006.1, from coordinate 290,944 downwards.
AGACTCTGGGTCGGAGATTTTGTAGTAAAACAAACCAGGAAGAATAAAGGAAATGGTAGTCGAGCCGGTAGATCCAACATAGGCAAGCACCTTCTCCAGGCTCGAGACCGTCATGGCAGTAATAAAAGAGAGAACGATAAGAACGGTGGAGATGATTGCGAACCTGAGGTCGCTCATTTCCGTGCTCTTAGGGGCGCCTGGCTTGGGCGGGTTGTTCATCAAGCTGGCACGTGATGGGCTGCCTTCGGTTTGTTTTCGTGCACCACCAGGGCGCCACTTGAGACAGGCGTCGATGCTAGCGCGGCAAGGGTGGATTTGCAGAGGATACGAAAACATGACCAAAATGACAATGGCGAGGCGACCGATGGTGCTGGCGGCCGCAGTCGGGTACATGGAGACAATGTTGCCATGAATGTTGTCGCCGTAGGAAAGGTAGCCCGTGATGCCCGTCAAGATGTACAACGCGCATGCGCCGCCGATGGAGGCAAAAATGACTGTCGTCGTACGGAAATGTGAGTTGTCGGCAATCTCGTTGAGGATCGAAAACATGTTCTGGTGGCATGTGTATGCAAAGACGATGACGGGGAACGCAGCAAGGGCAGAAATAGGGCCTGCCCACTCGAAGACACGAACTGTCCCTCGGTCTGCTAGAGTATCGCCTTTGATGTAATGTGCTACAACCAAGATAACAAGGTATGCAATGGAGAAAAGGGCGATTATGCTTGTGTACTTGAGCGAATCCAGACGGCGAAGGAAGGATAGTGGAATGACAACAAGCCTAGACGTGTTAGCCAGCAGATTCGACGGTACTCTAGTATGATGCCTACATGAAGGCAGTGATCCAAAACTGCCGGTCGACCAAGAAGGTGATGTGCGCAGCACCTGGTGCAAAGCCCTTGACCACGCCCGGCATTAGGTCGCCAATAATAATCAGGTAGCTGACGGCGACGCCAAAGCACTTGATTGCAATAGCAGCATCGAAGATGATGGATAGGTTGGGATACGTCATCTGGGACAGCGTGGCAAAGGATACATGTCCGCGGTCAATATAACGGGCGCATCGAGTCTGGAGGTAGAGGCCAAAGCCAGCGGTGGTGCCCGCCCACATGATGACGAAGATGCCGAGGAAAATGCCCATTTTGGAGAGGGCCGAGGGCATGGCGAGAAGGCCAGCGCCCAGGACTGCGGGTGTCAGTATCGTGGCTGGGGTGCAGAGGCGGGGGGACATACTGGTGTTGGCAAGGTTGATAACGCTCGAGATCCAGGTCGCCTGTCCCTTGAAGCCGACATCTTGCTTGCCTCTGCGTCTCCTGCTGCTGTCAGCTTGTGTTGAACAGGCTCCAGAGGGTTGTGTCTGACCTTCGACCCCTCAGCGATCCGATGCTCGACGACATGGGGTCCTCGTCTGCTGGGTCGGGGTTGATCGCGGAGTAGGTAGCCATGCTCCCGGGAGTGTGTAATGTTGGGTAGGTGTTATTGCGCGCGCATGCGGCTCAAGCCAAGAGGCCCCAGTGTTTGTTGGCGAAGAGACGGCGCGGCGAACGCGTGCGATAAGAGATGGTGTCGTTGAGGGTGGCAGGTGAGTTTGAGAAGGCTCCGCTGACGTTTGGTGTCACGCACTGGATGACCGAGTTCGGGGAAGGTTGACAGGACCAGGGCGATAGATAAGCGGATAGCCGCCCGCTAAAACGCAGCCTCCGCTCCGCCCCAGGTACCTAAGTGGGCAAAGCGCGCTATTTGCGTAGTGTACCTGTGCATGTGCATGTTGCACACCAACACAGACAACCACGACTCTGACGGCCGCCATGGACGAGTACGAAGAGGCAGTTCTTTTTACATTTTCCCTGTTGGAGTCACGGCTAGACCGGCTGGAGTATGTTCTCGGAGGCGCACAGGAAGTGGCCAAGGACAAGCCAAGGACGGTAGTGGACAGGATACACAGGATTGAGCAGTCACTACAGCAGCTAGCGGGGAAGACGGCGCTGCTCGATGAGGCCAACAACTTAAGTATGCAAATTCAATGGCTCTACTATGGGTTTAGGGCTGACGAGACAAGTAAGCAAGCACAAGGACGTCCTCAAGCCGCCGGCCGACGACAGTAGCGACAGCGACAGCGACGACGACGATGACGAGCACAGGGACAAAGGCAGTGCTTGGCTTAGCAGTGCACAGAAGACAGCATTGGTGGTAGAGCGCGCGACTAGCTTTGCGACGACAGCTTCCCAGCTCAAAGCACTCGAAGACCAGCAGATACCGACGACGGAGGGTTTCAGTAAGCTTGCGGCGCTGCGGCCACGGATTGCAGAAGCCGAGACACGGCAGCTGCAGCAAGCGCTCAAGTTGTCCGAGCTACGGCGGAGGAACGGACTCATAAACCAGAGATACAAGCAGGTCATGGTGCTGGGAGCAGGCAGGTGCTGGGTGGACTACAACGAGAGGCTTACCAAGGCGCTGCGGGAGCTGGTGAGGGAGGAGTACAGACGGCGGCCCGACGACGACAAGGACGACGAAAGGGCGCACGGGGGTGAGGCAGAAGCAGCAGAAGCAGCAGAAGAAGAAGCATCGGAAGCGGAAGACAGCGAGGATGACGAATTGTGATAACTGTCAGCACTGTCGCAAGATTACGTTGGGCGACATGCAAAAGAGATTACGGACACCGGCCGAGGCCCAGGGCCGAGGCTTGCCATAGGCTAGAGAGCAAATGGGCAGTTATTGTAGACGTCTGCAAGGCATGTCCCGTTGATGTGGCGTCTTTGTGGCCGAGGGCATGTATAGCATGTGTGACAGATGGCGGATGGGCGAAGGCTGCATGGAAGAGTGTCGTCAGGGCGGGCAGCAGTGAGCAGGGCAGCCGGCAAGGAAGAATACCAGTAGTGCATGGACGGGAGCGGATGTCAGGCACGACGCACGTTTGGGTTGGTTGAGCGAATGGGACCAGCGCATGGAACAGGGGGAAGGTGAGGTTGGGCGAGGGCAATTGGAGGCTTGGAGAGAACAGAAACATTTTGCATGCCAGGGCGGCCATGGTCAAACAGGCGGCGGCTTGACAAGCGCCAGGCGGGTCTCTGTGATGTCGTCGTCAAGTCGTGTAGGGCTACGGAGAGGGCCATGCCGTGGCCAGACGTTTCAGCGCCGTCTCGTATGGCTGGGAACGGCTGTGCATGGGACGCGGCCCGTGCGCTGTGGCTTGTACGTGAGATGAGTAGATACGAGGCCAGCGACGGACGACGGCGGGCGGTGATGATTTGGGCGCGATGCGGGTGGGAATGCATCGAGCAGAAGACACAGTGGCAGACGAGGCCGTGGCATCCGGAGCCCCTGGGGCGTGGTAGGGCGGGCTGGGATGGCGGTGGTGTGCATGCGCGCCGGCGTGGTTCACCAAGGGTTCGCACAGTCGAGCATGCATGAGGGACCCCTAGTCGCAGGCAACGTCCCTGGCCACACGCCTCTGCCCAGCCAGCGCAGAAGCAAAACCGCCGGCAGACGAGTACGCCCGTAATTCAGGATAGGACACGAGCATCCCACTGCTGGTGCTGGCGCGGGTGTCGCTGATGGACTGGCTGCCGTGTCGTGCCATGGGAACGCTGCTGGCGGGCACGCAGCCGGCGGCTCTACGGCCACGACGGAATTTGCGAAGGTTAATCGAGGGCGTCCAGGCCTTTGGCTGACGACATTACATTACATTGGCATTTGCAGGCGCATACGCGTGCGACCCAGGACCCGCCGCAATCCCCGGCCAGCCCTGGGCGCCCTGGCTGGCCAATCGAGCGCGCCCCCAGGCCCGACTTGAAACCGTCGCACCTCTGCTCTTTCGCACCAGCTCCTCTCGTCCCATTACCAGACGCCTATCTGCCTGCTGCTCCGCTCGCTGCTCTGCTCTGCTCTGCTGCGCTCTGCTGTGCTGTGCTGTGCGCTGCTGTGCTGTGCTGTCCTGTCTCTTCATCCTGTCCTCCATCCTCCGTCTCTCCCCACTCCCGACTCCCGCCGCGCCTTGTGCTCACCCGTCCGCTGTACCGTACCACGCATTCATATACTTGCTGCGCCTCGCCCTCGTCGCTGGTCCACTCTGCCGACGCGCATTCTCTCCCTCTCACCTGTACTCGCCCCCACAGCAAACACCCCAACCCCGACTGCACCACGATCACATTCCCTTGGACTCCTCCTTACTCGCCACAATGGACAACTACGGCCAGCGGTCGTCAGGCTTCAGCTTCGCCCGCATCGTCGGCGATCCCTTTGCCCTCGCCACAATCTCCATCGGCATCGTGAGTCTCTCGACTGCCCGTCGCAACTCCCCATGGCTAACCCACTCCGCAGCTTGCCTGGATCATTTCCTTTGTCAGCTCCATATTATCCGCCATCCATGGCGGCTTCCCCAACTTCGCCTGGTGGACCCTCGTCTTCATGTTCTTCTGCATCGCCGGTGTCACTGTCACAGTCGCCTCGGACGCTGAGCGAACCTACCATGTCGCTGTAAGTGCCAGCATACCCGGATGTTTAAAAGCGCATCTACTGATTTACCCAGATTGTTGGCTTCCTGGCCGCCGGACTTGTCTTCACCACCTCCTCAGTCAACTCGCTCGTTTACTCGCCCGTCACTCCCTTTGAGGCAGCCGCCGCTGGTTACATTCTGCTCTCCATGATTGCGGTAAGACACAGCATGAATCTTGCCCGTCGCTCACCACTGACATGACCAGATTGTCTGGATCTTCTACTACGGATCCCAGCCCCAAGCCAGCCACCGCACCTTTGTCGACTCGTACGCCCTCAACAAGGAGCACTCGGGCTCGCGCTCCTCCCGCCCAATCTCCAACGGTTACACCAACCGCCCAGAAACGCAAAACGCCGCCCCGCAAATGTACACCTCTGCCCAGCTCAATGGTTTCGAGACTTCCTCCCCCGTATCCGGCTACCCTGGAGGCCCTGCCGGCGCAAATGCCCGCAACTCGTCAGCACCTCCCTTTGGCGCAATCTCGTCGCAGGCACCCGAAGAGGCTCAGCAAGAAGCCACCATCGAGTACCCCTACCGTGCAAAGGCAATCTACAGCTACGAGGCCAACCCAGATGACGCCAACGAAATCAGCTTCCAAAAGCACGATATCCTCGAAGTGTCCGACGTCAGCGGTCGATGGTGGCAGGCCAAGAAGCCCAATGGCGAGACCGGTATTGCGCCCAGCAATTACCTCATCTTGCTATAAAAAAAGAGTGGCTTCTCTGGCCTCTGCCATTATGACCCCGCCATGAACATTTCCTTGTCGTCCTTACCTTCCATCTGCACCCTAGACGATGCACCCTTCTATCTCTTTCTCCAACGTCTGAATGTCTCCACGAGGCTTTTGATGGACAGCCCATGTTGGATTCTTGTGCTGGCCAGCTTGCCAGCGAACCAAGAAGAGGGCTCCTTGGCAGCCAGGCCTTTTGCATCCTGGCCACTGCCACCCTTGTGCGTTCTGCGGCTACTCTTCTGCACGATACCCGAGTTTCCTTGTCAGAATAATCTCAAAGTTGTTGCCTCTTGTTTTCTGTAACAATCTGTCGTGTCCTTGCCAATTTGCTTTTTCTCTCCTTCTATTCACTACATGCCGCAAAGTTGTTTGTTTGCTATACACATTGCGTTCCTCGTCTTTATTACACCATTTTGCTTTGTTGTGCTGCACTTTGAAAACGACTAGAGCTGTCGTGTTTATCAACAGGCCATGTAACAGCCTGCTTTTCCATTGGCGCAAGCGGTCTTTCTCAGACCTTGTATCTTATTTTCTACTGGTTGGCCTTGACCAAGGCGGCAGGGAGGACTGTTAGTGATTTCACTCCTGTGGAGCTGCACAAGGAAGCCGCCCGCTGGGCTACGCCTTGATATTTGTTTTGGTTGTATCCCATGCCTGCATCTCCTGGAAGAGTCAGAGAAGAAGATACCGGCTTAAACGGCTGAGAACAAATTCTTCTCTGATACGAAACAAGAAAGGGGTATCACAAAGAAGCAAATATTCATCTATGAGGATGGATAGGAGACTTGGTGGTGAAACAAGTAGTCCAGCATGTACATGGTTAGGTCTGAGCATAAAGTAATTGTTTACCTTTCTGGCATCATGCAGTAGGAGCGTGAGGTGAAGTCGGTGAAGACTGGGGAAAGATGTTGAGGAAACCATGTTCCTGGCATGTACTTGGGCGTTCTGTTCTCTCATCCCAACGAAGACGAGAAGAGTATCGTCGACGCTATTGCAGATCTCAACACAGTCGAAAACGTAATCGGAATAATCGAGACGTCATACGACACGCGTTAACAGACCCCTCTTATCTTATCGTGAACCCCCTCCTGTCTGTATAGGTATACGTTGAGCGTGGCGTTTTTCTCTATGTCAGTTAAACGATAATACTCAAAATAGAGTCGATTCTACCCATTGCTCTGATTCCAGTACATCCTTCAACATGAAAAATGCGCCAACCCACCTTCCCCTCCTACCGCCCGCTCAACCCGCACAGCGGGGCAGCGGAACCTGGGACCTGCCGTATGCGGGGCAGCCTCCATGACTGCTGTCCGACCCGCAGCAGAAGCTCAATTTAAATATGATCTGAGTGAGATCCGCTCTGTAGAAAAAAAAAGAACTCAGAGTTGCACGCTCCATAATTGACTGCATTTCCCCTCATTCTCTGTGTCTCAAAGTCCTTATTTTGCAATCCACTACTACACGCAGCACCAGCACCAGCACCAGCACCAGCACCACCATGTCCGCCGCCCAGTCCCTCCGCGAAAAACAAGGCCCCATCAAAGAAAGCTACCGGTCCGACCCCTCCTCCGCCATCGTAACGCTAAAATCCACGGGCTCTCTCGACTCCTCCTCCATCACATGCAAGCTCTCCTCTAACCCGGGCATCAAAGAAGCCCACCGCATCGCGGGCCTGCACCAAAAAGCCGGGGGCGATGACCCAGCCATCTCTGGCGAACTCTGCTCCGGCGACATGCTACTCGATGCGCTGGTCGCCTGCTCCGGCGTCACACTCAAAGCAGTCGCTACCGCCATGGGCATTCCCATTGTCTCTGGCAACGTCACTGCAGAGGGGGACCTGGACTTTCGAGGCACGTTGGGCGTGGATAAGACGGCTCCCGTGGGTATTACGCGGATTAGGCTGAGGTTTCAGGTGGAGCTGGGGGAGAGGGAGAATGGCAGAGAGGTTAGCGAGGAGGAGCTGGAGAAGCTGGGGAAGTTGACGGAGAGATATTGCGTTGTGTTGCAGACATTGGTGAATAAGCCTGAGGTTGGGGTCGAGTTGGTGGGGAAGGGGGGTGGTAAGGAGGAGGAGGGGGTGAGGAGGGAGGTGGTGCATAAGAGGGTGTTGTAGGCTGAGGAGGGGGAGAGAGGGTGTTGTCAGTGGTTGGGGGATAGGTTGGAAAGCAAGACTAGTGTAGGAGTAACTGAATATTGGCAAGGTATTTTACCTTATATACTCTTAGTCTGTTTCTTTTCCCCCCGCTAAAGATAGCTATTGGTTTCTTGAGCACACGTACATGGCTTGAGAGATGGTTATCTATTCATCTGCCCAGTTCGCGCTGCTGAAACGATTCAGTTGACCTCTTCAATTCTTACCTTCTTAGAGAATTGATTCAGAAAAGTCTGAATTGGCTAGATTCCCGCATACTAAAGACACCAAGCCTGGACGTCTGCAGTGTCGAATTCGAACGCACTGTCTCCCTCTTCTTTTCCCACTGAACATCTGAAGCATCACATATTTTACGCCTCGCGCCCATCCACCTCGAAGTCGTCGAGCAACTATTCAGTTACTCCAACTTCTCTGTTCAAAACCTCGACTCACATGTACATGCCAGTCTGCAGATACAAACACGTTGACGAGCAGGAAGTGAGCATTTTCTCCCTGTAGTACAGCACCAGAAAAGAAAAATCCACGCGATGATTTTAGGAGGCGTAGACTAGACTGCAGAGCTCAGTATCTGAACGTGTAACTGTACTGAGTCATAACATTTACTTGGTGTCTAATCATTGACCATGATGATTTTGCAAGAGATGTCAGAGTAACAGGATAATAAACAGAGAAATTGAAGCTTTAACTACTTCTAGTCAGAATTCAGCTTAGAGTTATTATAGCTTGCAAGAGCCATCTGATACAAGATTATCTATAGTCTTTCTCCTACAGTCGACTAGAGAAGACCAGTCTACTACCCAAGGCTACAATTCACTACATGGATTGGTACAACACGAGTATCTGTTGCAATGATGCATTATGTGAGATCAAAAATCTTGCTTAGTATTTAATTCAGAGCCAGATTAACCCAAGGAAAAATAACAGGGGAGTAAAGGAGAAAGTTGGGATGTCTGATTGTAGAGTATGCGGAGTAAAATCTATCGTACTCGAGACAGCCTAGTGGAACTTCTCCTATTTGACTTTCGTATAGACTGCCCAAAGGAGATTAGACTTCTGCATGCGGTCACTCTGTAGATTGGCACACTATGAAGGAGGCTGTTTTTTTTAGAGTGCCGGTGAGATGTTTTTGGAAGTAGAGGAAAGAGAGGAGAGGCGATTGGATGGGTGGGTGACAGTGCTGTATCTAGAGTCTATGAGACGAAATCGAGATTCACAAAAGCGTGTGTTCTTTAAGACTGCGATCTGGTAAGGAGATTGGGCTATCGTAGGGATGGTATTGATCTTCAGTAGACAGTATGTCGTGAGTATGCATGTGTAAGACAACTTGATCGATTTCTCCCCTTTCTCATGTCCCCGTTCTCATTCTCTTCTTTTATTTCTAGATCCAAACTCTGTACCACACATCTGTAAAAAAAAAAAAACGACATCCCACCCTAGCTCACCTCCAATCGACCCTACGAGCAACGATAGTAAAGCAACCACTGCACAACCATTTTCCAAATATGCCTTGGCAAAACAATGTCAACCGTGTTTTAGGCTGAAGAAATTATATGAATTGCACACATGATCTATCCCAAGCCCCTTAATATACTGAACAAAAAGCTGCACATGTTGTTGCAACTACAGCTTTTAGCAAGACAGCATCAAGCGTATATACTGGATTTAGTACACCAGGCGCTAGAAAGAGGTAGGTCAACCGATACGTCACTGACGAAAACAAAGGGTAGAGAGCAGTAAAAAAAAAGGCATATATAGTGACCTAAGACATGCGTATTTTTGTGCTTTCTTTTCTAGTATGTTCGTTGTCACGTTTGCCTACATAGCACTATATCTATTCTTTTCGCTCAGTTGCCTCCCTGGAAAGATATAAAAGCAGCACAAACACAGAGACAGAGTCGTTGATAGACAGACAGTGTCTTGATATGTGGCAAGTTTTTTTTAAAAAAAATTTAAAAAGTCTTTACTATGAATCTCATCAGTATCTAGTAAGATGCTCATATCGTCCATGCCAAAAGCAGTGATTCTGAGATGCTTAGTTTGTAAGAATACAAAACACTGCGTGCGTAATCCACATTCTCTCGCACATCTAACATGCCCAGCACTTTCCCACTCTCAATCTTCAACTAATCTCAAAAAAGTAAAAGAGTGCGCAGCACACTATGCGCGTTCCTCCTCTCTCCCCCCCCCTCCCATATTTACTTCTTTCTGCGAACGCCTGCAATCTCATGAGGATTGCTTTTTGCCGTTATGAGTCCGGGAAGTAGCGGCGAGTAGTAGCTCAAGCTAGTGACTTGTTTTTTTCTTCTTCTTCTCAACCAAGCTTCGTGGTGAACCTTACCCCTCTTCATGCAAGTATCCACTTAGGAGGGGAGTGGGCCCCCTTTCTACACGCAGAACCAGATATGCTGCAAATCCAGAACGGGAGCAAGGGAGGTAGTATCTGATGGTTTGTAGGAGAGTAATGTGCAAAGGTCCACTGCTGTTTTGCCCTCGCCTTGGAGATGTGTTCGTCTAGTAGACAATGCTAGAATCTTTTCTGCGCTACATGGCTAACATCTCTGACATCCTGTATCCACACGCACGTGCATACCTTAACCTACAGATATGTGACTAACTCCATTTCCGCTTCTTCATCGGCCTAGTATCTTCAAGGCCTCCACCCAGAAATGAGGAGGGGAAGGCCGTGCAGGCGGGAAGATAAAAAGACCGCTTCCCAGGCCGCGGAGCTGGCACCGTTAGCCAGCCACTGGAAGCGCACTACTGCAGCAGTCGAAGCTTCCTCGTGCCCTCTTTTCTGCTTCTACGATCTGCATTGCATGCACACAACAAATCTTAGCCTTGCATGACCGGAAACCTTGTCGTATTCCGCTCAGCTCCGAAATCACATGATGAGCTGGCGAATCGTGAGTGCTGGACATTATGCGCCTATCTGCGATTAGTTGGTAGAGACCATGGCACCGAATAACGTGCAGCGGAGCGTACTCAGAGCCTTTGCGGGCCGCGCTAGTCGATCGCTTCTAGTCCTCCCTATGCTTGAGCGAGGCGCGCACAAGCATAAAGACGGCATGAGAACTCACGAATTACTTGCATTGTTTCCTAGTCGTATGACAGCGGGGGGAACGTTGAGCGGATGTAGCCCCGGGGCTATCCTGAGCCATACTTCTTGCCTTGGCCCCAAGCTGTCAAAGTTTGACGTCACGAGAAAGGAGGTGGTGGATATGAGAGCCAACCCAATCACACCTGCATGCCGTGAAACATGTATGGCATTTACGAGATGGCATACGCGGGCATGGCAGGCGAAGAATGCGATACCTTGCTTGTTCTTTGACAGCGGGTACCATGGCTGTGCAATGTTTCCGAAGCAGTAACAAAATCCCGTCGCAGGGAAAGGCCATGCGGGATTTAAGCTTGACGTTAGGGGCTCTTAGTGCAGTGTTTCGACACATCTGACGTACCATGATTTGAGAAAGGACCAGACACCAAGCGGCCCGCCATGATCGCTTCATGGCACCCGCCATTTCCAGGAGTTGAGTGACGATGGCTTTTCTCTCACGCTTGCAAAGCGTCGACACGCAGCCGTGGGGTTCCATGCCGGCGATCTCTATCTTTTGAGGAAATGTAAGCGGTCGTTAGCTCCACGGGTCCAAGGCGATGCAACGACGGAAGCATCAATGCGAGGTGAAGCAGGCCCACGGCCTCCCGCAATAGCGACAGCTCGTATTCCCCCGGCCCTGCTGTTCGCAGTGACATTTGAACGTGGATGTGGCCGGCCGGTAATAGTGGAGACAGACGGTAGATGCAGGCGGGCTGTCATAATCGTCTATATGCCGATCACTGTAACCGCTAGCAGATCCAGAATTCCTATCTTTACCTACTAGCAGCTATTGCCGTGTGCAGGCCGGGGTTTGGTCTGGGTCTGGCCAAGTCTCCAATGTCTAAAGTTGGAGTAGGAAGGCGGGCGTTGTGACATGCGTGTCGGGATGTGGAGCAACAGCATATTTTTAATATTGCACATTACAAGTCACCTCGCCAAACCTTCAGCAAACGAGTTTGGTAATGAAAGGCGAGACAGGTTCTAGGAGAAATGTGATTTCGGATCGACAGCACCGTCTTCGGGCGGGTACCACAAATCGACGCGTTTATTCTTGTTCCCGTGCCAAGAGATTTTGATGTTAGCGACACCGGGTTCTCTTTCGCTTGCGGTTCCGAGAGTAGGTGGCCTTTTGCCAAGATAAGGGTTCTGGATGGCGTTGTGAGGAAGCGGGATGGGCTGTTGCTTCAGCATGTCGCAAACCTACCCTGGACTTGATCTGCGGTCAGGCAGATCATGGCGTCTGACATGGCCCCTTGCTACTGAAACTACGGCTCGAATACCTGTTTTGGTCCGGCGACGGAAATCAGAGCCGAACGATGGGGATGGTGGCTGTGCCGACGATCAGCGGCTGTATGTGGTCTGTCTATATGCAGGAACCGCGTCATGAGTAAGTGGGTTAGCCAGTGTCGGTTACCGAATGAGCGCGCTAGTCGGGAGACGCCCGAAGAGGTGCTGTGATTGGGCATGGGCAGCCACTCAATAGCCCACCAAAGTTTGGCACATGTGTATGGACACAAATATACGCAAATACGCTCATGACCAATGCAAGATGACTCGCAAAAGATCCGCCTTGGCAGGTGTCTGACTTGGACTGACGCGAACCCGGCTGCTTTCCATTATCGTGGCCACGAGACATCTCTTTGGCACACAGCCTGCATAAGGTTCTCTAGCAGCCGATGCTCATTCGATGAAATAGCGAAGATAGGCACAAAGGCAATTGCGAATCAATCAAGAGGTATTGGAGCTCAGCCTGGGCACGAAAACTCTATAGGATGACGAAGCACAGGAGCAGGATCGTCAGAGAACCTCCAGCGACTCCGACGAGCCAGGTGAGCAGGTTTTCGATAGAGCCTCAGGCTAGCGACGGGGCACGTTTGTGCACTGGAGAGGAGCTGGATCAAACTGTGGCTGCCTTGATTAGTAGCTGACAGATATGGCTCGAGGGGTAGTTGGGGTAGTGGAGGCTATTTGCCAGCTTGTTTTGTAAAGTAGTTCTGGTCTGGTGCAAGCCATCTTTCAATAGCACAATCGAGTCAAAGACCAGAGTACACAGTGAGTCTGGCCAAGGTGCCAAGACTTTTTTTTGAAAAAAAAAAATCCCCAAATTCAATAGCGTTTATCGTGACGAAAGTCACGTTGATTAGGATTAACGTCTTTGACACCTGCCTCTGAAACGTATGAGTAGGGCTTGGTGGGTTCCAGGACAGAAGAACGACCAATCTGCAGCCTCAGCACATGGATGCTAGCGTTTCACGTGTTGGTAAGCTTTTGGTCGACAACAATATATGGGTCTAAACAAACACAAGTACAAGGCGTTAGTACTTGGGACAGCGGTAACATCAGATTTTATGCGGAAAGTAGAGTGCCCGTCCGTGACGCTGCGCGTGGAGTATCAAGTATCAGAGTGTGCGTATGGTAGCGAAGAGTCATCCACAGGTCTTGAGGCTTTTGTTAGCTGCGTTTTCAGGCGTACAACGTGGAGTGACGGCGTTTCAGTGCAGGTGCTGCGACCAGCCTCTATGCTACTATGCTGCCACCGATGAGTCGTGGACTGTTGATGATTCGGCCTCTGTTTGCCGTAAGCATGCCCTGTACCAGGTACACCATGATGCAGTATTCGTGGAAGCAAAAACAAACCGATTGCTGAGTTGGAGCCAGTGTTGACATGGGCAAAGCATGTGTGGAGCAATGGATGCACGCCACCATGCGTTGTGTGACTGCTGTCTGCAGCCTTTTCCCTTTCCGTCAAGTCTTCTACAGGGACGGGATTTCGGCCACGACGGTCAGTCCTCACACGCTAATCATGGATGTACTAGTGGCGATCCCGAGGGAGTGGCAATGGATAGCCGTGGATGACGATGTGTAAGCCTCGTACAGGCGGGCACAGATGGACCTGTTGGCCTGGTCGTTATCGTCAGATTGCCCACGTCGAATCTGCTGCTTCCGATGAGTTTGTTCTACGTGTATGAAATCGGATGTGCTCATCTTGCAGCCGATCCGGTGTGCATTATCGCAACCAGGTGGTGCAACGAATGACCCAGAAGGCCTTTGGTACGAGACAGGAATGTCGCATCACCCAGTTGCATCGATGGCCGTTCTCGTTGCATGTAGATCAAGGTTGCCTCAGCTTTCACAAGGAATCGGCATCGGGATCAAGGCTTGGGAGCGAACTTAAGCAGCGTGCATGCATCAGGGCACAATAAAATGGTGCTAAGGAAGCCAGATGTCGATGTACTGGTGCAAGTTTGATAACCAGGTTTGAGGATTACGTGGAAACGCAGAAGGCGCCTGGGGCTTCGGTGTGGTGTGACAAGGTCAGCCACGATGGGCAGACGTGGCCCAGATCAAGGGAGGGGCGAAAAAGAGGGTGAATCTTATTTGGAGGGTTTGGTCCCCGCCGACGATTTGCAGCAGGGAAGGGAAGTTGGCCGGGAAAGGCTGCTGGAGGGGATCAAGGGGAGCCGCCGGCTAGAGGGTGCAGGCAGCATCGAGACGATGGCTGGACTGGTGTAGACTGAGAAGGCCCCGCTTCGGCCACGGCGCGAGGAAGATGGCAACCGTGGCTACCTAGCACCGACGGCGGGCCAGGGACTGTCAGGCGGGCCAGTTGCTGCTGTACGCTCGTGTGGCCGATGTTGACGGCACCGCACAGGCTGGTGAGAGGGCGGATGAATGCACTGGGGACCAAGGGCCGAGTTGGGAGGCGGGCTGGTGGTGCTGGCTTGTCCGTGGGCGATGTCCGAGATCCCGAGCCAGAGGTTCACGGCGGCAGCGGGATGACGATGCTGGTGGAAGTGTTGAACAGGAGCCAAGGGAGGAAGCGACGAGCACAGGCGAGGCTTGCACACAAGCCTGGCTAAGGGTCGAGGCCAAGTTGAGGAGCGGTCGAAGCGGGCCCGGCTGTTCTGGGTATGGCGCCGACGCGAGCATCAAAGCAGACGGGCAGTCGCGGCATGGGTGCCGAATACGAGCAGGACCAGGACAGGGCGAGGGGGGAGACGGCGTGCAGGACCGTTCATGGATGCCATGGCATGCTCGAGTGCAGGCGCGAAGCGCGGAGGGTGAAGGCTGGCGGGCGGGCGGGCAAAGTTTGGCTGGTGGGCTGGTGCTGCTGCGACGGCGCCGAGTTTGGCGTGGGTGGAGATGGGCGTGGTGAGTTGAGCAGCCATGTCTCATCTCGTTTGCGCGACAGCGTGGGCGCAGCGGGATGCCATGGACGACATGGTGAGATGGTGACAGCGCCGGGCGTGCTCGATCGACGGTCGGTGAGTTGGAGACGGTGGCAGGGCAGTCATGTTTGATCGGCCGGCTAGCGGGCGGTGCGATCAGCGCAGCAGCACCGGACGGGCAGGCGCGACGCCGAGACAGGCAAGGCCGCCTGATCCCTGCTGCCCATCACCACGTCGTCGCACCTGCCCCGGCTGCCCGTCGCTGCTGCTGCTTGCGGTGCATGCCACTGACAGATGTCACCCGCAGAGGGGCCTCTGCTCCCGCCCATGACGCCCGCCCTGCTGCCGCCTGCGTGTGCCATCCACGGCCAGCGGGCGTTGTCCTTGACCATGTCGGCCGCCAGGGGCCGTGGTGGATTGCGTGCATGGCAATCAGTCGGTCCATGTGGGCACTGGAAACAACAGCAAGAGCAGGGGCAGCAGCAGCAGCAGCAATGACAGCAACAACGTCGTCATCACCACCACTACCACAACCACCACCACCACCACCACCGCCTCCAGAATACACCATGCCAACATACACACCGCGCCAGCAGCACCACGCCAGCACTACCTCCACCACCAGTACACTACAAGTACGTACCAGCGCCAACACCAGCACTCGGAGACTGAGCAGCCGCAGCTGATTCAGGGTCCACGGCCGACGGCCCTCCGACTAGTGCTCCCTAGCAGGCGTGGAGAATACCCAGCCCATGCCATGGATCATCTCCCGCTCGCGCCAGTCCCGCGACAGTGCAATGTCCCCAAGGCCTATGTCGCAACTCGCAACAAGCCTCGACGTCGTCGCCGTCGCTCAAATTGCTATTCTGGTCGCACCGCCAAAACGCCTCTTCACCCTTCCCAACGCTCCCTCTCGCAGCCCTAGCGTCGCCTTGTGCTGCCTCGACACACCACCACCGCTCCTGTCCCCCGGATGCTGGTACGCCTCGGTCGTACAGGCGCCCTCTGCCTTCAGCCACCAGCCTGGTTCAGTCGAGCGGCAGCTGTCTGCCGGCTATCGTGCCTGGTGCTGCGTGACATGTACCACCCCTCTCCACCCCTCGACTGTGTACACTGCTCGGCCCTCTTCGACGACGACATGGTCCTGACGCTGCTAACCAACTGGCCCCTTCCCAGTCGACTGCTACTCGTGCTACTTTCCCACATGCTGTGCTGCTTCTGCTGCTGCTGATGCTCCCCTTCATTCGTGCTCTGGTGGAGTCGCCAGTCCCTCCGTGGCCCCATACTAGAGTCCTGCGTTCTATTAGACATGCCCCCTAGCGTCCATCAACTAACACCCCGCAAATTCTCCTGAGCCGCACCATCATCACGTCGTCCTGGAAGAAGCAGGTCAATAAACAAACTCTGCGAGCTGGCGCCTCAGACAAACAACGACGTGCTACGCTGGCCGGCGGCGACGCATCCTACTGGTGCTGGCCTCCCAACACCCACGCCAAGGTGGGAGCAGCAGAGCCCAGCGCCTGAGAGAGGTGCAGCTAAACTATGTCATCGTCTTGCTTGGCTCCTAGCTCCCAAGTCTCTTGGACAATGTGTGTATCTGTGTATCTGTGTGTGATTTCTTCACCGTTATGGGACGTTGCAAGATGGCTGCGGCATCCAGCGTGTGGGCGTGCAGATGAGATAATCGAGCCCCAGCGTGCGACAAAATGAGCCAGAGGCAGACGACACCCTGGTCCGTTTGGCTGCGCCGAGTCAGATGCAGCCAGATCTGCGACGATTCGAGAGGTGGAGACACCGGGTCGACGCTCAATGGCGCTTGCAGCAGACGGCGCCGCTTCAGCGCGCTGGCCTGTGCCCAATTCTGCGGCGTTAGGTGGAGGGTCCTCTTGTTTCCTACTCTCGGCCTCTATCCGGCCACCGCCTGCATTGTGCACGTTCGGAGAAATATCGACTAAACCTTAACCCTCACCTGTCAAGCCTACACAAGTCTTGCTAAACATGCCTGCTCCCCTTTCATTGGCCTCTGCTCGCAGCCCCCCCTGGCTCATTTGCTCGTGCTGCACGATCAGAAGCAAGGTAAATTCACGGCCCGTTGCAGTCTTGCTTGGGCCTTTGCAACGCCTCCTGGAGCTCTCACACACTTGCTTCTTAAACACACTCGCACCCATCATCACGACACACCCTCGCCCCCAGACCATCACCTTTCTTGTCACGATTCGCTGTGTGCTTGCGCCGGCTGCCTCTTCCGCCATCACCACCACCACCATCCCCCGCTGTGGCTCTCGCCTTGTACATTGTCCATCGGCTACATAGCGAGCCTTCTGTACCATAATACCTCGTCGTCCGCTGCCCACCCCGCATATATCTGCGATATACGTTTCTTGGTTCGGTAGCCCTGTATTGGACCCTTGCGTTGCCTCATCCAGTTACTTGTTACATCACCATCTAGATACCTGGGTAAGTACCCTTCCCTCCGCAGCATGCCCGTCGCTTGGCTCTCTGCTCGTGGGTGATGGCATTCAACGGTGCCAGTCAACGGTGCCAGTCAACGCTGGTACCAAGCTGTCAGCAACTATGGATGAGCACTGGTGCTCCGTCCACTCACCATGGACACATTGACACACAGCACAGGATTTTGCTAACGCGTGCGTTTCTGCAGAGTATTTAAATAATCCCGCTCAATTGCTCGTATGGAATATCTTACCCTTCAAGATATTCCGCACCGCCATTGTGAACCACTGCACTCGCGCAAAATGACCTCTACACATTCTGCTGAGAGCCCGCTGGCGAACATGGTCGCTGCGGTAAGTCACCAACCTTCTACTTCTGCCTCTGCCTCTACTTGCCTTGTTTCCCCTCTGCCCTTGTCTGCTCCACTTTTCCTCGAGCCTGCTCTCAAAGCCCCGTCTCCCGCACTACCTGGCCCATTCCGCGCCTCCGGACAAGCACTTGTCCAAGGAGAGAAGGTGCGCAGCCTTCAGCAACGCACTGTGGACCCTCCAATTCCCACTTTGCATCCTCCACCCCCAACTGGGAGTGCCTTCATGGATCAACACGCTCAAGAAGCTGTGCTCCCTCGCTCCCTCGTTTCCCCTCACCATCACAACCGGCCCACTTCACCTCAACCAACGAGACAATCCAATCTTCGCTGCATCCTCGCGCCGCTTCCGCTGGGGCAAAACCGCTCTCCCGACGACTCTGATGCACTTACCCACCAAAAACAACCGGCGTCTTTGCACTCGACCATCACTCTGACAGAACTCCAGAACCATCACATGCGCAGCTCGCCACCAATCCAGCCAGGCGAACAGCATTTCCCCGGCAAGCTCCCGTCCTTTTCTGAGGTATGAGCCTCCAATCCCTGCAACTCAATCTCAAGGTGAACCACAGCTGACCAGCATAGTTTCTCCATACCACACGAACTACTACACCACCGAGGACACCACAACGTCGCCATGGCTCGGCTGACAGCTCTCCCCACGCGCAACCCCACTTTGACGAGGTAGCGTGGGCTGAAAGCAAGCGCAGGCGTGTCGATACATTGGGCGATATTTACGCCCGCACTACCGTTGAACAGCCTTTCGCTGAGCCCCGTCGCATGAGCAGTGCTATTGACCCTACCCTTGCCAGCTACTCACCCCACGGTGCTCAACAGCATCCCGTACAACCGGTACCTTCGAGCTATTCTCACCGTTCAACTTCTTCTTATCCACCACCACCGCCACATCAGCAACCGCCTCCAATGCATCCCCACGCCCGCCATCGATCATCGCCTGTTCCTCAGGGGCAGATGCCGTTTGCCCAGCCAGCTATCCATCAGCCCGTTGCTCAAACCCCATATCCACCACCCATGGTTCAAGGCTATTATCACGATCACCAAGCAGCAGCCTACAGCGGCTACGAACGGTCCCAGGATTCGTACTACCCTCGAGCTAGCTACTCGAGCTACGATGCGCCCTATGGCGCTGATATTCGCTTCCAGCACAACGTTGGCCTTGATCACAGCGCATTCAACAGGAAGCGAAGAGGAAACCTGCCCAAAGAGGCTACCAACCTGCTCAAAGATTGGTTTGCGGCCAACAGACAGTCCCCCTACCCAACAGAAGACCAGAAAATGGAACTGTGCAACCGTACCGGCTTGAGCTTGAATCAGGTACGTAATCACCACCAGCCGGCCTGCCAACTTTGACACGCCTACTACATATGACACTTCTGTCTTTCAGTGCCGTATTGTCCAGACAGCAATGTGGCTTCGGCCCGTCCTGTTGCCTCGACTCTGTCTTGGGTCACTTTACAGAACGTCATGGCATCGTACCGAACAAGTCGCTGACACCCTTTAGGTCTCCAACTGGTTCATCAACGCACGCCGCCGGGCCCCACAAAAGGAGCAACGCGAACGCGAAGCCAACGGACCCGACGCATAGTTTTGCCAAGCTCGGAAGTTGCGACTCATTCTCGCGATACGCTTCTCACATTCCTAGTCCCTTAGATTTGGCCATGGGCTACGATCCCACCACATGTTTTCTCCTTGCGTATGCGCCATCGTTATTTGGTTGATCCAAAAATTTCTGAGGCCTTTTATTTCTTTCTCCGGGCGATTT
This sequence comes from Curvularia lunata, assembly GCA_005212705.1. Lineage (NCBI taxonomy): Eukaryota > Fungi > Ascomycota > Dothideomycetes > Pleosporales > Pleosporaceae > Curvularia > Curvularia lunata. The sequence goes on along the minus strand of PELC01000006.1, from coordinate 271,703 downwards.
CCCCATCTTTCAGCTTTCATATTAGGTACTTAAGGGGTTTCCAAGCTTTTCACTGGGTGCATCAGCCATCTGGAACTTTTCCTAACGTTGAATACCCTGGGACCCAAATCGGAGGACATATTCTTGCATCATGGGAAACGGCGTATCGGGTACCGCTGTGCTGCAGTTGCACATGACGGCTTTCAATTGACCCTTTTTTTTCTATTCTGATTCGGCTTTTGCCTTAACCTTCATATTCTAATCTCATCCGCGGTTTCTTGCGAACTTTTACCATGGTCCATTCTACTGCCCGCAACTTTCAAACTGATTGACAAATACTCTTGTCCAGCCGCAAGCAGGATGAAACAGCCCCAACTGACAGTTCACGCGATGCATAAAAGATCGACCCCGGTCCATAGACTATCGGCCGCTATAGCGTATGCACAAAATTATAGCCAAACGGCCAGATTCGGTTCTCTAAGGCTCCAAATTGTCCAAACATGGAAGTCTGTATCGTCAGTACTTCCCAACCTTGATTAGCCACCGCACTGTCGAGGCTATGCTCGAAACGCTACGGGAAGCTTCGGTGTTTCACCACCCAAACTCAAAACGGGACGTACAACGGTCAACCTGTGAGGACACTGTGGACGCCGTTGGTATTTTGGGAGTGTCGGGTGTGCAGCAGGGTACCATCCGAAAAGTGTCTGAACAGGTTGAGCCCTGACATGTTTCGAAATATTGAATTCCTCAAAAGAAGGGAGAGGGGGATCCACCTGCACATGTGCCTCCCTCCTACAGGTCTCCACAATTTTTCGAGTTCGAGGCGCGGAGCTTTCGCTGCCCGCTTTTCTCTTTCGGCTCATGCACCCGATACCAAGGCTAGCTGAGTAAAAAAGACAATCCAGCCAGCCTTTTCTGAGCGCCCCACAGCTGGATTTCACTTTCACAAGTCAACCCTGTCCGGTGAAGCGAGTGGGCGAGGTTTGCATTAGGAGGGACCCTTGCTCAGGATCGCCGGCAAGGATAGCCACTTCTTACGGCCTGGCGTGCGCAATGCCTGCCCCAACCCTGGGGGATCGGAGCCAGGTGGGCTGGTCTGGCCAACGACTATTTTTTCGCTTTTTGTCGGCTAAACCAACCTTGCTCTTCCCAGTAATGACCTGATTATGACTATATGTTTCTCGTTCAACTTGCCGTCACATCCACCCTAGACTGGACGATAATGATGTTATCTGCAGGGATGCTACCTACCAGGGAGCTGGTCAGACACTCACGCGCCGCTGAACCTTGAAACTAGTCATACAGGGATATTGATAATCACGCCCGGGAACATGTCGTATAGGCCATTTTCAATCATTTGACACAAGTGACAAGTCAGAGGTCGAGTTGAAAAAAAAAAGGTTCTAATGTTTCGGGGACTATATCGCGCCTATCCCGTAACCTACTTCCCTCCTCTCCCCCCACATCTGTTGTCCATGACTTACTTGCCTGAGGATTGGGGACGAAACGAGGCGCCGATTCATCGCCGCATGGTCCCCTGTCATCCCTCGATATGTCCAAAGGCTATCGTCTTTTTTTTTTGTCCGGCCTGGCCCCAAACCTTGCATCTTTTTCGTCTTTTGTGACATCAAGATCCCCGGTCGTCGTCGATGGGACTCGCCATACATAGCATCCATGGTTCATGGTGAAACGGTGATTTTATCAAATGGTGATCCACAGCAACATGATGGCTTCGTGACGAGCATACGACCCCGTACCTATACATCCGAATGCAGCCTTGCAGAAACACGCGCATGGGTGAGCGTATTGCCTGAGTCGCCGCAGCAAGCCCCAGGACAATCACATCCTCTCTTGCATGTGTGCAGGGTCTAAGTTTCAACGGTCTTTCCCAGGCAGCGCACGCATGTCAACGTCACAATTCGTTTTCTGTTTCTTGTCCACTCTCTCCAACCCAACCCAACCCACCTCATGAATCTGAAACCAAGGCTCTATCAAGATGAGGAAAATGAAGATCTACAACCTCACACCCCAAAATGCAGATCTCCCTTCCTTGCTTGCATGGCTTCCTGTGATACAACCCCCTCCTAATGAGGAAAGCCGTTTCGTTTTCTCGATCCCGCCGTAAGAGATGAGATGACGATCACCGCCGTCATTTCATCATTGTCGATTTTACACTTTTGAATTCCTGCCCCAATGGCAACTTCCGCGCAGAGGGCCAGGAACTACATACAACGTTATGTGTATAACCATGGGTCCGAAACGAGGTCCAGAGCATCAAGCAAAACAAACAATGTCTTTAATCACCGCGTGTAACATGAGCCATGGACGTCCTTAGCGCGCGTGCGCGCGCGAGCGCGTCTCGTGCGTATGTGATATGTTGTCCGTGTGTAGTTGTAGCTTACATAGTAAGTAGTTGTAAACCTAGGCAAAAAAAAAGAAAAGGCTAAAGCGGGGAGGTTTTTTTTTCTTCATCGCGCAATTAGGCAAAACCTAACTTCGACTGTGCTTACTCGGACATCTTCCTCCTCCCCCCCGGGGACGTCCGCAGTGCTTTCCCCCCCAAACGAGGCTTTCCCTGGTACTAGAATGGACTGGGCATGAGAGGCGGAGCACCATCAGAAAGAAGCGACCTGGGTTCCGAATGCATTACACGGTAATTTCCAGAAAAGGGTAGATTGGGGGGGCGGGAGAGGGCAAAACCCAAAAATGTACACTTAATCTTCGGGTCAGGCTAGGTTGATCTGCCCTCCTACTCCCCGACTTGGCGCCGTTTCGAGCCCATCGTATACTCGGAGCTCGCTCCGCTGAATGTTGGGGATGTGGCGCCGCTGCTTGTAGATGGAAGGTTGGGCTTTGTTTGTGTCCCCGAATGCGATGGCATCATTGGTGCTAGGGGCATACCAGACTTTTTGGCTAGAGTTTGGTCCCGCGATGCATAAGTATAAATTACCCGCGCCTTGGGGCCGGGTTGGACCGGATTCGCGGCACGACGACCTATCACAAGAGCCGGGTTTAACGAGGGAAGTTAGTTGGATGGGGGGGAAATGGGACTGCGGAGTAGGTTGCGGGAAGCCATGTGAAGCTGCATAGTCCCTTGGGTGTGACGGTATCTGGTCCAAGGGTTGTGCAATGGACGGGCGGAGTTGTGCATGGCAATTGTGAATTTACGACGAGAAGGCGCGCCTAGAACATACTTGTTTGTGATTATGGTATTAATGGTGGTCAGTGATGGACAAGAGATGACGTTGAGTTAAAGTCTGGCCGAAGTCCTAATCGAGAATCACACTCTGCTTGCTTTTTCGTTCTTGTTTGCTTAGTTTTTCCCGTTGGGGCTATATTATGTACAACCGACGTGGGTATCATATACGTGAAAATAAGGAAATAAAAATACACGCCTGCTCACTGTTGACAAGGAAGATGTTCAGAAATAGTGTTGGTAACGTCACCGCCTGCTTGAACCATGAAGAAGCGCCACTCGGGTCTCGGGATACTTCTCTTCGTACATCCTCGCCATGTCGTACACGACCTCTCCCCACTGGAACTCGCCCCTGTGACTTCGATTTTTACATGGACTCTGCCTCAGCGGCAGTAGCCAGTCAATCACGCTATCACCCATGGTGTCTTTCCAGCCTTGCATGAGACTCGTGTACCAGGGGTGTTCGAATGGCTTGGTCTGCATGACGACGTAGGAGCGTTTGGAGGGACGTACTACCGTTGTCAAAATCGGCCAGTCCTCTTCGACGCCTTCTCTTTCCGAAGCTCTAGCAGGCTTCTTCTTATGGGTTTTGCTGGATGTCGACGGCGGAGTTCCGGGTGGTGGGATAGTAGTGCTAGAACGACGAGATGGTTGAGATATGAGGAAGGCGATGTTGTGGATGCCGCCTCGTTGAATGCCTTCGACCGAGGTATAGTTAATCATCAGGTTCCAGCCCGTCATGCAACTCATGGTAAAGGTGAATATGCTGAACAATACGCCCACGACAAGGGCGCCAATCCATGTTCCAGGCCGTGAGCCCATCTATGATGTGTCAGTATTTGATTCGGTGTACGATAATGGCAGCGTACCTTTGAACTGCGCTCGGCTAGGAAAATGGCTATCACGATCCAGGTAAACGTGGTATACAGTGCCGCGTACACTACAAATTGCATAAAAAACTTGTGTGTCGACTCCGCTATGATTCCACCAGCCCAAGGGCAGTAGTGGTCCATTTTTTTCACGCATCGGCCCAGCTCCTTGCAGTGATGCGTCCTGTCCGGCTTCCAGTTGTGGCACTTGTCGCACCAGAGCGGCAGCCCTTGGTAGTCGCAGATAAATGCGTCATACTGATCAAATGCGAAGTCCTTTGTACTAGCATCTTCTTTCTCTCGCGAGGTATCTCCGAGTGGGACGAGGTCAGGTTGGGACCATATCGTTTGTAGGAGGCGCAGCCATGTTATGGTGAGGAACAGGAGCAGAAGGGCGTATACGACGATGAGCGCAATGCCGGTCGACCGTCGGGGCTGGATGTTGAAGTCGCGTCGTATGTCATCGGATGGATCCGCAAGGTATTTTATACAGATCAAGTACGCGAAGACCCAGGTTTCGTAGCCCAACGCGCCGAATTCGAGGAGAGGAATGATGACGGAGGTTGCCTGGCCGATCTTCTGTTCTATCGCGGGGTTGGTAATGGCGCCCGGCTTTGGCGGATCGGTGACTGCTGGTGCTGGCGGTGCCATCGCGACGGGAATATCGAACAGGCACGATGGTTGCGCTCGCTCTAGGACTCTAGGGGCCCTCGAAAGGAGGCCGGCGAGGAGGAGTCCTGATGATCTACATGCAACCCGCTGGGCCAAGGTTGCGCGTTAGTCCGCTGCCGAAGACAGACCCTTGGCAACACTGTGGAACACGTCATTCTAACATACGATACACGCATTGCGGTCAGCATCTTTCAAACATTATGTTGAGTGTGGTATCGCCAACTCATAAGTCTTCAATTCCATAGCGAGTCAATACTGCACGCGTATGCGACGCGCCGTCTGTCCAATCGGCCGAGCCGCCGTTGCCGACGTCATGATCCTCGACGACTTTGAGGCTGGTCCACAGGAGCCAACGTCCCTGGTTGCTTTTTCTCGTTGAATCCCCTCCAGAGCCATGAAATATACCTCTTCAATATCTTCTGTGTATTAAAGACCTGCTTATTTTCGGCTTTGGGGATCGGTTGTAATTCGGAGGAACAGACTATCTACTTACTAACACCATCGTGCATCAGCCTGCAGGAAAACCACAAAAATTGTGTTCAGCCTTGCCATTTAGACACATCATGCTTCTCTTTGATTCCAATTTGTTCCACACAGAATGAGACTGATAGAGTCCTTCAGCCGCTCTGAAACCATTGAGGACTGCCTTGGAGGACCACAATCTCATGATTTTATTGAAGCTAACCATATTGCACTGACCGGAGTCGCAAGGCTGAGTTAGAGACCAAAATGCCTCACTATTCTCTTCATTTCGGTGAGCCTTTGGGCATAGTATCCCCACCATTCCGGCCCCTCCACTGACACCCTCCGCTGTTTGCGGAAGACAACAGTTATCACGCATGGCCGCCACAGGCGAAAAGGCATCTAGAGACTGCTTCATAAAGAGCAGGCTGGATTCAAAAACGGAGCTCTAAATATCGCAGGGCATGTACTTTGCGCCCTGCATCTGATGTAAACAATGCACATACTCCTTTGGTGCTCAAAATGATTTAGGACACACCGACCCACCGTCAGCCTACCAGCAGCTTCACTCCATTCCAGCACACGGTAAGTCTGCCTGATGATACCTGATTTGGGGAAATGCTCAAAGTCGGTGTGCAAAGTCGGTGTCCCACCGGCTGTCCTTCTTCATGTGACTGACTTGCGCAGTGGGTCAACGAGCTTCGACGTATCGGCATCAAACCTGAACTGGAGATTACTTCAACGAGGGCCACTGGTACGAGCGAACGACCGTCATATTCTATGTACCGGACCTTGCACTGCCACAGGTCAGCCGACGGCGACGAATATCACTGGTTAGTCACTGCACAGCCAAAGGCTTCTCCGGAGACTGAGTTCCAGGCTACAATGTTTTGGATAAATTTCCCAGTCGTGCTGGTGAAACTATTAAACGCCGTGCGTCGAACGGCAGCCACTGATGCGGGAATGAAGAGATGTGAACGATTCGGCCGGTCAAGATACATAGCCAGCGCCTGAAGCTACCCACCGGCCTGGATTTCGAGTCTCCGGCGGTCGGCGGTGTCTAGAATCTTCACTGGACTGTGGCTATGAAGATCCCGGGTGCCGCGAGAGCTTGGCAGAAGGACATGGATGGGAAATGGCGGAGTTGTTGAGATCTCAAGATTGTACCAGAGTCTAGAAATTTTCAAGATTTATTTATTGAATGATGTCACTGGGGCTATTAGATGCGCTGCTGTAAGTGTACTGGTCGCTCCGATCGTACCCATATCAGGCATTTGCTCACTTTGAGGCTAGTACTTGCGTTAAGCTTGAGGACTCTTTGTACAAGCAATAAGCTGCCTTGCTGTGCGCAGTAGGCAACCTAGGCGAACCAGGCAAATCCAATCACTATTCTCCTTCCTTCCTAATCTGGATGCCGTATCCCTTGACCATACCGCCTACATCGCCGCGTTCATTGTAACAACAGATGCTTCTAGATTCTACTTCTGTACACCCTGGGCTTTGTATGAATCAAAATGCCGGAACTACCGGATACAATCATGGCTTCAGTTCGAACAAGCCATACAGAGCAAATGGAGATGGCTGTTAGCCTAAGGACCAGCACGCACGGACGCTTTGAGAGTGTGGCCATGCATCGCCTTTGCACGCCTTCCGGTTGATTACTTGTAGGACCTCCTTATTCCTCCACCGTTCTATGATTCTGAGTGGCCGACGTCCAGCAGCGCCTTGTATGCTTGTGGGCCTCGTCGTCCACCTGATGAGACTGCCACTCCAGTGTGGCATTGCGACATGAGTAGCGGACCTTTCTGTTGAGGGCGCAGCAAAGGAAGGGAGCAAAGATGAGGCATCCGCAGGACATAGGGATGGAAAGTCGTATGGCATTTAAAGTCTCCAAACACCGTGCCACGAATGCACACCTCGCTCGATATCCATCTTCCAGCGTCTCAGCTTCTTCGCTCATACTTCAACATCGTTATCAGCAATTATCATGGCTGTGCATTCTACTCTTCGCTACCCTGGCCAGCAGGCCCTCACTCAATACCAATGGCCGGCTCCTGCAGGATATCTTTACAGCGAAAACCTCTCCAGCTATGCTGAATCGACTCCCTCCTCGCCAATACTTGCTCGGAACCCATACGACGATACGCCAGCCGCTACTGATGGCGAACCAATATGGTTTTGCTCCAACTGCGGTGACGGTCCTCGGGGTATCTGGCAAAACGTGTGCACATCCTGCTCTCACCCGAGGTGTGGTGACTGCAGGGTAGAGAAAGGCTCGTAAATGCGCTCTCACCCGTGTACGGCAGCTTCCTTGAAATCCCAACCAGGATGAATGATGCTAATTTGTGTTCAAGAGCGCTATTTCGGTTGCTTCTTAGAAATGGGCTTCACGGCGGACGTTCAGTGTTTGGGTCATTTGACATCTAGGGTTGGGCTTGGCTGGAGTTTTGTACCATTAGAAGATTTCTAGTCAATAAACTGGTTGTATTCATTGCAAAATTTTGTTGTTTGCTGCTCTTGCGCGCGCGTATCTTTGCAAAGTGTCGATATGGCAAATTCACTGCCCATCTTCATGAAAGTTCGACAGGGAACGACATACTGGACACGACTAAAGCCACGGCTTGACTTTGAATGCAAGATGATCTCACATAAAGCCAACACGCAGGTACTAGAGACACCACACCCCTAGGAAAGACGTTACACGCCTCCAACGGCTTCTACTGCTGTAGTCGGAAGGGTGAATGCTTGCCATTGAAATTGTAGCATACGATTGGAGAATTGAAAGAGCCACATTAACTCCAATCTGGAGCATATCTCCCTGGAAAGTCAAATGAGCCTAGTGCTGTGGGACATCTGGTGAGTCGATTGGAGGACTATATGCCAAGCGATTGCCTGACGCTAACCTAGGGCAAAAAGTTGCCTGAGGGCTGATTACCTTGCCTTTTTTCTTAGTGTTTCATGCTAATGAAGGCAGCAGCTCGGAACGCATCGCCTGTTGGGCTAACCGTGCTGACCTTTAGTACGTACACCGCCAGCTTTGAATACCTTACTGCCCTGAAAATCCTCTTTTTTCCTGAGTGCCTGACGAAAGCCGGCTTTTACTCAACAATTTGTTTGTTTCCAGGAGAAGCCTCGTATTTTGTTAGCTGAGCCATGTCCGCCTTCCGCTTCATTGGTCCGACGGGACTCCGCTAAGGGACGAGGGGGGCGATGGGCGTTGCTTTTCTAGGCGGCAAAATGAAGCTTTGAGGTCACCAGATACCGATTTTCGTGCCCCGATGTGAAGTCAAGGGCTCATTGAGGGCGGTGTATGTGACGATAGCCAAGTTTGAGGACCCGGGAGGACGTCGCGACTTTGTATAACATATCCATCCCCCTCTTCGCTTCGCAATACATTCTATTCAGACACAGACTGCACTCGCACTGTTTCACTCTAGCAGTTTTTCACATCTTTCTCCCATTTTTCAAACGCATAGTTGATTACATCCACCACAATGTGCGGCTACGACTATGCAAGATGCAGTTGCTATCGCACCTCCAAAAGCAGCAATTACAAGTACACAAATAGTCAATATGGCACTCCCAGTACTGGTACACACCCTGGTTATCGCCAGCGGCCAGAACGTCCGCAGATTTTGCGATGGATCTGCTGCAAATGTGGTGGTGATAACAGCTACACGACGGATACTGGATGTGCCAATTGCTACAACCACTGGCGTGATAGCAAGTGTACACTCTACGATGCGAATGCTCGCTAAGGCATACCGGGGCGTATTATTCGGAGATTTTTTCAACAACTGAGATGCTGTAAGTATTTAGAATGCTTTGCGGTGTGCCCAATTTCTAACAGTGTCAGATGCAGACGCAGCGGATGCGATACAGGGATGAACGGGAATTCAGAGTGCTCTTATTGGTCGTTCGGTTGTTTCGGTAGAGATCTGGTTGGTCGGCGTTATTGGTAGATGGTTCAATTTCTATCTTGGGCAATTTTGGAGCTTGTTGGTCAAGTTTGTTGTTTTGAATACCCCACGGTTATTGTATAACATCGAACTTGAAAAAAAAACTGGTTTCTATGGTTTCCATTCCATGTCTTTCCAATATTCGCTCGGCGTGTGGTCTTTCTAAGAGTATTGTTTTTTCATCTATGATTAGTAGAAATGAGACATCTGTGTAACTACCAAAATCAGGAAGATCACCTATGTGAGAAAGAGCAGCTACAACATAGCCGTAACCTACTCGCTGCGAATTCCGATACCCTGTCTCGACAGTATGATGCCTTGTCTTTTGGATGGATCTTGCGTGGGTGAAAATTCAGACGGTCAGATGAAGTGAGGTTGATTAATGCCTTGATGCTACTGCTGCGCCGCAACGTCAGCCACGCCAGCTGTGGCACGCGGGTCCTCGACTACGTGAAGAGACAAGCTACGGGTATCGGTAGATCATCCGCTCGGAGGATATGTGGAAAATGATTCTTGTGCAAGGCCTTTGTGTCCGGTCTGTGGTGATGGATGCCTAGACACCGATGTTGCGGAGTTGCACAGCCACCACCTCCGGCGCGCACACCAGCCTCTTTCACATGATGCTTGGATCGCATGGCTATTGAAACAACTCGATCCACAAACCTGGATGTGACAGATATCAGGATCTCGGTTCATGATACAGCGAGATATGCACGTGCTGCAAGAGGAGTGGTAGAACTACCTTGAAGGAAATTCCGGCATGTGAATGGGAGGCCTCACGTTGGATAAAGCAATTACCAGCCAACGACCACACAACACCCACAACATCACGGCATCGATATCACGATCGAACGTGGACCCGATAAGCCAGCCAATGCGGACTTGGCAGTTGCCGGCCGAATGTAAGCGTGAGGTACAGAAGCGGGGTATATTGCCGCGCTTTCTTGCACGCCATTTGCACGAGTACATATTTATAAAGCAGATGGCTTTGTAATGCCCGCATTTGTAAGACATGGGTGACGACGTATGTTGGAACTAATACTCCAGCCTTGGCTTCTGCCCTCCTCGGTTTGCCATTGCCATTGCTGAACTGCTTACACAGTCTAGATGGCAACTACGTTGGCGACTCACACTCAGCGGCCGCGTGCACTTTACAGCTATGTGGTTCAACCACAATTGTACGGCGACCACCATCATCCAGATCGGCAAAACACTCCAGAAGGACCCATTTCCATTGCGTTTTCCAGATCGAGTCGACGGAGCATTCACACCAACAATGACCTTGTCAAAGGAGTAGTCCACGTCAAGGCGCGGCTGCAAATCAAACGCGTCACGATCGAGTTCATTGGTAAAACGACGTGTCGCATTTCCAATGACCGCAACCCGGCCAATCCGCATGTTGCTGAAATCGAACTGTTCCGCCACGAGAAGACATTGTCGAGGATCCAAACACCCACTCCAACATGTCCGCCTTCACGTGTAGAGTACCCGTTTGAATTCCGGTTCCCGGAGGCAGTTGAGGCAAATCCCAAGCTACAGAATGATGCACCATTCAGGCCGGACGAATTTTTTGAACACGAGAGTGGTCACCAGCTTCCACCATCTCTTTGGCTGAATGAAAACAACATCTGCAACGAGTACTTCCTCCGGGCGGAATACGTTGCAGAGCAGACGTCCTTCACTCTGAATCCAGTGGTCGTACATCAGCTACGCTTCAGCCCGTCCGTACCAGAGCTCGATATACCCAGCCCACTACCTCTGTTGTCTGCACCACCCATACGATTCGAGCGAAAGTCTCGGCCATCGACGCCCGACCCTACCAAAGAGCGGCGCGCGTCGTTGAAACGGCTTACGACGAGTCTACGCGGCGGGGACAAGCAAGAAGACTCATCTGCGACCTCGCTCCTCATCGTCCGCGCCCCGGGCCAGTACCGCGTGGGCGCCAGCACGGCGCTCAAGATCTCGCTGCAAGCCACCTTGAGCGACGGAAACGAGCAACCGGCACCCGTCTTCCTCCGCGGCATCCGTGCGCAAGTCAGCGCTCACTTCCACTACCGGGTCCCGCTAGCATCCGCCTCCAACGGCGAAGTGCGCGAGAAGAGCATCGAGAAGTTCGATCTCTTCAACCAGCGTTACAGCAAGCCAGGGGTGCACATCACTCAAGATACTGTCCTCGATGGCTTCCAGATCAACAACATTGTGCCCCCGACCTTCAAAACATACGCCATTGCGCTTCACTACGACGTCAAGTATAATCTGCTGCTGGAATGTGCAGGCAAGGAGTCGGAGCACGAGGTTGAGATGAAGGATGTGCTGATTGAACCTATGACGAGGCCTGGTGGCTACTTGGGTCCGCCAGAGGAGCCGCCGCCACCATTCAGAATAGGAGAGCACGATGTCGCTCAGGAACTGATACGACAGGGCGGAGCGAGCGGACAGGTAGCGGCGCAGCTTCCTCCTCCGGCATATCAAAGATGAGTTGTAAGAAGAAGTTTGTGCATGTAGATTGTATAGAAGCCATGGGGCATGTGAAACAGATGTGTGTACTGTACTGTAGGTTTGCTGTGATCTGCCACCTTCATCGGCTATGCATACAAACACCTTGCACATCTCACCACATTCGACATTTGTAATGAATCAATTCACGATGAAGCTAAAAAAAACTGGACAAATGAATATTGACTGTAGAAGAATGAACCTAGTCCTATGCCTCACGCCTTGGTGAAAGAAGAATAGAACCATGATAACCGTCCAACTTGGGGTATCCCTCTCTGGTGCCAAGAATCGCAAAGCATGCAATAAAGAAAAACGTTAAACAATAACATCAGAAAACCGCCCAGTTTAACAAATAACAATTTTCTCAAGGTTTCACGCAAGCAACCATCAACCTTTCGTAATCACCGCGCGTCTCTCCTTCTATCCTCTTAACGAGATCCTTCTTGTAGAGCTGCTTATACGCGGCACTGACTGCGTTCATAAAGTTCCTATCCCAGTGGCAGCGGACAACCCGCTGTACTAGTAGCTCGTCCTTTGTGCCCAAGCCGGCCATGGACTCTTCTAAACGGATGGCTTCCGCTTCGGGCCGGTTGACAGCACGGTGGACCAGGAGTCGGAGCGCGTCCTCCATGTGACCCGAAAACGAAGATTTCAACACGCTGTCGAGAGACTTGTGGAAACGCTGTTGATAGGACTGTGCCATGGCTCTGAGCTGGGCATCGTTCTTGCTAGTAAGAATCTGGCAGACCTGGGCAGCGTTCTTGCCGACAAAGCCTCCTATGCCTGCCTGTAGGTCCGTCACAGCTTGCTCAATCTCTTGAGGAATGACGGGATGCGAGTCTTCTGCACGGCGAGCGGAAATGATCATGTCGTACATTTGCTCGGTGCCGGCACTAAGGTCGCCTTGGAGATCTTTCTGTAGGGACCGCTTGAAGAGCTCCTGGTATTTTTGCTTAATGGCGTTGATGTCGGCATTACTGCGGCCAACGAGAATATCGTCCAAGACAACTTCCTTGGTGCCCATGCCCTTCATAGCTTCCATGAGATTGTAACAATCAGCGACCAAGGGCCCTCGAGCAATTTCGATTAAGCCCCTTTCAAAGTACCCACTTGTCTCCTTCTCTAAATCTTGGATTAAATTGCGCATCAAGCGCTGGTCGTATTGTGCACGGATAGTTCCAATCTGGATAGGGTCCTTCTTAGCCAAGATGCTGATCAGGGCCTTCTCATCGGTGCCAAAGCCCTTCATAGCTTTACGGATAGCTTCAACATCCTTCATCATATCGATGTTGGCTGTTTGCTGGCCGTAACCAAGAGACGGCTGAGTTGGTGGGCCACCATAACCTGGCTGGGGTGCTCCATATTGGCCTGGTGGCGGTGGAGGCGCTCCGTATTGACCTGGAGGTGGCGCTCCGTACTGTCCTTGAGGTGGTGGCGCCCCGTACTGTCCTTGGGGTGGTGGTGCGCCATACTGTCCTGGCGGAGGTCCTGGAGGCGCACCATACTGGCCTGGTGGTGGTTGTTGATACTGCCCTGGAGGAGGAGCATAACCTTGAGGTGGGGGCGGGGCGCCATATTGACCTGGAGGTGGTGCGCCGTACTGGTTCGGCGGCGGAGCGCCGTACTGTCCTTGATGTGGCTGCTGGCCGTAGCCTTGCTGGGGGGGATATCCGCCGTACTGTTGATGCTGCATTGGGGGCTGAGAATAACCTTGAGGAGGGGGTGGTTGGTACTGTTGACCGTAGCCTTGGGGAGGAGGTTCTGTGAGATATTAGTATCCAGTCCAGCGTCAGCGCCAAGTCGTGCCATGCCCTGAAGCACGTAACGATTTTCGGGCTGTACAGTGAGACAGTGACGACTTACGGCCTTGGTATTGCTGATAGCCACCCGGTGGTTGGTAGTACGACATGGCTGTGTGATTTCTGAACAGTGCAGCTCCAGGGATATGGGAAAAGAGGGGATCGGCACGCGCAGGTCGGACGGCGGTCGCTATGGAAAATAAGAAGGGAATCAGTCGGATCCGTGGTGATGGTGGCTTAGTAGGGCTCAGCCGTTGAGAGGGTGGGGTGCCCTTGGCGTCATGTTGCAAGGCAGCAGTGCCCAACACTACACGCACATTTGGAGCGGCGGGTGGCTGCGTTGTGGCTGCGTGGCGGGTGGTGGCGATGCTCCAGCACAGCCTCGCCGTTGTTCGCACATGATGGTTAAGAATGCGAACTTGTGGACAGACATCGGGCTGGTTTCGGCGAGGATCAGTCAGGCGTAACGCTAGGAATCTGATTGCAGTTCAGGTGCGCTTGACGAGGCGCATGCAGTAGACAATGCACTGCTGCCCCTGGAGGGCAATTTTCTGTCACTCTGTGTTCGACTGGAAAACCGGCGTTACATTAGATTCTGGTCATTCTGATGTATGTAAACCGACAGCGGCATCGTCCAATCAAATACCGACAGAACACCGGGCCAAGCTTCTCCCACAGTCCCCGACACGCTCGTAGAAACGATCGGCGACCTCTCCACCAACAACATGCATTCCCTGCACACCATCCAACCGTCGCTAACGTCAGGAACCCTGACAATGGCCCTGGGCAACATTTGGCTAGAACCAGTGACATCATACGAAGTAAGCTGAGCTTCTGATTGTCCGTCAGGGTTTCGCCATTCCCACGTTGCGTTGATGGAGCAGTCTTGGCAACCCTACTGAACGCAAAAAGAGACTCCATTCGACGGAAAGCGTCCCCCACAAACTGGTAGCCGTCCGCGTACGGGTCAACCGCGGTGAAGCACCGCGATGGCGAATTCATTGCATATTATGCTCATCCGAGGAGAAGTAGCTAGTTATATATATTCAGACTCTGTTAAGGTTGCAATTGCAAATGCGTCCTTATCTCAAGAGACTCCTACGAACCTATTCCTTTTTGCCGCCATTTTACGCCTTGCCCCTACCCCTGGACTAGACGAAACGCATCACCACCAGCCGCATACGCCATTCAGCCTTGCCGATCCACAAACGCTCAAAAACAGGGCCAAGGGCACAAGGCCAGCACCAAGAGCATCCCGTGTCCCCGTCCTACCGGGGCAATAATAGTCTTCCCCAGATATAAACGCCCACCAGCGGGCCGTGTCTGACGCACACAACCCACGTCCTGAACCATATCCAGAATATCTTGTTCACCATGTCGTCTTACGACTCCAATGCACCGGGGTACCTCCAAGGTCAATACCATCCAGCACCGCCATACCCCACCACACCTGGGCCACCATCATCTTCAGCCCAAGGCTACTTTCCCCAGCCGCAGCAACAACAACAAATGTACTCGTCATCACCAACCTACACACACAGCGGACCGACCCACCACCATTCTTACCACTACCAGCCGCAGCAACAACCACACACCATGCCGCGTCCCAGAACCTACTCCACCTCCTCAGCAACCTACCCTACGCAACCACCCCAGCAACCACCCCAACCACCCGCCCAGCACTACCCTCTCCCCCACTCCACCACCATCCCCATCCCCATCCACCAGCCCCAGCCCCAACCCTTCCACCACCCAGCCTCGTACCCGCCTCCCTCCAGCTACACCCACATGCACCGCCGCTCCACCTCCGACTCGAGCACGAGTCCGCACGATAGCGGCCACAGCAGCAGCGGTGAAGAAAACAACACCAACAACAAGTCGTACTCCAGACAACTGGATCCCGACACGGAGCGTGAGTACGAGCGGCGGTATGCGCGGGAGCGGCGGATGGAGAGGCGGCCCACGTTGGGCGGCAGTTTGCTGAGTATGTTGGATACGGTGGGGAAGGCGATTGGGGGGTCGGGGAAGCGTTGAGGAGAGAGAGTGTGTTGTGTTTGGGTGTTTGTGGAGGAAAAGAGATGGTGCCATTGTTGTTGTCGTGATTGGATGTATGGGAAATTGTCTCGATGTTTTGGATGCGAATGATTGTGATACCCCCGATTGGCGTTGTTTTTTCCTTGTCTCTGTTTTTCTTTTGTCGAAGTAGGATCTTCAGAATGTATGTTTTAAGTTTGCTTTTGACACATTAGCTGCATGTAAACATCAACGTCACTTTTTCAAAGGTGAAAAAAAAGAATATGCTCGTTCAAAATCTGTATTCAAAGTCGTCTCTGTTGCGTCTTCCAAAGACACAAGTATTGAAGATGAAAAAAAAAAAAGAAAAAGTCTCTTCGTATGCTGATTTACAAGGAATAAGAAAAACCCAAAGGCCATGTTTGTAGTCGAGCTTCAGCGCTTGAAGCCGATTGATGAAAGCGACTGGTGTGCATACCACTTGCGCTTTCCGCTTTTCGAGTGTCCATTCTTCCATATCCTTGTCCTATATACAAAGGAGCAGATTGGAGATTCAAACACTGAGAAACAAGAAGAGAAAAAAAGCCGGCCCGCACCACGTTCTGGTGTGCGCAAATATCCGGAATGCCGCCGTCCGGCAAATGGAGTGTCGAAGCGGATCCAAGTCCGACAGTGCAAAATGCTTACTTGCAGGCTAATTTGGAGCCGTGCAGTCCGCAGTATGCACACGGCTGGTGTGCCAGGGACGGTGGTTGGAGGAGAGAAAGAAAGAACAAGGCCGAGACGCATTAGCTGAAAATTTCACCAATGTGCCGCAGGTTCTCCGGCTTCCATGTGCCTATTGATTCGTTAGCCTTTGTTATCAATTAAAAATACCACGATGATAAAGCATGACATGGATCGCCAAGAGCACCGTTCGCCAGGTCGGCATTCGTATTAAGCCCCGTCTAGTAAGCTCCGGATGATAGCGAGATCCTGAAAAGGAATCGCTAGCATCTACAGCGAATCAAACGCGTCGCGGCAGATTTTGTGGCCACGTTGATTAAGCATAAATCTAGCGGGCGTGCCTTTGACAGTAGCGAAAAGAGGCAAGTAGCAGCCAGTGATAGCTGCTCTCCAGAAAGAGAGTGGGGGCACAATCAAGTTGTTCATAATACATTACGGAGGTCTGATGAGAAAATACCAAAATTAAGTCGGTCGTTGCTTACCTTCAAAGCTGTGCTTGACGAACGCCATGGGATCGTCGTCCTCGCCGGCACCCATGGTCTTAATGCCAGGGCTGAAGCTGGTGATAGGAAGGACAATGACATCGCCAACCTTCTTGGGCGCCTTCATTCCGGTAAAGTTTTCCCAGGTGATGTTGCCCTTGCTGGTGCTCATGTCGAAGTAGTCGGGGTTGTTGAAGTAAGAGAAGATGGTGTCTGTCCAGACCGCAGGGCCGGTGAACTCGATTATGCCCTTGTGGTCGCTGGAGAGTGTGCCGGCATGCTTACGCTTCAGTGTCTCCTCAGTGATCCTGGATACAACATCAATGAGGACGGGGTGGCCGGGCTTGGATTGAATGGTCCACTGGCAGAATTGAATGCGGCGAGAGTACCAATCGGCCCAGTCTGGGCGGTCTGGGTCTGCCTCAATACCGATGACCATACCGTAGGTGTTGGCAGGGACATCCGAGGGGATCCACTCAAACGCGGGCTTCAATGCAGTTGTGTCAATGTCCGAGTAGATGCCACCTCTGGCGAGGAGGATCAGGTAGCGGAAGAAGTCGGCCTTGAGAACGGGGGCAGGCATGGCGTTGTAAGCCTCGACGATTTCAGGAATCGAGGCGTACAGGTGTCTGATAAGGTGGAGGGCGACTTGGTCGGTGATGACCTCGTGGACGAACGAAGGGTGCTTGACAGTCCAGCTAGCCTCTGGCTCGCGGAAGATTTCCTCGAACTCGCCCTGCTCTGGAGAGTGCTTCCATGTCTGCCAGATGTATGCCGGGGTCTTGGAGTCGACGTCGTAGGGGAATTGGTACTCGAGCTGCTCGACCAAGGGCTTCTTGCGCAACTCCTCGAGGCTGACCTGTGTCTTTGGCTTCTTGGAGGGCGTGTCGGGGACATCAAAGGACTTGTCTGCGTTGTCTGCCTTTGCCTTTTGGGCCTCCTTCTCCTTCAACTCCTTTTGCTTGTTCCGCTCTCGGTCTGCCGGGTTCACCCAGGCGGTGGGACGGGGCATGTCGTGGGCATTGCGGTACTTGGGCGTGGTGTTGCCGCTGTGCTGCGACTTGAAGATGAAGAATAGCGTGAGGCAGGCGAGCGAAAGCACCAGGGCTTTCTTGAAGGTAAGCATTGTGCGTGGGTGCTGCGCGAATGGGCAGCGGTGGTGGTGTGTGCGACGGCGTGAGGAGGAAGCGGTGCACAGGCGGCGAGTGCGGTATGTATGTACAGGGCGACGTCGAAGCTAAACACAAAGCGGCCGAGATATGTGGGGGTGGAGGGCCAAAAGGGGAGAGGAGAGAAGTTGTCGAGGCGGTGGAAATGAAGGGTGGAGCGAGGGCCAAATCATGCACAATGAACGAAGGAACCACGAAACCACAACGGACAAGCGAGACTGGGGGAAGAGGGGAGGCGGGGCGGACGACGCGCGAGGAACCAGCACCGCTCAGATATAGCGAAGGAAAAGGAATACTTTGAGGCGGGCGACGGTATGTGGCGGGCTTTTTGAAGGAACAGGCACCATGGAAAAAGGATGGGCAAGGATGCGGCGCGTTTCAGGGCCGGGCATCGCGCGCCTGGGCCACCCGTGGCGGCAGGACCCCCCCACAGGGCTTGAGGACTTGGCGGCAGTGCTTGTGCCAAATGCAGTTCCCTGACGTGGCTGCATGACTCTGTCTAATCGTGGTATGTGCTATCTATGAATTGTCTTGTTGTACGAGTACGGGTACGAATGGCGGTTCCAGTTGCGTTCAGCTGGGTGCTTGCTCACCATGGTTGAGTGGGGGCGTGGCGGCAGTGCAGTGCAGTGCAGTGCAGTGCAGTACGTGCAGTGCAGCGCTGCACAACGCAGCTGGGCCGGCTGTGTATCTAGTGCCTGGCATGACCAATGGCTGCATCCAAGTATGGCAGCCGTTCATTCTGCGATTGTATTTGCTGGTGCGAATACTGCTACTGATGCGTACGGCTGTCGCTTGCACTCTCGCACGGCTCTCCAGGGGCCGGATATGGCGCCGTGACGCGCGTTCGGCTCTGTGCTTGGCTGAAACGCCGCCCGCCTTGCCCAAAGCCGCCTAGCCCTCCCGCCGCCATCTGCTACCTCGCCAGACCAGACACTTGATCCTGCAGACTCGTCTTTTTTTACACGCACTGCCGCATCATGCCATCAATCCCCAGCGCGGCCAGGCAGGCACTGCGCCAGCCGGGCTGCTGGTGGACGGCTCAGCACGCCCTCGCGGCTGACGAGCTGACTGGCCCGTCTCCCGTCCATCCTTATCTCTAAGGGACGATAGAACAGGCAGGTGTATGTAGTCATCATCCGCCCCAGGCCATGTCCGATGCTCCACCTTTGCTTACTTTGCCTCCACGTGCAGCGACCGGTCGTCTCTCGCCTGATTCGCCGCCCATCTTTACGCCATCCCATCGGCTGCACACGCGGTAATAGACGTGAAACTCGATTGCTGGAAACAAACCCCCGTCTTGGCCTCTACTCGTTCTTCTGCTTCACCATTTCGCCAGGTACTGTCGACGCTGCACAACAAGCTTCGACGACTGCTTCACTACACTTGTTCTGTCAACAAAGACAGGTTACCTGATCCCGCACACCCCTGGGCACGTCTCTTCTAGTTCGTCAAGCCTGTCATCCTCGTACCCACTCGCCTGCACCGTCTCGGTCTCTATCTTCTCCGTCCGCGTCATCGCTTCCCCTCTATCTGTTGCTTGTCAGCGCAATGCGTTCCACCTTGCCGTGTCCAAGTTTCAGATTGCCGACATATGTGTTCAGTCTCCGCACTTCTTGGTTAAGAATAACACCAAGCGACACAAAAGGAATTATTCCAGCAACGTTCTCTGCTGCTTCCTTGGGAGCCACGCTTTCGGTAGGCGCGCCGTTTGAGTCGTGTGCGGCAAAAGCAAGCCTGCCACGTGATGCTTGTAGGGCTGCGTACTGCCCTATACATACCATCTGCATACGTACCATTGAACTTCGTCACCACTTGCGCACCCCTCACATCCGGAGCACTACCTCCGTCTGCGTTTATCCGTTCAGCCTACGTACTGCTTCGTATACTCGACGCTCCCACACGGCAGACGTCATCACTCTCTCCCACTTGATCTATTCGTGACAAGGCACCCTTCTGTAGCTGTCTCAATTACACTACCTGAACCCTCGTTGGGAAGGTCGAGCAATCGTGGCTAAATCTAGCGTACTCGTATGTATACCCGGCCCATTTGCTCGGGCCCTGCAGTCGAGTCATTGTCCAATGCCACCACTCGCGAAAATCGAGGCGGGCTCGGAGGAATAGCGTCATCTGCTTGATACGAGCAACGCCAGGGCCACTTCAACGACGCCTATCATCATCTGCATACCGCCGTGCTAGAACTAGTCGCAAGCACCTTAGTAACAAAGTCCCCTTTCCCTTATCCCTCTCTACTATTACAATGTCCGAAAAGGGAAAAGGGGTGGCGTCTCCATCGGAAATTTGTGCTTTGATAGAATACACTCCGACGCTACCAGCGCTTCCTTTCTTCCAGAACGACTCTCTGTTGGGATTGCGCTGACTCGGCGCGCACTGCCGTCTCTCCTACTAGTCTTATGCTGGTCTCTCCCATCCAAAGTCAATCCTACACCACGGCCCTTCTGCGCTTCTCCGCTTGCCCTGAATGTCCGAGGCCACGACCCGGGCTGCCTTTTCTCGATGGACCCATTCCATGACAGCAGAGCCCGTGTCGAGTGCGTCAAGCCTCCACTTGACCTCCTCCTTGTCCCGGTTGTCCCTCAGCCATCGCAGCAACTGGGCCGGCACGATGCTCGCGGGCATATTCTGCAGGCTCTGGCTGTCGCTGGGTATCCAACCCTGGAAGAAGTTGATGTAGGTAATGCGCCCCCAGGCCTCGTTCCAGTCCGGTCCCGGGGTTCCCTCTTGCGTGCTCCATTCTTCGGTGCTGAGGCCTGCGTCCACGCCAGACTTTCCGGGTTGGGACGTCAGTGCTTTGAGCCAGCTGCAGCCCTCGAGGTCTAACCATTGCAGCGAGTAGGTATCTTTGGAGAAGCGCCGGAGAATGTTGGTTGCCTCATGCCAGTCTTCATCCAGGTCCGAGTAGAAGTGCGACCCACCCAGCGATACGCTCGTGTGTTTGGACACCATCGAAGCCGCAGTTGCGTTGGGTGTCATGGACGGCCGAGGCCAGTTGGCTAGCGACAGGTGCGTCAACTTGTTGAGGTTGGGTGAGATGCGAAGCAGTTCAGGCCACGATGCCCACGGGCCGGGGTTGGCAAGAGACAGGCGGCTGAGGTTGGCAAAATATGGCACGTGGAGCTTCGCTGCCGGTATCGAGGGAGCCAATGGTGCCTCCTCTTCTGCCTCCTCTTCCCACGACTCGACTACTTCGTCCGTGACGCGAAGCGCTTCCATTTGAGCTTGAGCAGCCGCCGTTCCGTTCGGGCGCTTCAGGCACTTTCCAACATCGTGCAGTGTCAAGTTTTGGTTGAGCAATCCCGAGAGATCGAGAATCTGCACGTCGTCCCAGCCAGCGGTTCCTCCGTCGTCATTCTGGAACAGCGTCTTGAATGATTTGAAATCAACGCATCCTTTCTCAGCGTAAAGTGTCAAATAGCTCACCAACGTCTCCTTGAGCGATGCCGGCAGCGAGGGGATGTAGTGCTGTTCGTACTCGCAGAGGTCCTGCCAGTGCAGGGCGAAGATGCGGAGGCATTGGTGGACGAGGCTCTTGGGGTGCGGTAGGCGCTGTCAAGCATTAGCAGTCTGAATTACCATATTCAGCTGGGACGACACTCACTCGCCAGCGCGGGACTGGATTGGGTTGGGGGAAGTGATGTCATACCTTTCGTTCCTCGTCTGTGGCTTGTGCTAACGCGCCAAAGCGAACAGCGTTGTCTTGGGCGTCCTTCTTGCTTTTCTTGGTGTGCGAACGAGCGTGGCGGCCTGCTTGCGACCAGCTTGTGGGAGCTGCTGGACCTGGCGGGGGCCTCGGGCCGCCGACCGACCGGCGCATTCTTGTGTTGGCCTTTGGTTTGGGAGCATTAACTTCGGGTATGTCCAGAAGGCGCCGCAGCTCTGGCGGGACGGTGCGGTTGCTTACCACCGAGGTAAGTTCATCTCGTTGCTGCGGTGTTGCTCGAGGAGCCTGTTCGCGGCGCAGCTGTTGTATGCGCTGGTTGACCGTCTGGGGCTCGGAGGCAGCGGACGCAGAGGGTGAAGAGCGCGAGCTCTGCAGCGAAGGGTGGACATAGGACGGTTTCGCCGTCGTATACGAGGGCGTGTGCTTCTTGGGCATGATGCGGTGGGATAGAAATGCCTGACCGTGTTAGGCGACGGTTATGTACCTGAGTAAGCGGGGTGTGTTAGCAAGGCCGGCAGCAGGTGAGTCAGGCAGCTATGACTGCATCGACGAGGGCTCGGAAGCGGCAGAGAGGCTCGAAAGACGCAGCATCCACAGGACACGACAATGGTGGTCAGAGCAGGAGCGTGTGAGTCAAATGGAGGAGAGGGAGTCGTGGGCGTGTTGTTTGCTCGTCGCCGCCACCTGGACCCTGACTTGGATATGCGACTTTACATATCTGGGCTGCGCACGTGTTGCGGCTGCAAACGCGACGGCAAACGCGACGGCGGGGTCGACATGCTCGTGTGTGAGGGCGCGGCGAGGCAGACGGGTTTGCAGCGCTGGCGGGGGGCGGTGGGTGCGGTTGCGCTGCTGTCATTGACGTCGCTGGGCTGCAGGCGGGCTACATAATGGCGACGCAGGAACAGGGCAGAGGCACATGCAAAGGCGCGCTAGACAACGTCCCCAAAGCGATATAAAGGACGGCCTGCTCGTGCGGCGGCGCCCTCGGCCCTGGCCCTCTACCATGCTGATCCGTGCCCCTATTCACGCTCTGGCTGCAACTGGCTTACGCATGCCCTCGACGACAGGCGGCGCGAGGCGGCAAAAGACGCCCTGAGGGCCGAGACGGCCGTTTGGTTGCAATCGCGATAAACCCCTCGAATCTCGTCACGAAACGAAACCGATCGGGCAGCTGGCAGCGCACCCCATGTCCCCGGCGTCGTGTCATCGCGGGCGCGCCCGTGGATGCACCCATCCGCCGCCTGCCTCTGCCTCTTCCTCTGCTGCTGTCTCTGCCCACGCCGCCGCCTGCACCGGCGGCCGTATCGCCCATCTTGCGTCGCACTCGAGGCGGCGGCGGCGGCGGCGCCGCAGACCAGGCCTTGGCTTGTGCGACGCGTTGCCACGAGCACCACCCATGGGCCAATGCCTACGCTCGCTCCTAATTTTATCTCGCCAGCGACGGTCCTGGTAGATCCCCGCTGGACAGCATCAGCCTTGGTGGACCCTCAGCTCAGGCCTGGCTCGTACCCGCCCGATTCCAGCGCCGTTGCTCCTATCTTTTTTTTCCCTCTCCACATGTCACTGCCCTGCCCTGCCCATCCGCTTTCACCATGACATGACCACCTGACTCTCGTTTCCCTTTTCTTCGCTGCGACCAGCAATGCCACTGCGCCCTTGAACACTCACCCTGTCCACCACACTCGCTCGCCTTGCTCTGCAACCATGCACTTTTCCCCCTCGCGCATCGTCCTAGGCTTTGCCGTCTTCATTGCTTTTAGCTTCATCTACACCATCAACTCGATATCCGCCCGTGATCCCACCTCGGTCTTCTTCGACCCCAGCAAAGGCTATGCTCCGCGCTACTCCGCCCTGAGGCGCAAGCAAGCAGAGGCCTTTGTCTCCGCCTACAATCCCGCCACCGTCGTCAAGGCTGGCCCCGAGAAGCAGAGAAAGTTGTGCGTCGGCATACCCTCGTTCAAGCGCGACGGCGTCCAATATCTGCCCGATGCAGTCGGCTCGCTGCTCGAGGGCCTCACACCACAAGAGCGCCAAGAAATCTATCTCATCGTCTTTATCCCACACTCGAGGCCCGAGACACACCCGGCATACAACGAAGCCTGGCTGGCGGGACTGGCTGACGAAGTCCTGACCTACGGATACGGCTTCGACCGCATGCAGTACATCCGAAACCTCGAGACACAACACAAAGTGGAAGAGAAGGGCCTGTTCGACTACAGATACCTCATGGACAAGTGCAGAGAGCAGTACACGCCATACATTGCCCTTTTCGAGGACGACACCGTCGCCATTGACGGCTGGTACCACCGAACACTGGCAGCCATCAACGAAGCTGAGCACAAGGCTGCCCTGCAGCGAGCCAAGCCCGACTTCCTCTACCTGCGCCTCTTCTACACCGAAGAGTTTCTTGGCTGGAATGCCGAGGAGTGGTCCACATACCTCAAGAACTCCATCTATGTCGCTCTTATCCCTACCGCCCTCATCATCTTCATACGCTTTTTCCAGCCAACCACCAAGCTCTCCTTGGCCCTCGTCACTCGCCGTACCCTACTTGCAACATATACCGTACTTGCCATCCTCATCTTGCTCTTCTTTGCCTTTGGCCGCATCACTGTCCAACCCATGCCCGTCGGCGTCCACGAAATGCCTTCCTTCGGATGCTGCGGCCAGGCCTTTGTCTTTCCCAACGTCAAAGCCGGCGAGGTCGTCGAATACTTCAAGGACCGACATCTAGGCTACATGGACGTACTGCTTGAAGATTTCGCCAACGAGCGCCACGAGCTCAGGTACGCCGTCACACCGAGTCTGGTCCAGCACGTGGGACGAGAAAACAGCCATCACGACAACGGCGGGCCCATGAGCAAATGGGGACTGAGCGTCGCCCAGCGGATATGGAGTTTTGCTTTTGAAAAATTTGACTGGAGAGCCCTGCGTAGGGAACATGAACAAGTTGCTAATATGAGACGCCATGCTACGTCGATGAATGCCGGTATATAGATGTTTTTCTTTTCTTTTCTTTTTTCCCCAAACAGGGTACCCTTAGACTGGTTTACGAAGCGTTGTCAGGATTTTTGGTTGTTTTCGTTTTCCATCTCCTGGAGTTAAAGTTTAATGTATATACCCCCACGGCTGAATAATGTATCACATTCATCACTACGCGGCTGAGAGGTGTTTCTGGAATTGAAGAACTATCCGTGTGTGAAATGATGAAATAACCCTCGAGCGTAATCGAGTCCAACGTCTCATCTGTTGCAGGGATGTTTCCCGAATGACATCAACATCAATGTGGAAGAAAGGGACATGAGGAGTTGTAAAATACAAGTTGTCAAATGAGCCTTAACTGAGTATACACGACCACTGCAATGCTGCCACATTGCGCTATCAATGACACCTTTCGTACACATCCCTATATAGCCCGACCGCCCAAATTGTCATCATCTGCACCTCACCTGGCATCACCGCCAGCAGCAGTAACAACTGCTACCTGCAGTCATGTACCGTATGACCTGAAAATTGATCGCCATATTAATACCTGATCTTTTTGCTGCAAGTCAGATAGGATACGGCATGCAGAGGAAACGTATGCGGATGGTGCGCTACAGCTCGATCGTGTGGAGGCTGACTGCAGTGAGCGTGGAAGAAGGGGGTGCATTTGTCGGGTGGGGACGGTTAGATTGGGGGTGCAGGAATGCGGGTGGTGGTAGGTAGAGTAGAAGTGGTCAGTGGCCTCTGTATTGAGATCACGACTTTCTTTGGGGTCTCCGAACGGTTTTTTCGAATGAGGTGTGATCTAATTTCGAGCTCTGTAAGAAAGTAGAAGACAAGTGAAAGGAAAGGGCTTGAATTTAGTTTGAAATGGAGGTTCTACATGGAAAACCATAGATGGAACCAGGCACTGCATCTTAACATGTTATTTTGGCAGTCGTCATCCCCTACCGCGCAAGTACACGGCCGCTTCAGGCCCGCACAGTTACGTCAAGTGAGACTTTAGAGCAGCGACAATGTAATGGCGTGATGAACTTTTGGCAGAGATACTCGTGTTCTCTTGTTTCTGACACATTGGATACCACCTAGAACTAGCACCCACATTTCCCCAACTTCGATGCCGCAGTGGATCCCTCGGCGCATTTCCTCACCCTCTTCACCGCTATAGTTCACTCTTGTTCCTTACGCGGGGTAATATATGTGGGGAATTCCCCGCAGTTCTTAGAAGTAGAACACGAAGTTGTGCTCGTATTTATCTCACGACGCTACACACAGGCTCATGATGAAAACATCGATTGGTCGTGGACCCACAGAATATCATTTAAAGTATGGGGTAACCAGATCCAGACCCATGTACCATGCCTTCAGATGAAGTGAAGGCGGTGGAGTGAGCCTTTTTTTTCACTGGTCAGATAAAATGTGGTTTACATCACAACTCAGAGTGATAGTTGTGAGAGGATATGGCTGAAACGATCAAAGTCCTTCTTGAAAAAAAAACTGAGCAATTCACGCCTTTGTTTTATAGAATTCTGAATCTCGAAAACATCGCGTCTACATAGGTGAAGTCGAGGGCGTCCGATTACGTTATCAACCACAAACTTCGCTATGTATCCGAAATCTCACCGATTTGTACATACATAGTAGTCTAATATTACGAACTGGGATCAGGTATTCATCAGTTATAATCATGTAACATTGATATCCCAGCCAAAGCGTCGCGGAAGCGGGGGAAGTCAAACGTTAGATCTGGTGCAATGCATAGTACTTATTTCCACCCCCATTCTTAACAACCGCTCGTTTAGCACCAGCCATTGCAGTTGGGTCTTGACATCTTTCATTGGCTTCATCAAAGTTAAGGTGTTTTAGTCACCGGATAATGAACAAGAGGGACAGCCTGAAATGCTACTGTAGATTTGAAAACTACCGTAGGAACGACGTTCTATGAAACTTCCCAGACAGGGTCCAAAAGCGCATTAATACCACATGGAATAGGGTTTGCGTCAGTGGGTAAGCCACATAGTTCGGCCTGTCAGACGGTGCAACCCCTTACTTGCACAGTAGTCCGTAAAACTCGTATACTGTTACAAGGGGCCGACACTAGGGTGACTTAGCCTGAATATGGGAACTAACAACCAGGATTGCCGACGTACAACTATCTAGGATAGATATTGTAAACGCCACTGCCTTGCATAGAGTAAATGATTAACGCCGAAGACACATCAGGTCCAGGCGGTCGCTGGAAGGTACGCAGGCTGTAGTACCTTGCTCTTCTCAGCAACACTACTGCAGTAGTGATGATTAACGCCAAGTTCTGCTATTTCCAAAGCGAGAAAAAATATCCTTCCTGCTCTCAAGAGCACTAATTGGTGCTGTGAAGGCCTAGAACATAGTGATGTAGCCACGCACGATACTTGCCATAGTAAAAAGATGAGCTCGGATCACTCTGTTAGCAGTTTAGACAACTCTTTCTCTTAATTCTAGCACCCGAACTCCTCGGCCTTAGGAATGCCGTACTTGAAAATGAGACTAACATTGAATACGATATCTGGGGAAGGGTCTGTGGCTGGAAATTTCAAACGACCCCGAAAGCGTATCTGGCCAGGAACTACCATGTAAGGCCGACAAGAATTAGCAGAACTTAGATAGTTAAATGCCGTGGTACTGCCGTTTCAACGAGCTACCAGTCGTGTCTCCGCTGCTGATCATTTTAGGGCTGTTGATGTGAGATATTCTTGTAGCCAATTGGTGGGATGCAGCAGCTGGGATGCGCGTGATCAGAGGAGAGCAGCTCGCTAGTTTCAGGGTGGACCGCTTCTAAAGATGGTGTCTAGCTGAAGACGATAGAATAAGCATTAGTGAAACAGGGGTGCGGTCTAGGCTGGCAAGACATAAAAGCACAGAACCCCTATGAGAAGTAGCAGCAGGTTTTGGACGTATCAATTCAGGATAAAATCACCAAACCTAAAAATGCGTTCGTTCCCTACAGCCGTCCTTGCTGTGCTTTTGAGCGCTCTGAGTTACTGCATTTCTGCCCACCCTTATACCTTTGACTCTCGCGCCGAGCCAAACACCATTCATGTCCCCATCGAAGACCTGCTCGTTGGCTCCACAGTCGTGAGCAGTGAAACTGCCAGTCAAGACACTGATCTATTTGACGTACCTGCTACCTCAAAACGCAGCCCAATTGGCAATCCATGTGCTAACGAACCATGCTGCACACAACTGGGCATGGGAAATTACCACACCAAACGATACCGCTGGACCAATAAGAACGCTACCCAGAGCCTCGGTGCTACCCGCCGCATCTCAGAGGCAATTTGTCCACCAGGCAGCGTAACAAATTCACGAACAATTTCTTACTCGTATACGGTCAGCATTATGGTGGGGCCAGATCTAAAGTTCGACTCAAGCATCTTAAGCAACTTTGGAATTCGAGCCTCGTTTGCTTATACCTGGGGGTAAGTGTGTTCACAAGACAGAACGCGTAGGGGTTTGAGAATAAATGAGTGGCTAATAGATTATTAAATAATAGAACAGCAACCACTGTAGGATACACATCTGATTGCAGTGACGGGAATAACTTTCCTTGCTTTGCGGTATTTACCCCGAGAATCGGCAAGCTCTACGGTACAGGATGGGTAAGTTCGATGTACCGGATGATGGACTGAAGTCTCTCTTAGCTAACACTACTATTCTTAGATCGAAACAATTGGACTTGACAAGCAAACCGTCTGCAGCACAACGGACCCCTCGGAAATGGAGGTTACGGTACCGATCGTTGGAGACACATCTTGTACTGGATCAAACGACAGAAATCCATGCGGGCCTGTTGGTGAGTCTTGTTCTGATTAATTCTGCTCGTGCCACTCGTTTCTGAGGCTAACGTGAAGATCAATAGGCGTCTATGATCATTGCTTTGCTACTGGTGAGCAGGCAAAGGACTTGTGCCCTCGCAGCGGCGTGGACTTGAGTAAACCACCAAAGAGAGTCTGCCCTGATAACATCAGCGGGCAGCCGTCATGATTCTCATTGTTTAATGTTAATTTTCTTAACCTTGGAATGGAGACTGAACTCCATGACAGTGCGTAGAGGCCGATGTAATGCCTTTGCACAAGTAGATATCACAGAAACCTGTGTTGTTGGGAGACTTGACAGTCAGTGATCTGAAACCTATTCGATGACATGTCCGTTGTTACTACGCGTGACAAGCTCCGAGCTTTCAAGTCATGGTATTGATAGGTTGAAGTTTATGATATGCAATCCTTGTTTGCTTGCATTGAAGTGTCCAGCCGAACCCGAAAGTTCACCGACAGAAGCTATCAACACAAGAAACATACATAGCTATGACAATTGCGACTACTTTAAAAGTAAAGCTATAGATAGAGTACACATGGTAAATAATTGTGATAAACACAGCTATTTTACAAAGATTTTAGGTTTGTAGATTCAGTTTCACATGTTGTGGGAGAGTGTGACTTCGCGACACTCTGGCGTCATGAGTGGAGTACCGAACCGAATGCGGTATAGCTACACTCTGCGGGCAGGCATAACTCTGGTAAAGCGAACATAAACAACGCAGTAAGCAGTTCCATTTGCTCGCCTTTCCCTTCTTTTGCTCACCATCCCCTCTGCTTACCTTCACTTACTCACCTTGAGCTCCAAATTCTCGCCCAACTACACCGACTTGGCTAGTCATGTCGACCGCAGCCGACTCCCTCGCACTGAGCGAGCTGGAGAAGGCTCAAGAGAAGCTGCTCCGGTACGGCGATCGACCCAGCCAGGTATTCGTACAGACCACTGCTGACTTTTATCTCCTAGGGCGAAGCGCAGGAATGCTAAATTCTCACAAGCGTATCTATGCACCTTAGCGTACCGTATGGATAAACAAGCTCGGGCTAATTCTGCACAGAAAACAGAATATCGACAAGAAAGAAGAACAACTTGAAGAGAAGAAGCGATGCCTCGCCACGAAGCGCTTGATGTTGCATGGCCAGCACAGAGACTGGATAGAAAAGACCGTCACCAACGGCACCATAATCCCATATTGCAAAGCCTGGAACCAAAACTTTGCGATGCGACTACAAAACCGCCTGCCACGCGAGATCCGAGATATGGTCTATAAGCATCTATGGCACTTCGATCCCGATAGGACTTCTACTCACCTAAAGGGGCGTTTGCATGTTCTGCAACACTACACCTTCAAATGCACCTGCGCCTGCTGCACACCGGATACGATAACTGCTTTCCCAGGATTGATAGATCTTGTTCAGTCCCTAGTTCAAGTCGACCTTGAGGAACTCGGAAAGTTGTTCGACCAATCCTTGCTCCCACACTACCTGTCCCCGGAGTATGTCGGCACCCTCACTGCACACGAAGTTGGCGTTTCATTTTACCTGTCTCTCTGCACGGAAGATCTATTACAGTGTCAGTCACATCGGATCTTGTCCGTTTTGAAAGATGACGCTCTTCATCTTGGCCTCCCTACACTGGATCTCATCACGAGTTTGACGGTCCACTGTAAGGTCGATCGTTACCGCACTCCCCCACCGGACCACAAGCTTTCTGCCAAATGCAACCACTCCTTGAGTGATACAGCACAAGTACGCAAGGAAGTCTTGCGACAAGACTTTAGTGCTTTGCTAGATATCAAGAAGAAGCAGAGTTTTAGACTCCATCTCATCATGTATCAACAGAACATTCGGGTGGCAGTCTTAGAGGAAGCAATGGACGCCCTGGAGGAGCTCTTCCGCAGCTTCCAGCATGGGAGTCTCACAGTCACCTGGACGTATCGTGGGCACTGGAAAAACGCAATAGGCCCTCCTTGTCATCAGCTGGTGGCTTGCGATATCACGCCTAAACTGGACACATCTCTGTCTTCGGGCCCAGCATGGCAAGGCGACCTGCTCCAAGTGCTAGAAGAGGTATGTATAGGCGTCTACCATTGTTTCTTCAAGTCTTCTGACAAGTACCACCCCAGGCTGATGAGATAATCTTGCCACGGCATGCAAGGTTCTATGATGAGCCAGTCAACAATCTTCAGGCTCACGACCGCAAGGGAATCAATCGCTTTATCCACAGCATGTACGAAACGGACGAAGAACCAGACACCGCTGATGATGACGACATTCCACCGGAGTCTCATCAGAACTCGGACTCGGACTGGGACTCGGATGATGATAACGATGATGATTACGAGTTCTAGTGACTCGAGCTAGGGGGCATACTCTCAACATGACTGTGGGCTGTTATGGAATACTCAATTATCATGACAGTGTTACGAGGTCATTGTGGTTTACGTATATCAGAAGAGTACTATACATCTCATATAGGTATCAGCTGCGATTTCAATTTAGTAGCGTGCAGAGCTACCAAGTACACATGGTTCATGGAGCCGAAACGAAAGCAGTATAGATGATAGTAGTGTT
Source organism: Curvularia lunata (assembly GCA_005212705.1). Taxonomy (NCBI): domain Eukaryota; kingdom Fungi; phylum Ascomycota; class Dothideomycetes; order Pleosporales; family Pleosporaceae; genus Curvularia; species Curvularia lunata. The sequence goes on along the minus strand of PELC01000006.1, from coordinate 240,786 downwards.
ACCGCGTCTCCACTATTTTGATTTTACCCGATTCGCTCATTCGTTCAGAGTGCTAATGCCTTCACTCGCGATAGTTTTCTGCACATCCTCCCTTTTTATGACAGTGTCTACCAACCTTGCATAGTTTGGATAATTTTCCCGCATTCCCATCTTCAGTATGTTACCCCATCGGTAAAATACAAGCAAATAAGCATCAACAACTGTGAATGTGTCTCCAACCGCCCAGTTCCTACCCTCTAGCTTCTTCTCAATGTACTCGAAGCATTCCTTGGCCTGATTCCGGCCTGACTCGCGTATAGCAGGATGCATTGCTTCATCTTGGACAAAGCGTGCCGGTCGGAACACGCATCCAAAGGCTTGGCCATGCATGGTTCCAGACAGCCACGCCATCCACTCAAACGCCCTTGCTTGATTAAGCACTCCTTCTCCAAGCAAATGCTTTTCTGGAGCCAATGCAGAAATGGTGGCAAGGATAGCGGGCGTTTCGGTGATCAGTTCGCCATCCATTTCTAGAATTGGAACACGGCCTTTGGGATTGAGATGGAGATGGGATGCGGGGAAGCCCCGCGCAGCGTTGAGATTCGTGGCGTCGAATTCGAGCGATGCGCAATTTAGGGCAATGTGGGTGGCTAACGAACAAGAGCCGGGAGTGTGGTAGAGATGGAGTTTTGGCGACATGGGTGCTGTTGGAATAGGAAGCTGCAATATGCGTGGTTGATCTGGCCGTGCAGTAATTGTTTGTTGTTTGGGAGGTTTGCTGCGCGCTTTTTATTTTCTCAGCTCTCTACAAGACAGTTGTCAAGCTCGGCATACTGCATAGCGGGAGGTAGGTAGCAGTCGCTAATTGTCAGCTCAGCTATGCTAATGCGCGTGGTTGCCTGAATCCTGGCACACATCGCATGCGCCTCATGCTCCTCAAAACGCTTCCTAGTTCTCGAACCACAGCACCTTCCAAATCTAGTATTCAGATGTGCATGTAGATCCCAGCGCTGTGAAATGCAGTGCCACAAACGGTGTTGAAGTAAAATATTAATTATCTGTGAGTATCACGAGATGTTTCGCTATGGCCTACGAGCTGTTGCGTGGTGGAGAAAGAACCCCTACGAAATGCATTGGGAAACCGAAGATCAACTGTTTCAATGAACTCGCATCATAATCCCAGCCAAATGAACCACTCTTTCATATCCGCCCAAGAATGTTGACTGGTGTATTCGATAAGTATTGAAGAGCTGGTGGCTTAGTTGGTAAACTGAGGTAGCTGTGTAGCGACGACTTGAAACCGTACTTATATAACAGATGGACTGAAAGAAAGAAAGCCATATCCTAAAGCGCACATCACAACTCGCCCCAGGCTTTAGGAGCTTGGATCGTTTCATTGGACATTTATGTATATTTATGTATAAATCATCATTGCCACTGTCCTGATCAAACAAAGGAAGGTCTCCTTCCCATAACAGCATCTTCTTAAGCTTGGTGACTTCAACCTTGATCCCGGTACTTCATTAATATGGTCTTTGGTGTAGATGGTGTCGATAAAGTGGATGAGAAATTTGTCGACTAATCATGCTTATTTCGAGGGATTTGCGATACGTATTTTGCACCACTCTAGGTACTCAACATTATCTGAGCCTTCGCACACAGCCTGTTTGCAGTCGCAGATTATCTTATTAAATCCTTGGTTCATGCAGAGTTCATGCAGCTCTGAACAAGACAGTGTTGATGGATCTGGTAGAGGCACAGGCGTTCCTATTGGATATGATGGTGGTTTTGGTTCGACGATAACATTCGCCGAAGCGACTGATAGTAGCACGGTGGTGGCGGCGGCAAAAAGCTTGAGGATCATGTTGATGGTGTACGCTTTGGAGGGTGCAATCGAAGAAGGGTAGAAGGATGACGCGACTTCGATGTCAATTGAATTATTGAAGGTGACGACCACAGGGGTTTATATCCTGCATCAGCTGGTGCTAATTTCGTATTTTATTCAGGCTGTATTACATGTGAGCAATCATTTAGCCGAAGCTTCCGTTGCGTAGCCTGTACATGAATTTACCAAAGTTTCACAAGACATATCGGGCGTAAGACTGTGTATAGTAAGTTGGATGTCTGACATGCTAAGATCATTCTTGAATCATGCAAATACGAGTTAATTATGAACCCAAAAATCTGGCAACAGTCTATTGGTGCTCGCAAGCGCATTAAAGTATTCGGCCCTTAGCTGTGAAGCCTAGGGCTGACCCTTTGTCATGGCGCATAACTGCGGCTTAGGAATGATTAGAAACTTTATTGGTATTTTCAACACCACCGCACAAGGGCGATAGGGTTCTATCAAACATTCGGAAATAATCAGCCTTGGCTGTGATAAAAATACCTTTGCTCATTCAATTAACACATACCGTCTGCCGAATTGACGGGACATCTCTCACATGATGCTAAGGGCCGATCTAAGCGACAAGACCCCGAAAGCCGAGAAAATCAGTATTTTGTTGACTACTGCTGTGTAAATCTACTGGTGGTGTTGTTGAAGCTATACTCGTCTTGGATCAAAATCTTGGTTCTAACACACACGACAATGGTATCATATGAATAAATATAAATGGAGTTGTTGCCACTGAAGATGTGACTTGAGATCTCAAAAGCTTATTACTGGCTAGTGGTTAATCAGTACTCAAAGTGCCCGGTGGTTGGACCTATAATATTGAAGCTTCAGTGCATGCGGATTACGAATAGCAGCTATGTTCCTGACATGAACCAGTCTCTTTGTAACTGGCAGGTCAGATGATCAAGTTGAAGGGCCTATTTTAGCATTTTGAACGCAAAACCATACATTTGTACAGAAAGCATCCGTATTAGCAGAAGTGCGAATTCGGAATTGTGGCAAGCTGAGGGGCCTAGAAGCTGTACGAAACATGGAGAGTTATCTATGCCATAGAGCATCTCGCTAGGACCAGGGACATGCTTATTACTACCAAGTTTTAAAGAGAAATCCTAAGAGATGGCTTATATGGCTCAAGCAGAAGCATAGGATGGAAACATAATACCTAATGTCGCATTAGCACCAACCTCAAATACGGTAAATTCAACGGCTGTAATCTGGGGCAGTACGAAGTAGGTCAGGCGTGCCAAGCAATGTCTAGCAGCACTTTCCAAGCATGCCCCACTCAACGTCATCCCCACTCTCCAGACCACTGCGCCACCTTGTGAATAAAGTGCAGCCAAACAACAGAGCTTGATCCGAGTCTTCTTTGAGAATTTGATTGCATGTCATGGCGTCCGCTGCTACTCAATCACCAGACACATCTGGTCCGCGCAGCCTACCAACCGCCGCAGAACTGTCAGACGCACTCAAGGTCGAAGTATACGATCGTGAGGGGAAGACGCACGCACTGGGGGATCTGGTCAAAGGAAAAAGAAGTGTATTGATATTCATTCGGCATTTTTGTAAGTCCACATACACGCTACATGGTGGAGATAGAGTCGAGATCGCACGGCAGCTCCACTAGCTCCGGTCTTGTCAGCTTGTAATTGCGGGATGCTTTCGGTTTCGCGCGCACAATTAGGGTCCTTCTGAACCACGTGAAGTTTAACGGGAATGCTCGCAGGGTGTCTGAACTGTCAAGCCTACCTCCGATGCATCAGCGAATCCATACCGCCATCTAACTTGCCTCCTTCCACCCAGAGTATGTTTTGTGTCCTCAATGTAAACCCTGACTAAGAAAATACTCCAAGTTCTGGCGATTGGCTGCGGTTCTTATCAACCCATCGACACGTACGCAGCGAAATCGTCGTCCGCCTACCCTATTTACACAGACCCTTCCCTCCGCCTGCACAAACTCTTCCAGTTCCAGTATAACCTGTCTGAAGGACCAGGCGGTCAGGAGCAGAAAGACTACATGCGCAATGCAGGCAGCACGATGTCGAGAGTCTTGGGTGGTATCAAGGGCGCCCTAGGTGGTCTGCAGCATGTGAATCATGTCGGACCCAAAGCCTTGAACGGAGGAGAAGTCATCATCTCCGCCGGTGAGTCGATTACCTTTCAAAACGGAAGAAAAGGTAACTAATATGCGCATGGTATAGGTGGTGAGTGCGAGTACATGTATCGCATGCAGAACACCGTTGATCATACCAACATCTCGGAGTTGGCGCGTCTAATCGGTGTCGAATGCAAACCATTAGACAAGGAAGAACAAGCAAAGCAGCCATGTGGCGATTCATGCACGACTGAAGCCAAGTAGATGTTGATATTGGTATATCGAAAATGAGGACTTCTGCGTACGAGCCATGTATTTGCCACGTCACTATGCACCTTCTCTCCACGCATTTTCTCTCTCTCTCTCTCTCTCTCTCTCTCTCTCTCTCTCTCTCTCTGTGTGTGTGTGTGTGTGTGTATGTTGAGCAATCATCAAGTTGACACTCCTCACCCTTCCTTTGTCTAAGAAGTGCTAAACATTTTCACTAGCATCTGAGACCTCACCTATCTCGAGCCCCATCTATGTTCTATTCAAGTAGTACGGCAGGAGATGATCTTGCTGTATCTGTGCGCACAAAATCTACACCCGATGCTGACGCCTATCGACCCATTTTACGACCTTCTCAATCGCCCTTCGACGACACTAGAAGCGTTTTATCGGCTCTTAGATCGAACATATAGAAAAAAAGGGAATACTAGAGACGTTTCCTTTTGAGAATCTTGAAATTTATGGACGAAAAATATTCCGTTGAGGAAATCCAATCAATATAGGAACAAGCTTCGGATTCTGCTGCACTTGTAAACATTCTAGGAGAGTGTCGACGTTTGCATTTGCACATTGCCAATCAACTTGAAATCTTCTGTGTAGCGCGTGTATTGATTTTCACTATCTCAAATTCCATGGGATTTAATGTACTTGTGTAGTGACGCGATACGTCGAATGATTGAGCTCCCCTCCAACCACATCAGTCGCTTCCTTGACAGCCAACGAATGTTAGGTAACACACATGTTACACAGATCCATCAAGCTCTCTAGTTATATAAAATTCCAGACGAATCTTCGTTCTCGAGACGAAAGCATTAGTCCTGGCTGCATTGGTACTGAGTAGCGCACTTCCTGCAGTTGTTCTTTGCAGCCGAGCAACAAATCGAACTACGCATTTGTTAATCATTGATTCCTCAAAACGAAGTCTCACAACTGGACGATAAAATAGTCCGGGGTCAGATTTCACTCACCAACTGATTTGGCAGTTGGAAAGACATCCTTGGCTGCCGCAATATTCGCAGCCCGCAATACAAGCAGCAAAGCAATTGGCGCGTTTTTCGATGACGGCAGGTTCCGTCAGGGCATCTCTGGCCAAAAGCGAGGCCATGCCTTCTGGCATGCTGGATATGTCGCGAGGAAGAAGGTCGGGGTTGACCATGGGTCGTGGGTTAGCGGCCGCCGTGCTCGACAGAGCAAGAACGAAGGTGAAAGCAGTGGCGATAAAGGCCTTCATTTCGGACAGAGTGAGGTTGTACTGTTGTTCAATGAGTTTCCTTTGAATATGTAAGAAGGATAGCCTTGAGTGTTCTGAGGAGAGCGTGCTGAGTAGCAGCTTCAAAATATCAGTATCAAAGGTCTTTTATATCCATGCTTAGCTGATTCATTCTGCTTGAAGGTTCGCTAGGCTTCCCATGACTACTAAACATATGGGGGCTTGCCTGATCTTACATGCCTCTTGCCGATGTGCTGACATGCGTGGTTGAGCCCGAATTGCTTGATGTCTTGCAATCGTTGGTACACTACGCACGATAGTTTATTGGAGGCTCCTGGATATATTAAAAGAGCATCTTCATTAGGCAAAAGCATTACATAAATACAACAGAAGGGGCTGAAATATTCTGCTCAGACCGAGACATATGGAGCCCCGAACGCGGAAAACCGGGACGGCTATTCCAGAGTCTTCGGCGGCTGTATGATATTACCATATCATAATTGCCGCCTAGGAATGATATGGCCAAGCAGAAAAAAGCCGAAAGGGAAGCAAGAAAGCCAAGAACAATGACCGGCTTCATATCAAGGACAGTAGAGAGAAGTCCCTGTTATATAGTCGTCCTTCCATGGACTCAATCATCATGTTTGATCATAGAGTGCTAAATAAGAAACTAGAATCATATATTGAGGCACAAAGCTTTACTTGTCTCTGTTTGTACAAATTCCTTAGCCCAATCACCATGCAGCTTTCTCAATTCCAACCGGGCGTAATATGCCATATGAAGGCATGACGGGCATCAAGACGCTTCGAGGGTTGTTCCCTCTTTTGATGATCCATTAGCGAGCTTACCATAGGCCTGCTCACAGTATTGCTGGGCCACTTTTCTTGCCTTATCGGGAAATTACGATCAAGCACAGAATTAAGCATCGACTTCTATGCTTCGTGTTAGAATCTGTCTATGGCTCTTAAATGTGACGGAAAGATATAGAAAGAGTTTGTGGAAGTCTGAAATGACAATACTGCATATTTCAAGCAATGTCAGATTATACAAACACCCTCGAGTGAGAGATGAAAGCTCTCTGTGAATATGGCTCTTGGGGTGAAGACGAGTCTAGCATGGGCAAATTTATGCATATGCATCTCAAATAAGAAGTTATCGCTTGAAATAGTCGGATATAAACGTCACGTCGAATGGTAGGGCACTTCACAATGTAATAATATAACAATTGTGGTCAAAGCTACAAGCCTCGAGGAGCAATTGGTTGCAACAGCGAACTTCACCCCTACTCAACACAACGAGAGAGCCATGTAAAGAAAGCTATTCACTTCTAAACACGGACCTGCTCGACATGTGGGGTCTTCTCAGAACCAAGGTTGTCAAGGTGCTCGGTGTGGACACCCTTCTCAATAGCGTGCATGTCCACATGGGGAACAGCATCGTCGCCGTCGAAAATACGCGAGATCTCTTCGAGGGTTGGTCCCTAGTATGCAAAGTAAGTAAATGTTTCATCTGAGGAAAGTCGCATCTACATACCTTAGTCTCGGGATAGACGAAGTAAACAAAAACAAGCTCGACGGCGATCCAGAGAGTGTAGAAGAGGGCGAGGTTCCAGTGCTTGGGGAGGTTGTCCCAGGCGACAGGGTTCGTCTGACTGCCCATGGCCAGAATAGCCTGAACAGTAATGTTCATGATCATAAGACCCTTGGCACGCAGAGCATATGGCAGAATCTCGAGGGCGTAGGCGACAAGCAGACCGGACCAGGCGAAGGCATAGCAAACACCAAAGAGCCACACAAAGGGGATCTGTGCGTACCCAGCACCCTTGTTTGTCTCGTTGGAGTTCTCATATACGGCGCATGTAATGGTCCAGCAGACGAAGCAGATCATCATACCTGTGGTTGCGCCCAGGAAAAGAGGACGACGTCCAACCTTGTCGATCAAGGTAGCTGCGTATGTGGATACAGCCAAGGCCAATACACGTTCACCACCGGTCAACTAGGTTATGGATTAGCAGACACATTGAAAAATTTGGGCAAGCCAACTTACACCCATCTTCTGATCCTGGCTGGTGATTCCGGCTCCCTCGTACACCAAGTTGATGTAGTTGGAGAAGAGCGCATTGCCGGAGTATTGCGAAATGACACCGAGTGAAATCAGAATGGCCAGCCTCCATCGGTTGCCCTTGGTCTTCAAGAAATCCAGGTAGCTAGTGTTGCTGTTGGCATCGGCCTCCATTCGAATAGCTTCCCTCATCTCGGTGTATTCAAACTTAACGGTTGCGTTGTCGCGGTCGCCCTCAGCATGGTAGTAGGCAAGAGTATTCAGAGCCTCCTCATAGCGTTCCTTAGAAATCAACCAACGTGGACCTTAATTTCGAGTTAGTTTGAGAGATCAACAGATAATCAAGGCTTTTGATTTTACTTACTCTCAGGGACCCACCAGATAAAGGCAAGTTGGATAGCAGATGGCAGACCCTGCAGAAGGGTAATGGAACGCCAAGACCAATCGTTTGTTGCTTGAGACGTTCCCCATGCAATCCAGGCGACAAAAAGCGCACCCAAATTCCAAAGACAGTTGTATACAGCCGTGAAGATACCGCGATGTTGGGGATGGCAAATCTCAGTGAGAAGAATAGGCGAGCACATTTGAGCAAAGGAGTTGCCAAATCCGAGAACGAAACGACCAGCCATGTAGATTTGCCAGTTGGTGGAAAAGGTCGAGACGAGAGCACCCGCAATCATGATGACGCAGCCGACGGCGATTGGGATTTTACGTCCGGTCCATTGGGTCAGGTAAGGCACCATGAAGAAGCTGACAATCGAACCGATGTTGTACATGTTGCTCATTATACCGAGACGATTGCCCTTTGGGTCATCGAAGTATTCGGTCCAGCGAATCATCTGCTGCGAGGAGTTCATCATCATACTGGGAATTCAATTAGCTATTGCGCAAAACTTGAAAATGAGGCGACTCACCCATCGTAACCGGTAGTAGCAGAGGCAACGCAGAGAATGGAGCTGTGCCAGAACAACTTGCGCATGTTCGGGTGCTTGTACCAAACCACCTTCTCGAATTCCGGTACATCCTCAAGGGCGTGACTGTTGCCCTTGGGCGCGCCCACTCCCATACCGACCATGTTGGGCAAACGACGAGCTACGATGAGCAACAAGGATAGTCCAAGGCAATGAAAGTTAGTTATGCACCGAGTGTGCTAATGGCCGTGAGAGTCGATAAGAATCCTCGTCCGACGGCCAGTACTTATATCTGACCCGCCTTACCAGAGTCGATCCCGCGAGTGGATACCACTAGGAGATTGAGATTATCCCTGACGGTTCGACGGACATGGATGCCGTGCTGTGCAGGACGGTTGCTTGACAGCAGATGTGGAGAGGGCCAGTAAGATGATACCAAGAAGGCTCCGTCCAGCCACCCGTTGGCACGAGGGCCGCAGCGCCGTAGCCGAGAACCTGCAAGTTGGTCCTATCGACGCTAGTTTTTGGTTAGTGCTAGTGTTTCCAATGTACCCTGTAGAATGGAGTGGCCCCATGGGGCATCCGGGGGCGTTCGAGAAGCCTACAGCGTGCCAGGGCGGCTATATGAACCACAGAAATGTCAGAAAAAGTGCAAGGGTACCAACCCGTAGTTGGTCTTTTCTAACGCTCTAAATTGGCAGTCGATAAGTAGGCAGCTCGAAGAAATCATGTGTTGTGACTGATCCAGTGGAGGCAAAGTGGATGATTGCTCGAAGTCTTCGGCATAGCAATAGACGGTGGGCTTGGTAGTCTACACGCAATCGGACGTTTGCCCCCAATACATCACATGGAAAGCCTCTGGGACAAGATCAAAGTGCAAGTCGTGCCTCGTTTTGCTGTTGTTCCGCCCGTGCCCGCCTTGCCCAGCCTGGAGGCTTGTTGCGCCGAGTCTTCTTTGAGTGTGGTCGAATTCTAACGACAAAAGGCGACTCGTCCCGCGGATAATTTTGCTTGGCATCCGCCCATGTCTCCTCATGCTTTGTTTAGTTCCAAATGGACCAACCACATGCATTTGTCGCGACAGGTTCCTCTGTTTGAGAGAAGTCACAAGCTGCCAAGATGGATAAATGGACCTGCATCCCGAAGACGGACTCTGGAGCTTGGGGACCCAGGACTAGTGGACACCATCAGCAGGAATCGATATCTAGTAGTTTGCCTTCATGGAAAGCCTCGTTCGGTCCAGGCAGCCATCGAGTCTGAATCATTTGGCAGATTGGTTTCTGGGTAGGTCCTCATCCTCTCGATATGTCGGCGGGGAACTTTCAACCGGCGTGGCACAAAGCTTGGGTGACGGCACACAGGTTGGGCCAAGACCAACCCGCCGAACGGCGACCGACAACGGCTGTTTGCTGGATGTGGCTGCCGCACTGTACATGCAACACCCGCCAGCACACCATGGAGTCAGACATTCTGACCGGAGGCATACATGTGTGCATACATAGATTAGGTCGAGGCTGAACCCGGGCGCCGAGCTGTTGGATTTAAGTTAATTATTTCGTGGGGTAGCGAGGTCTTTGGTGGGGCCAAACACTTTACACAGTCGCTAACTGCCGCACACCCGCCCCCCTTTGATCTGTTAGCCGCATTGTCCTCATCTCTATATCAACGTCCATATCGCTTTGTGTCAACAAAAGCTGATATGTACCGGCGGCGAGATCAGCATGTCGACAGATCGCCGCATCCAAGAAACTTGCATGCTTGACCGGCTGTAGATGGCTTGCCAATGCACACTAATTCTTGGACAACCTTGGCTCGACACACTTGTGCACCAGCGGCGTCGGACAACCAAGACGCTGATTTAGCCGAGCAAGAGTCTCGAGGTCTTGGTACCGTTAGCCGCCAAGTATGCCTCCCAAACCTGCGGCGGAGGCTGACCCGCAGAGGTGGGACGTCTTTGTCAACCACTCATTGCCGTGTGACAGGGAAGCGAAGCTGACAGGTGAGCAGTCACGAGTGAATTTTGCACCATCCAGCTTGCGCCATGCAATCAATTCGCTCCAATTAAATCGACGCTTGATGCGTTCCTTTTGGCCATGCAAGCCCGCTGTACAGTTGCCGCCGTTGTTTATCAGACGTTTCTAAGCGTGGAATTCGAGTAAACGTCTTCTATAATTACTTTTGACCAGCCTATCATGCAGAAGAGCAACGCGGTGGCGAGAGAATCGATTGATTTCCACCATTTCGGCATCCACGCATCCTCGCGTTGATTTTCCTGAACTGTAGTAGATCAGGACAGACAGAGAGCAGTGGTGCTCAACATAGTTAACAATGAGCACCCATGCACACATGCCTCTTATCAGTATACAGAGATAAACCCGAGAAGATTAGGATAGGTGCAGCGATCAAAACAAATCCAGTATGTGCACCGCGCTTAGCCAGACTGCGACCAGACCCACCCCACGACATGTAGCAATGGCAATCTGACAGCGTGATTGCCCCGAGGCCTTGCTTTCAAAGTGGGTCTCTTTAAGCTTCCTGAGCCCTTGGTATGGAAACAAGTCTCGTCTGGGTCTTGCTTTTCTGTCGGAATACGAGCCCAATATCAGCCGACCACGAACTCGGCATCTGCATATCTTTCACGTGCTGCTGCATCAACGATGTAAAAGATGCGATCCACAATAAAGTGAGAAAAGATCTGTGTAGTCACTCTGACCCCCAGAGTAAAGGCCAGGGTTTACTATTCAAGCTAGCTAATGATTCTATACAGCGATTCAGCCAACTCATGATATATGAGTGTGTAACTCATCCATACCACTACCATCTGTTTTGTATGAACTCTGTTTCTCAAGTTATGCTGTGGCAACAACCGTCTGTTTTGTATATAATATTTTAGGATGGCATGAAAGCGCTGATTGCGGTAGGTGTAATAGAGGCAAAGGAACAGAAATAAAGAAAACGTAAAATGTAGCACGGTTAACACTTACATGTATGCTTTGAAGGAAGTAGAGAGATGACAGATTGGGCTTGACAAGATCAATTTATAGAAGGGAGAAGGGTTTTCCAATCATGTTGTGGGATGAGGAAGGTGAGTGACACTGGAAAGTTCTTACACGAATTGCAATGAGAAGAGATGCTTTGAGGCTCTGAAGAATGTAGTGCGCTGCAGGAAAGTGAGGCTTATATGCTCATTTTCTTTTTTACATTCAGCACTTTACATCCCCTTGAATCCAAACTGACAATGCAGTGATGCCCAGGCTACGGCACATTACGAGAGAATCGTACTATATAATCTCGTATCAACCAGGGTATCTTGACTGTTCAGTTTCGCAGATACATTCGAAAGTTAGAGATCACCTAGCATTTCTGGATCCTACCAGTCAGTCTCGAAACACAAAAGAAAGAGAGGAAGACCTCGGTAACAATGTCAGGGGAAGTTTCATGACTTCTATCCAAACTGTAAGCTTTTTTCTTCACGATATTTCCCATTGTGATACCCTAAAATTGCGGCGAATAATCGGTATAACTCAGCTACTTTCAGCAGCGCCAGCAACGAAAGCTAATCGTGGCCACAAATTACAACCAGAATTCAGAGTCATGTAGTTCTTCCTCAATTAGTGGGACAGAGAATAGCGGCTTACAATACCACCCCATTTTCAAAAGTAGCTGTAGTTGCCACAGTCATTCATTGTCTACTATGTTCGTAGCACCTGCGAACCTACTTTGAAAGTAGTTGTAGTTATCATGACTACTTATTGCTTACTTTTTTTGATAGATCACCTCTGTAGGTGAGTTCATTTTGAATTTCTGATTTACTCGTTGTGGGGGAGGCTAACTGGTGGCGTAGGCCCCCACGACTACTCGGACCTACTACGCACATGTGGTACACTTGTGATGGTGCAGCTTACATATGACCTTGCAAATGAAGCGTATATGGGATCTTCATGCCAAAAATCGTGACAAATCACCCTGCTAGCATCTGCCTGATCCACGCAAATGGATCAGGTACCCAGATATGTCCATTTTAGCGCTGACCTCAGCATAGCCAAAATACAGTCCATTCCGTTTATGAGTGACGAACAACTGGCAGGAAAGCCTGCTTGGAGTCATCGAGCCATAGTTGAGCTGAGGGCACGCATTGTAATGCAGTAGTGCGGGGTTGTAAACTAAGCTTGCTCAGCGTAACCACCGACTCCCTCGGCGATTTTCCTCTCAAAAGACCGGCTCGCCTGCAAGACCCTAGCTCTCTCGGTTCCAACTCCAATGCACGAATTTCTACGATTTCTTCTCCCTAAGCGGATATCTCACAGTTCACCTTCGGAACGAATCATGTCTAGCAAACGCCACACACCAATGTCCTTGGAGGACCAACCACCTGAGCGCACGGCGAGCGCGCCATGGAGCTTCCATCTTAGCAGTCACAATGTTAGCCAAATGCTCAAAGGATTTACGCCGCAAGAGATGGAACAACGTTGGATGTGCAAGACAGATGGGCCTGATTCACAGGGGAATATCGTGGTCCATTTCTGTCGGAGCTGGACAGGAGATGAGTATTTCCGAATCAGGGCAAAGCGTGATGAGAATGGAGCCGACGTTATCGATATTAAGTGGCACAAGGGCAACGGACACTACCCCACTGATGAAGACGAGGCAAAGCGTACGGTGGTGAGGTTCTCTAGGGGCCTACTTGGTTGCCAGTTGGAGGATATACCGAAAGAGCTTATGAAAACCGCGTAATGGGTAGTCTCGTTCACTCCTTCCAGCCACGTTTAGGCCTTCATTTCAACTATCTTGGAAATGATATTAAGCGACCAATGTCTTTGGAAGGTGGAACTGTTTTCGTCCCTGCAGGGTTCGAGTACTGAGCCTTGTGTAGAGGTTGTGCAAGAATTGGAATTTCGAAGGCCTGCAACTTCAACCTTCTCTCATTATACGATAGTCGGGAGAATGGTTTTAAGATGTGTTATGTCACTGCGTTATCCAAAATTCCATGTTCTAGGAGAGAGGACAAGACGAAGTAGTACATTCACAGCTATCAGTCGACCACTCACGAGGGTCGAGCCAGGCCGATTATTGAAATTTCGTGCAAGCAGAGGTTGCTGTAATACCTCATATTCTCCCTGCTAATGTATTAGGCATGACGCAGAACTTTAAAGAAGTTAGTTAAACAGGGATTTGGCCGGAGGATTGGAATCACCACGTCTTCCTATTGGCTGAATGAAACCGTCGGGTTAAGCAGGGTAAGACTCAAAGGCGACTATCGCTCTTATGGATCCTAAATACAATGATGTCTCTACAGGATTTCGAATTCTCTCAACAAAAGAATACATGCGCGAGGAGAAAGATGAATGACGCTAGCCCGGTGGGGCCTGTTCGGAATTATGAACGAACGGATGGCCCCAACACCCCGCACTCTCCCCACTATGAGTTGCGGGACAAAAGTGGGCGACAGGTAAACTGCCGAGCATGAGATCCAAGAGTTGAATACCGCTGGGCTAAGATTTCAATCTCATGTCGCACTCAAAGGCATTCGTGGTAACATCCTCACCCTAACCTCACAACCTGGTTAACATGACACCGGACGCCCTCTTGCATGTATCACCTTACCTATGGCTCTCTGCCATCGTCGCAGTACCATTTCTAGCCCTTCTCCATGACATATGGGTATGGAAGCGAATGCCTCCAGGCCCAACGCCTCTCCCCTTCCTGGGCAACAAACTGCAACTCCCCAAGTCCAAGCCATGGCTGCAGTTCCAAGAATGGTCAAAGACATATGGTCCAATATTCACCATCTGGATTGGTCGCAAACCCACCATTGTCATTTCGGATCCAAATGTTGCCGTCGAACTGATGGAGAAGCGAAGCACAAAGTACTCGTCTCGGCCGCGCATGGTAGCCATGGGCGAGATACTTTGGGACAATGCAAGCATACTCGTACAGCCTTACGGCAAGGAATGGAGCGTGAGAAGAAAACTGCTTCACCAGGCCCTGACACCAAAGGCGCTGAGGCTGTACAAGCCTGTGCAAACGGCAGAAGCATCAAGGTTGTGTTCCCAGTTGCTAGAAAATTCTGCGAGTTGGGAGAAATTGCTTGAGCGCTTCACTTCGAGTATCGTGTTTTGTGTCGCGTACGGTCACCGCATTGATTCGCTCAACGCACACGTCATTCGCCAACGTTTTCAATTTATGCATGTCGCTGCGTCTCTCAACGTACCTGGGAAGTATCTTGTGGAATCTTTTCCTGTATTAAAACACGTCCCTGACGCGCTGGCTCCATGGAAAGCAGACATCAAGAGGCGAGGACGAGAAGAAGCAGCCGCCAATATGGGATTAGTCGAAATGGTACGCTTTGATCTTGCTGAAGCAAAGAGTGAAGGACGAGACATCCCAGACTCGCTGTGTAAACTCCTTCTCCAGTTGCGCGAGCAAGAACACATACCGCTTTCTGACCGGGACTTTTCCTACATCCCAGCATCTCTATTTGGTGCTGGATCCGACACAACCGCCTCAACCCTCTGCACCGCTTTTCTCGCACTAGTCACGCACCCAGAGACCCTTGATGCCGCCCATGCAGAGCTCGATACCGTCATCGGGCCGAGCCGCAGCCCAACTTTCGACGACGAAGCAAATCTGCCCTATATCCGCGCCTTAGCCAAAGAAGTCTTGCGTTGGCGCCCCGTCGCTGTCCTGGGCGGTACACCCCACGCCTTAACCGAAGACGACTGGTACAACGGCTACTACATCCCTTCGGGCACCACTGTGCTGGGCAATTCGTGGGCCATCAATCTAAACGACGAGTACTATCCGAACCCGCACCGCTTCGACCCCACGCGTTTCCTCAACGAGGCGCTGGCTCAGCGTGCAAAAAACCCAACGTCTCTTTCTGGGAAACCTCATCCGGCAAAAGCAGGCCACTCGTCGTTTGGCTGGGGACGGCGAATCTGCCCTGGTGCTAATCTAGCGGAAAACAGCATTTATATGGCTCTGGCGAAGATACTGTGGGCGTTTGATGTGAGGCCGAAGAAGGGCCTTCGATATGATATCTTCGACTACACAGAGGGGTTCAATATTAGGCCAAAGGCGTTTGAATGCGAGATTACGGTTCGAAGTGAGGCGCACAGAGAGGTGTTGATGAGGGAGATGAAGGAGGCAGAGGGTGTGTTGGAGAGGTTTACGCCGTTTAGTGAGTAAGTGGGTGTTCATCTATATATCGCTATTCTGTAATAGAAGGAAAGCATTGGATCAAGTGATGAGCAATCTTAGCATTATTTTATACTTCCTGCATCTCATTCAGCTATGCTATATAATGCAGACGTAGCACGCGCAAGTCGCGCAGCAGTCTTTTGAAGACGGGATCCATGTCCCAAACCAAAACCGCCCTGAGATAAAAGCCTACAGGGCTAAGAGAGAGACCCCAATATAACGCCATCGCCATGCAGAAATCCAAAAAAAACAGAAAATGCAAGCCATTCCATCCACCACATTACGATCCCATCGCCACCGCAACTGCAACCGCCAACACAACCGCCAGCAGATTGCCCCTCTCCCTCGCTCCTGATCCCGTACTTTGCTCCAACGGCTCCGCACTCACGCTCTTGCGCCCCGTCACTGCGCCCTGCACGCCATTGACGCGGTCCACACTGTCCATGGCAGGCCCGACATTGAAAAAATCCACAAGCACATAATTCGCCGGCTTGCTGTACACCCCGGTACACGTATCCAGGGCGACGCCCAGACTGCCCTCGCCCGTAGGCCCATTCGTGACATTCGCATACGTCTCATTGGGCGACTGGATGCCGAACAACTGCGTCTGGTACAGGAAGTGGTTTTGCAGGAACATGCGGCCGGAGGAGGCGGCTGCGCTGGCGGAGCCCAGGCTGGTTGGGCGATTGGGGTTGCACGAGAAGTTGCTGGGAGATGTGGTTTCAAAGTCGTTTTCGAAAATAAAGGTGAATTCGTCCATGAGGTAGGGGTATTGGGAGGAAGCGCCGCCGGAGAGCGAGGCGACGAATGTCATGAGGCGCGTGTTGTTGCCGATGAGGGAGTCCAGGGTGGGCCAGGTTTGGGGGAGGACGCTGGAAGAGGGGGGTGTGTAGGCAAGTTTGTCGAGGCCAGAGGAGCTGAAGATGGAGCCTAGGTCTGTGGTGGGTGCGTTGTCGGAGTTAACAAGGAGCACGGTTACAACATCGTTGGTGTTGGCGTCCATCCAGGTTTTGATTTCGCCTAGCCAGCTTTCGAGGGTGCCGGCGTCAAGGAGTTCGCAGCTGCTGTGGCACAGGTGCCATGCTGCTGTGCCCGAGTCGTTGGATTTGTGCACCTGGGCAGTGAGTAACCGTACACCTGCGTCGAGTTGTACAGTGGTGTTGTAGTATTGATTTCCCGATGTTGAAAATGACGTCTCCTCGTTTCGGAGAAAAGGCGAGTCGTGTGCACCGAGGTAGGTGATGTTGTTGTATGGGCGACTGCATAGGTCGGGTGAATTGTTGCAGGCATTCTGGGCCAAGACCGATGTGCAGAAAAAGGGTAGCAAGGCTGAAGCCTGCAGTAATGTGCTTCTTGAGAACATTTTGGCGTTGTAGTCGTATGTGTACAAGGGTGTGCGAAATCTTTCGTACAGTCCAGCTCAGCAACTGGTAGTCGTCGTATTCGTCGTCAAACGGAAAGTCGTAAGTCGTAAATGTCTAGACCAGATCAACCCGTCTATCAGTTGCCCGCACTATTGTTCAACTGGTGAGTCTGAAGATGTATGGACAAAAAGCAAATATAACACTTAAAAAGCAGATTTTTAGTATTACGCGTTGAAAGAATGCTAGGGTGCCATCTACTATTATACCGTTACGCAGCTTGTCTCAGCCCAGCCTACCCAGCCTAGATGCCATAATTTTGGAAACGGCTGCGCGAAGCAAAGAGTGGCACCCATACGAAGCCTCCAGTCATGGGACAGGAAATCCATGCCAAGTGGAGCCTCACCAGCCCTTTGTGCGAACGGTCGGTCTCCCCATCCAGCCTGCTGCACAGCCCACAAAGGCCGCGAGTCCAGCGCAGTTTCATGCGTCGTCAGCCGCTAGCCATTCGAAAGCGCGCTCAAACGCCACCGAAACGAGCAGTGCGGCACACGCAATTGGCGGGTGATTGGCATAATAGGCAGATATCCAGCCTCAGCTTTATGGAATGACAAAAGAAAATGTTCTTCTCGTTCGATAATGTGGGGGAAATATCGAGAACGTGACGTGGCGGGAGGCGGGGTGGTGATGTCAAGCCGATAAAGGAAATCATCTATTGTTGGAGTGGCGCGCAGTCCCTCTCGTCTCGTAACATGACTCGTGGGTTCGGTAACGCTGGCTCCCGGCTGGCGTCGATCTTCCGCGCTGTCACCCTGTCTCCCTGAGAAAAGGTTCGAAGGGCCGTAGCGACAACTTTAAAGGCAGATGGAGATCTACAGAGTGCGGCAATGAGGCTCTTAGTGCCGCTGCTTTGGGGTGCTCGTCGTCCAGGTTGAGCTGTGTAGTTCTCCTGAGCCTCAGTTCATCCAGTGCCGAACCAGCCACGCGACTAAAACACAACCGTTGTCCTACCAACCTCTTAGCAACGGATCGTCGTTATTATTCAGCCTGGATACCCACAATATTCTCCAGTATCCACGCGTCCAGCTTCGCTCCTCTCCACAACCCAACCGCTCGCGAATCCAAGACAAGGCGACAACGTCAGTCTAATCCCGACTCCCGGCCACTCCAACCATGGTGGCTCTCCGCGCGCCCTCTTCACTCCCCACGACCGGACCCTCGACCTCGGTCGCACCACCCCAACTATCCTGGCTGTCAGGCTCCTGGAACGTGACGCACTCCACACTGCCCATGTGGAAAAAATCCCGCAATGTCCGCATCACATATACTGCCATTCCATCCACGTCCCCTGTGCAAATCGACGACGTAGTCTCGTACCAGAGTCTGGGCTCTGATAAACTCAAGACAGTCCATGGCATCGACAAGCCGTTTGACGTGCCCAATACCGCTCCGCCAGCAGGCGCAGAGCCAGGCTCAGGAGACGTCGCTAGTCTGGGCTACAACTGGCGCGGAAAGGGGTGGTTGGTGATTGCAACAAGCAAGTGGGAGATACTAGGCTATGGTGACGAAGAAGGGACGGGCAATAGTTGGGTCGTGACGTACTTTGCCAAGACATTGTTCACGCCTGCAGGCGTAGACTTCTACTCGCGCAAGGGGAGCCTGGCGCCGCAGACCATCGACAACATCAAGGCTGGCCTCGCTGGGCTTGGTGGTGATGTTGCCAAGTTGGCGGAACAAATATTCGAAGTCAAAATGGATGCAGACAGGAGTGATTGACATGGGTGCAAAGGGAAACAGGAAGAGCGAGACGAAACATGATCGAGGACTGAGCTAGATACCCCGGGCATAGAGCCTCTGACAGCGATCGCATCGATGCGATTAAAAAATCTACTTTTTCAATCCTTATACAGGGACAGGGTAAGAGTCCTATTGTCATCGTTGAAACATTGCAATCATTATGCCACAACCTTGAAGACATCCTGGACTCGTGATCCTCGTTCCAACTGCACATCCTAGTCAAGGAGGTTCACATAGGACGATTGTTGACTTGAGGTTCGTGCTGCAGCACTCGCATATGATCTTTTCGACTGATGCTGGGGTGGTGGAACTGACGTCTCAGAGCCAAGGTCAATGAGCAAATTTGCAGCCGCTGGTCGAGCTGTCGCTTTCTCGGGCGAGATCGAGATTAGCTGACTGCTTGCAGAGGAGCCGCCAGTCTGGGACGAAGATGCACGGATCTTTTCAAGATAACGCGCCTCTTCTTTCCTCATTGTTTGGAAGACATTGATGTCGTCTTGCTGGACACCGCCGCCTGTTGCATAAGCCTCCCAGTGCGCCATGGCACTTTGTAACGACGGGGAAACTTTTGACCGCACGGTAGCCGTGGTCATGACGCGTTCAGTGTGTCGAGGACTATGAGACCCTGGTCCGAGACTCAGGGTACGTCCGTTAATGGAACTGGCTCCTTTTGGCGCCAATTTCAAGGTAGACTTGATACCATCCGTTCGACGGTCGCACATTTGGCATCTGCATGGATCACAGCATACAGCTATAGAGCATTAGCAAAGATGTGTTGCTGCACCTGAAGAAGAGGTACATACCAACACAAGGATGACCACAGGTTTCCACACGCCTGTTACATCTCTGCATACAGTTGATCCTATCGTGCTCGAAGCTCAGAGTTTGTCAGTTTGTGTGTTTCCAGTGCCATGGGAAGAAAACTTACGGGTGACACGTGTACGGACAACGATGGCCACAGGGCAATGCACCGTCGCATCTGAGATCGCAACCGCCTTTGATGAGGTCGAAATCAGAAGGCTCCTCGCACCACATCTTACGCCCGTGTTTGCTGCATTGGAGCGGAAGTTGGTACCCCACACGTCGCTCCTGGCCGGACCTCACCTTCGGCCTTTTATTCCTGAACATGATTTCGACAACGTCAGCCCATGTCTCACTTTCACACGCAAGAAGCTCGGCATTGCCAAAGAGGTAGAAACCACGCTTCGCTCGAGACAGCGCAACGCAGGCGCGGTTCTCAGAGCTCAGAAAACCGACAGAGTGGTTCTTGTTGGAGCGAACAAGAGAGAGTAGCACAATGTCATTCTCTTCGCCTTGGAAGCTGTCGACAGTGACGACCTGGATGCCACGATACATGCGCAAGTTGGGGTGCGCGTTGATGGCTCGAATTATCTGCTTTCTTTGGCCATTGTAGAAGGTCAAGATCGTAATTTTGGTGGGTTCAACGCCATTGAGAACCAAATAGTCGAAAAAGTGAACCACCATGTCGGCTTCCTTTGCGTTGACTGCAGACATATTAGCATCGCGGGACTCTTGCCATTCATGACAGAAAAAGAAACTGTTAGTTCCGCCCATTCCTTCGACTGGGGGGCGATTACTAGCGCTTTCTACACTGGGGTGGTCTTTGAGTGTGTCTTGGTAGATTGGGCGCAAGAGACGCCGTATCTCCGGTATCATGCGGCGCTGGCGCGTCAAAGTATCAAACGCAACATTGTTGTTGACGAGGCGCTCAAAGAGGGACAGGTTCAGGTAGTATGGCTCGTCTTCAAAAGCCCGTATTTGAGTGTGAGGTCGCAGCTGCTGGTGGTCACCGACCAGGACCAGGTGTTCGAGGGTAGGAAAGCAGGCTGTTGTCACAGGTGCTTCGAGGGTCTCGGCTGCCTCTTCCACAATGCACATGCGTGGGTGGAGACTGCAAAGAAGGGCGCGATACTTTGCGAGGCCTGTAGTTGTGCATCCAATGATTCGTGCCTCTCGCAGAATGCGAGCGTGTTCTTCCCATAAGCCGATCTTACGTTGGACAACAATGTCATGGTAGACCTTTGCAAACTTGCGAACTTCTGTTGTCATGGTCTTCTTCACTTGGCGCTTGAAGTAGTTGTAGATTGCACCGCGTTCAAGTACAGGAATCTTGTAGAGGTCGTCCGTCTTGCGTAACATGTGCTCAATGTCAACGGTAGTTAAAGAAGCGCCTGTACCTTTGTAGTTGTCGCTAAGGGCAGTGACAGGTCCACGGAGCATCTCAAAGTCATCGTCGTCCGGGGCTACAGCTTCTGCTTCTAGCTCCTTTAGTTGTTCGACTTCGAAGTCCTCTTCTTCGTAGTCCCAGTCAAATTGTTCCGGGAGGGTCGGTCGATCGCACGGTATCAGGTACTTCCCAAGCCATTGCTCGATCAGGAGGCCTGGTGTTCCAGGCGACGGGGCGCCGATCAGTGATGAGAAATCTAGCTCCAGTGAATCTGCCTGGGCTTGTGTGATAAGTCCGAGTTTCAGAAGCAGCATGTCATCAAAAACTGCCTTATCGGCTTCAATCGGAGCAAGAAGCGTCTGGCACTCGGCAGTGAGTTTTCTCAACTGATTGGTCGCTTGCGCTTTTAAACCGCCGGGCTGCTTTGGCTGTGGTGCCGCCGATCGAACTTCATGCAGCGTACGCTTCTTGATTTCTTCATCTTTGCTCCTGCCACCCAGTCGTATATAGTTTGGTTCAAACTGTGATGTGTGTCGTAGTAGCTGATCGAGGGCATGATTCGTCTGCGCGGTCACGATGATCGGGGCATCGTCCTTGCGCAGGTTGTCGCGAGCGATTTGTAGTGCCTTCACAGAAACAAACGTCTTGCCTGTGCCGGGAGGCCCTTGAACAATAGCCAGCTCGCTTGTCAGTATACGCCTCAGTGCTCTGTTCTGGGATTCGTCAAGTGAAAGTGAGGACGTGTTTGGCCAGTTTTCGAGCACGTTGACGTTCTCGTAGTTTGCACATTCTTCCATGCTAACAAGAGAGCTTAAATCAGCATAGGGGTTTTGTCGCACATAAGAAGGGGGCTCAACCTGCTGCTGGACATGTACCAGATACTTGGACAACGGGAACGGTTCCCGCATCATATGCTGCAGGGCTAACAGTGTGTGTCTGTTTGCCTCGAAGAAGCTAGATCGACACTCCACCATAATCCACTTACGGGTGGGATCAATCTCCTGGTCCTTGGGCTGAGCAAAGAACAAGTCGATTTCGGGTGGGTTTTGATCTAACCCAGTGACGGTACGTGCGGCAACAATGGCAAGAACACACTGCGACTGAAAGGCGTCATCTGTGGGAGACAATGCAACTAGTGAGCCAGTTATAAGCCTCTTGGACTGTGCCCATCTGTACACCGTTAGCGAACATCGTCCTAATTTTTGGTTCATACAACAAACTTGCCTTATATGCTTCTTGACCCGGCCGAGTGAGAAGGCAACTCGGGTTGCTAGGCCACGAAAAGAGAATACAAGGGATTTGATGTAGATGGGGTCATAGATGCCGATGCTTTGGTTTTGGTACTCTGCTTCATCTTTGTAGGGATCTGCGCGGACCTCATCAATGGCCTCGCGCAGTGGGCGAACAGTGTCCTCACGGAGGAGCTCGTAGACTGTACTCAGGTAGTCTTCTTTGTCTCTATATGCACCGTCCACCTTGTGAGGGCGAATGTACTCATCCATGTCGATGAGGAGCTGGCTGTCGGCGACGGTGGGCTTTTCACGTAGCACCTCTGAAGGCTTCGGAATCTCTGGTTGTTCGAACCATGCTCCGCCAGCAACTGGATTGGTAGCTGACTTGAAGTATTCTCGGATGTCGTTGTTGTGCGAAGGGCCAGAGATTGGGATGTTCTCGTTGGGTCGAGAGCTGTTACCGGCAGGGGCACGCGAGCCACGAAATCTCTCTGTGAGATGAGCGTTCATCTCGGCTTCTGTAATATAGTCAGCGGTAGTTTCTGTGATGTTTTTTCATGTTTTTTAGGGAGAGCAATCTTTTGCACGAGAAGAGACAAGTTCATTAAGTATCAGCTGCAAAAGAATGGACTGACCTTCACCTTGCATGTCGCTCAGAGTCGCGTAGACATTGCCAGATGCCGCCTGAGACCCACTGCGGCTACGCACACCACGGTCTCCTGCATGGCTTGACCGATTCGATCTCTTGCGTCCCATGATTGTCCGGTAGGATTTAGCAGTATGCGAGTCAAAGAGCGTATAATGAGTCGGTTGGTAATAGAGGGTAAGAAAAAGACTGTCAAGATTTCGGTGTGCTCGAACCGAGTGCCGGGTTGATTTTGTAGTAGTGAAGTGTCAAAACATGGTTTGTTATGTGTACAAGCCGGGAAAGTGCAGTAGGGAAGTAGCAAACGGATTCTATCACGTGACACAAGAGTGTAGTCTGTTTACCAAGCGCAGGAAGCACGAGCCGATCGCGTTTTGGAAAGCACTGCGACAAAGACATTTTGGACCGAGAGTGAGAGTGCGGATAGGCTCATGGTCGAAATCTACAAAAAAAGATTGGTCCATGTAAAGGCGGACATATTGAAGGTAAACAAGGCGCATGTAATGACAAACAAGCACCGTATGGCAAAGTCTGGTAGCGAGGTGGGTTTGCTGCCAAGCCTTCCTCCACGTGCAGTATCCGAGATATGAGATGTTGTAAGCAAGACAATTTTCGTAGGAAAGATAGTTCTTTTAGGCAGTCCATGACAGTAAGCAATTGTAGAAATGCTGCAAGGAGACATAGCTCTGGCTTCCGGGCTCTTGGATGCCATGGTGAGCTAAGCCCAAAGAAGCAGGATGCAGGAGTAAGCCGATAGGCCCATGCATAGGGCAGATGTTATATCGCCAACGCAGGCACACAATTCCAAGATGCGTGGTGTCAGGTAACGTGAGTTTGCATGCGTCATGCGAGCGGCTACTACTCACTACATTGTGACTGGGACAGGCACGCTTGTCGGTAGACGCCATCCGGGCTACGGGAAGCGGGTCATGCTCTAGAAACTTCGTATCCGTGCCAATGCTACCCTTGATATGCTCGCTAGCACACGTGTGGTAGGGCAACATCAGCAAAAGCCTGGTGAATACACAAAGATTCTGTGGTACTCTAGGTATCAGGCAGGCCTCTTCTCGAAGGGCACTTTGGGTTGCAAAGTAGCAGACGATGCAGCCGTGTCCAAACGACGTCATGGTGCATAGACTGCCGGACAGGGGCACACAAAGAACGCCCGACAGCATGTGAATGGAACCAAGTTCAGGTGCAGGCAATATGGTCGGACCCAGGCATTATGAGCGTGTGGTTAAGGCTAGATACAGCAGCATGCATGCCGGCTGCGTACTGTATGTAAAACCCAGGCGACGGCCCTGACAGCCTGTGCCTTGACGTCGGCGCAACCACGAGCTGGGCGTGAACAAGCGGGTCGACGCGGATATGCCGTCGCTGGCTCCATGTTGGGCACGAAAATCTCACCGGGGCATTTCAGCTGCAGCAGAGATTCGAGGCCTGGGTCGTGTAGATCGGGCCGCTCCAAGTTGGGCCCGGCGGGCAGCGAGCGCCGTAGGCGTGTTCCTGGGAACGTGGTTCGACATCAGGTAGCACTTGACGTGCCTGAGCAGGACTGTTTGAAACACGGACGGCCTAGAAGCGTGGTGGTGTTGTGCGAACGCGCGGTTCCAGCTCTGCCTTGCGTGCCTACGTCTGTCCTCGGCTGCCCCCGTCCATGTTTGCTAAGCGTGACCGATGACACCTGACAGGCCCGTCTCAGACAACCGCAGCGTCGCCGTCGCCGTCACTGTGGCCGCGAAATCTCTGGCGCTCATGCCGCCGGGCATCGACTGCTGCTGCTGCTGAGGGCTGGGCGGGCAGCGCGGGCGTCGTATGCAGCCATTGGGCAGGGCGGGCAGGATGCATCCTGGTGATCAGGGAGGGTGGTTTGGCGTAGCGTGGTGGTTACGTCATGGGCAGACAGGAAGGAGCGCCCGACCTTGGTCTTGCTACCAACCCCACTGCGGTACATGCATGCCCATGCCATTGCCCACCACAAAAGACAGCTGGGCCAGCCTTCTCGATAACGTCAGGCCACGGCACAGCCTACTGCGGCATTCTTCATTACCTGCTGCACACCCTCTTCCTTTCTTCCCACCCGTCTTCTCTTCCTGCCCATCCGCAGTCTGTCTGAGAGTGAGAGAGCGGCACATCACCCCACCACCACCGGCTCTGCTACTCCCGTCCTCACTCGCAGTACTCTTACCCCTCTCCATCCCCTGCCGTCGCCCACTTGCTGCTCACCGGCGCAATGTCGCGACGATACCCCACCGCAGAGCTCTATGAGGAGCGTGAGCGCGACTTCTACCGCAACGGCCGCAGCGACCGCAACTATGAGGAGCTCGACTTTGAGCTGCGCCGTAGTGGTGTAGGAGGCGACCCTCGCCGCAGCATGCCCGACTTCCTGCACGACGACTACAGTCGCCCAACCGCCGGTCCGCTGGTTATGCGAGGCCGTGACGACGACAGCTTCTCCCGCTCTGGACCCCGCAGCACCCGTGGCTTCGACGATGACGTGCGCTCGACCCGAAGCCGTCCTCCTCCAGCCTCGACAGTGCGAGAGATCGAGCGCGACGACATTACAATCAGGCGCCGCGAGCAGTCGAGAGGACCCCCAGAGCGCAGCGACATTGTCTTCCGCCGTGGTGATGGTCCCCCGGTCCGATCCGTCAGCCGACCTGCCCCGCGTCAGGTGGACGACGACGAAGTACGCTTCCGTGGCCGCACTAGTGACGACATCGACTTCCGTGCGTCTCGCAGCGAAGTCAGTCGCCATGGCCGCGACGTCTCTGCTGAAAGAGAGTCGATCCGTTTCCAGGAAAAGGACGGAAAGTTTGAGATTCGCGCAAACCGCCGGGAATTCAGCCGCGATGGTAGAGACACCAGCAGAGAACGGAGTTCGCTGACAATTCGAGGCCGCGAGAGGAGCCTGCCCCCGCCAGCACGCAACCGCGGCGAGCTGGTGGCTAGGGAGCGCGAGGAGTTTGTCATCCGCCGCCCTCGCGCTGAGTCTCCACCCGCCAACAACCGCGAGGTGGTGAGAGACGAGATCATCATCAGACGCAAGGAAGAGCGTGCTCCCACCCCTTCGCCTTCTCCATCTCCTCCTCCCCCACCACCGCCGCCAGCTCCTGAGCCAGAAATCCGTCCTCCTATTATTCAGGAGATTATCACCCACCACAGGCACATTGACCACGGTAAGCAGTGCAATCAGCAGAATACGGATTTCGTACTGACCATCTTGCAGGTGTCGTCCGCGCGCGTTCCCCAACCCCTCCTCCTCCACCGGCGCCTCCGTCGCCTCCTCCACCAATCAACGAGACCCTTGAGATCGAAATCAACCGCAGAGAGTATGTATACCGCCAGCATGTCACACACACACTTGCTAACATCTGTTCAGAAGCCACAGCCGTGGACGAAGGACCAATTTCGAGGAGCTCGACATTGACATCAATCTCAAAGAGGTATGTTCACCTCAAGCCATTCACTCTGTCAGCGTTGAAAAAGAGCATGCCGCTAACCATGACCACCAGGGAACCGTCAAGCAACGCAAGAAGGACATGTGGACCGAGATCACAAAGGACCTGGTCATTCGAGAAGCCATCGACTCTATGGGCTATGCGTGCGAAGAGACAGACGACTTCTTCTATGTTATGGAGTACCTTCGATACGTAAGTTGTAAACCATGGGCAAGCTTAACCAGCCACTAACTCGATACAGGAGGATGTCCTGCATCTCGTAGAGCTCTCGGATGAAATCCGTCGCAAGCGGAAGAGCCGCATCCGGGAAATTGAGATTGAGCGGAAATCGCTCCACAGCTCAAGGCCCAGCTACGACGAGCGCTACTACGAAACTGATGTGCACTACGATAGCCGTCGCAGTCGATACCACTAGATGACGGGCACAGGCACGGTTCTTTGCACGATTTTCTTTCCTTGTCGGATTTGCGGGTTGAGACGACAAGTCTCATGCCACTATTTGGGTTTACGACAAGGCAGTCTGCTTGTCTCGGCGGGTAGACTGCTCAACTTGATCAGAGCGCTGTCGCGACGCCTCTGGATCATCACACACGATCCGGGTGTTCCGGCATGTTTTGATGGAAAAGGCCTCAGGATGACGCGGAACGACTTTTAAGATTTTTACAGTCTGCTATGCGGATACAGCCTGTATGGACTAATGACTATGATGATTATGACCAGCATACCCGGGACGAAGAAAGAGAAGGAAGCGCGGGGGTTGTCTTTTCTTTGTGATGATGCTGTTTTCTATTCTCAAGTGGGGCAATAGGGTTTACGAGCATGAAGGAATCGGGTACGGAGGTACATAATTCTATTTCTGTTTTGAACACTGTCTGCGATTTGTTGGCGTTTAACGAAGTCATGAAGTTTAGACCGCTGTGGGTGAAGCTATGAATAGAAGCGTGTGTTTGTGAGAGAGTGTCTTCGGATTGATTCGGCGGGCAGCCTGCCCTGTTTCGTGCACAGGCAAAGAACAACGACCGACCGGACCATACGTTCACCCAGAAACCCAGAGAAAAAAAAACTGCCTATCGGGAACCCGTACTTCCGTTCATCATACGGTACATGCCACAGCATCATCCATTCGCTCATGCGTATGTACATGTTCGTGTTTCCACCCCACTTGCATCAGCCATTTGGCGCCGAACCTAAAAATACACTCTATTGGTTTCCCACTCACGCAGCCACTCAGCTGCCATACAAGCCTCATCACCCCCCTTCACAGCCACACTGCTCCCATCCCTATTTGAGAATCTCTCCCCAGCGCTTGCACATCCGCGTTTCCCAGGCGCTCGCGCAGTATGCGCAAGAAAAAAAAACCCACTCAGTCTTCATTAACCCTGGTCGCATGATTACAGATTCACACGCAATCCAGACACCCGTCTAAGCGCCCACGTTCAAAAAAAGTGTACACACACGCCTAAACGCCCGTGTTTTATGGTGTGCAGGCATGTGGACCAGGGGGTTAGTGGGTGCCCTCGTGTATCGCATACATACTGCGTGCGCTGCGACTGGTTCGGGGCCGTGTTTCAGAGTGCCATGGGTCTTTTGTGTGTGTGTGTGTGTGGATGAGGCATAGGGAAATGTGAGGGTTGCGAGATTGGATGAGGGTGTGTATAAGGATACCCACTCCAAGCGTTTCTTTTGTTTTTTGTATATGGGTGATGAGGGGGGCATGCATTGATTGACCCTTGAGCTCCCTTGTCTCGTTTTGCTTGCCTCGCCGACCTCAAAGTACGAAGCGAATCCGAAGTTGCTGTTGTTGTTGGGATTTCTCCCCACGCTTGTTGCTTTTTTTCTTGCTCGTCTAGTATCTTCCCTTTTGGTAGAGTCAGCTACGCGGGTTTAAGGATTGGGGCTGGTTTTCTCCTTTTCTTTGCAGCCTCGTTTCTTTCTTTCTTATCGTCACTTCGGTCGAGTATTTTCTGCTTGTTTACTTTTTTGACGGTTTCTCTCTTGTCCTGCTAGGAGAAATTGGGCTTTTGCGTTTCTTTTTTCCTGGAGATATCTTGTGCGCACGCTCCCACAGTTCCTGAGAGATTTCTCTAGTCGCATTTTGCTGCGGGCTATGGGCGCTATGGCGGGCATGCGGGGAAAGAAGATGGGTGTGGTACTAGCACTGCTGGGATGTAAGTCTTTCGTCTCTACATTGACCAACAGCATGATCTCAACGAGATGGCGTAGTCGCTTGCTAGAACGGTTTACTGACATGTTCTCACAGTCTTCATATCAATTGCCGCAGCACAAG
The DNA here is from genome assembly GCA_005212705.1 of Curvularia lunata. Classification (NCBI taxonomy): domain Eukaryota; kingdom Fungi; phylum Ascomycota; class Dothideomycetes; order Pleosporales; family Pleosporaceae; genus Curvularia; species Curvularia lunata. The sequence goes on along the minus strand of PELC01000006.1, from coordinate 212,196 downwards.
ACACGCCTTCTAACATTACTGAGGCATCAACATTCTACTTTGAACGCACAGAAACCCAGTTCTCTGTCAATGTTGCCAACGACTCCAATGATGTCTTCATCTACTTCGCCAGCCCAGCGTATTCATGGGTCGGCGTTGGCTTCGGCCCAAAGATGGAGGGCAGTCTAATGTTTATCATGTACTCCAACCGCAAAAACAATAGTACGTCTTCCCGATCTTCTTACCTCTTTCAGGCCATTGCGTATACCTCTTCTAAACAAAAAACGGGAAACTTTGCTAATATCCAGTCAGACGTCACTATCTCCCCCCGCATCGGCTCCAAAGGCTCAGAACCCTCCTTCAACTCTTCCATTGACCTATCCATCCTTCCCGGCACCACCATGACCAACGACTCCATGCTCGTCCTCCGCGCCCGCTGTACCAACTGCCGTGACTACTTCGACCCAACTGCAACGTCTCAGCCCATGATTTACGCCTTTGGCAACGGCCAAAATATCATGTCCGACTCACCCTCTGCCAGTCTCCAGCGCCATTATGGCTACGGCTCCTTCACCATGGACATGCTCGTCGCCACAGGCCCCGGGGGCGTGCCTGCAAACAGCAGTGCTCCGAACGGAGTCGAGATGAAAGAAAACATGGTTCGTGATCATGATCGCGCAAAGCTGGCTCACACGGTTTTCGGGTGTCTGGCGCTATTTGTGCTCTGGCCGCTGAACATGGTCTTCGTGGCGGTGCTCAAGAATATCAAAATCCATATTGCTCTCAGCGCGGTCATCATGGTATTTTTGGTTGTGAGCTTTGTGCTGGGAGGAGTGGTCAGCGGACAGTATAATCGGGTATGTATTCTTCTCTTCTCATCAATGACTGTACTAACACCTCCTAGTCCAAAACCTTTAACTCCCCCCACCAGATCTTCGCTCTAATTGCTATCCTCCCTCTCCTCCTAACTGCCATTCTTCCCGCCCTCACACGCCTCACCGCCCGCCTCCGCAGCCTACACACCCCACTCGTCTCCACCTCCTTCGTCCTGCTACTCCTCACCGGCGGACTGGGTCTGCATCTCTCGTCTCAAACGCGCCCCATCATGCTCGTCTACACGGCCCTCTCCCTCGCCGTCTTCATCTTCCTCCTCATCCTGCACTCGTGCATCCGCAAGCGCGGCTCGGCCTACGCCCGCGCACACAATAAGCGCAGCAACCCCTACGACAACGATGGAGACATCATGCTAGCCAAGATGCAGGATAGTCGCTCCAGCGCATCGAGTCTAGGCCACCCGCCTCCCTACACGCAGTTTTTCCCGGCAGCTGGCACGGCTGGCGTCGATGGCAAGGTTGTAGGGCACCAGAGGACAGAGAGTCGCTCGCGCCAGTATGGCGGCGGCACCATGCCCGGACCGCAGTATCTGCTGAATATGCATCCGGGGGTACCTGTGCAGGTTAACCGCATGTGATAAAAGGGCACTGAAGACGATGTGTTGAGAGAAGTTTCACGATGATGTATGATTAGCATTTGGGTACTTGGTACGGCATTTGGAGTGGTTTTGGGTGGTTTCGGTATCCCGTTTTTTCTTTGCATTTTTATTTTTCGTCTGGAGCGTTTTGCGAGCGAAAGATACCATGGAGCGTTTTGTTGGCCATGTTGCGATGTTTCCTATGCTCTACATGAAATAGCCTCAAATACTATGAGTTATATCAGAAGCACCTGTATTTTTCGGGTTCAATGTCGAACTACTGTGAGAACATTAGTCCCGACTACTGCATCACACTTTCTCGAAAAGTCTTACCTCATTTTCACGCTGCCGCACCAGCAGATAATTCTTCCCGGTGATTGTTTCCACAGCCTGCTCCAATTGAGACTCTGCTGGCTTATCCAAGCACCCGTGGCACCAGTTTGCATCCAGGTAGCGGCGATTGAAGAAGAATTCGCAGACGAATTTATACAGCTGCCAGGCCGTCTGGAGAAAGACTAAATCAGCCACCAAGACCGCTAATAGCAAGGTGCCTGGTGAACGCATGCGGGGAACTTGGCAAAGGTACTGAGCTGAGATGACCGAGGGCGTCACAGACAAAGGACCAGTAGTCGTGTCATAGTAGCTCTGGGTCGCTGGCCCTGGCTTTGCATTAGGGGAATTGCCCTGCGCAGATGCAAGGTTCGAAGTGAATAACCGCAGTAGTTCCACATAGTTAACATTGTTGGCTTGCTCGGATTTTGACCCAGATCAGCCAGAACCATGGCGTATGCTGCTTTGGCCAAATTGTTCGCAGACATCCAGATATTGGGATAAGTGGCGTTGTTGTTGAGTTCCGTTATTGGTGCCTGATAATCCGAGTGAGGGTATTTGTATTCGCCTGGCGGCGTCACCTCGACGAACTGCACCTGGAAGTAACCGAAAAAATCATCATCTTCGATCCTTGCACCCTGATGAGGAACAAAATAGAGAGAGCCTTTGCGAATCGGGTAAATATTCTTGTCGTGTGTCTGAATCTGCATGTCAGCGGTGAGCGCGGTCCAATATGCGGACATCAGCGATTCTCCTCACCACAGACTTGCCCGTGTCATCTGATCACGGCTCACTATTCCCGAGCCCAGAAATGTGGCTATCTGGGCGAAGGAGACGGTGTCAGGCACGTAGTCGTAAGACTAGGTGATGTTTAGGAAAACTAGTCCGGCGGTTGTAGATATCTGGCACGTTACCGACGTGCGCACCGTAGCGCCCCATTCTGTCATTGCCAGTGGGTTAGCCGCACGGTCTTGGCCTTCAAGGTCAATTTGAATTGAGCTGACGACACACTTCTCAAGCACGTTCCCGAGGTACGTTAGCGAAGGCCAGGATGTTCGTCGTGGTTCCTCCTGCCATACGCTTGTGAGCGTATACACCAGCCGTCTGGTTCGTGAAAAATTGCTTATATACTGGCAGCAAGCTCGGTCAGCAATGGCCAACGCTACATCGAGCCCATAGATTGCGACACAGTGGCTTTAGGGTTGGTACATCTCGATAGTCATAGTGTATCCAATAAGAAAAATGACGAATTAAATTGTATTGCAGTAAGTGATCTATGAGGCTGAGGAAAGCAGTGACTATTGCAGTCTGTTGCTAGGTAAATTCCTCAAAAGAAAGTATTGATACAAACTATTCACTCTGGAACCAAGCGTCCTGGATCACATCTTTCGCTGATGCCCTGGCGGAAGGCTCCATTCGTAACATACTCCCAATTAGCACGCTGATTCGCACAATGTCTTCCCGACTCACATCCTCGCGCCTCTCCCCATCCAAGTACATTTCTTCTAACCAGTCTTGAAGAGAGCAAGGAGAGCTTTCGTCAGGCAATGTTTCCTTCATAGCATGCCATTCTCTTTTCCAACGGTCTGGCAAATCATCGTTGACTGTCTCAAGCATTTGGCGGACAAGAATTGCGGGTGTTGTCATGAAGCTATCAAACAAGGGTTGTCCGACAACGAGCTCGAACAACTAGACATTTCATCAGCCTCCTATCAATTGCAAGCCAAGGCACAGTGTCCAAGAAGCTGGACTCGCTAGACAACCCATACTCCAAAGATCTACACGATAATCGATTTTATCTCTGAAGATGATCTCAGGGGCGCAAACATGGAGTGGGGTGTTAAGGGCGCCAGGACACTCGTTGCTCAAGAAAGATTGGCCAAAATCGACGATTTTAATGGATCTGAGTGGTGACTTAACATCTATAGGGTAGGAAGCGGGTTTGACATGGTACCAAGGTACACCAGATCCTAGTGGCTGACCATCCTTTCTTCGGATAATTCCTGTTTCAGGTTGTCCAAATTTCTAGAGAAAATCCTCTTCTCGCAAGGCTTGCACTGAAGGGATTGCGAATGCTAGATTGCGGGTATACAGATCTGATAATGATGAGCAGAGATCATATAGATGCTGTCGTCATATCGTACCCGCATGCACGATTTTCTGATCATGAAGAAAGCACAAACCAAGCAGAGCCTGTTTTGCAATAGTTTTGGGAAGCGTTCCGGGAAGCCTTTCGATGCCATCATGTGGATCAAAAAGATCGGCCACGCTTGGTCCTAGCAATTCTAATGCGAGAAATTGATGAGTTCCATTTGGACTGTTGATCTGGAAGGAATCCTGCATCTTCATTAGATGTAGGGAACCAGGCTTCTCTGAGTGCATCGCCGCTATCGTACGCAAAACGGTGGTCTCTCGATTTTGATGGCCAGTCTCAGATACTGCAATTTTTACAGCGACTTAGGTTTGATTTCTAGTAGTATGTCAGTCCTAATTGTGTCAATGTGTCAATGTATCGCAGAAAGCGAGACCTAATATCGCGCGCAGCCCAGGCAGTCGAATATCCACCCCAGCCCAATTTGTGCAGAACCTTGTACCTGCCATTACTCAAATAGTCCCCCAAGTGGACAGGATGATATCCACCCTTGTGGTAACGATGTAAAGGCTCAGCATCAATGTCACAACTATGTGTAGACCAATCCATTGGCGAACCGAGCTGAGAAGGTTGAGTAAGTGTGGAGGACACTGAACGCGAAGGCGTGAGTGCTGGCAAAGACAATTTGTATGCAAGCACTTTCTGGAGTGATATGCTACGAGGCTGAGCACTTATTCTGAAGATACTCATGCCTTCGCTAATATGTGTGAGTTTAGTTCTGAAAGTTGTCTGACTACGGCAAAACAAAGATCGGATTCTTGGGATGTGACACCAAGAGAATTAGCGCCATCTCAGCGCTAAACCCAGCGGCTGCAGGCAGTGAGGACTAATGGAGATGCTGGCGGCTGCTTACATCTTTAAAGACGGTTGGAAAGGGGCGCCTATAGAGCCCTGCCGATCATTATAGAATCGACGGTGTGTGCATAAGTAGAACGGCTCGTACACTTAGCTATGGTAACACTTCCAGATCATACCACAAATTGCACGTCGTCTACTTCCATCATCTCCTCATTACTGATATCAGCCTCAATATGTCACCCATTGCGCATAGTGCTGTCAGGTTCACACAGAGAATTCGAGACTCAGCCCTTCGTCACAGGACTCTTAATCTGGTCTATGAAGCTACCAAACAGCCAGATCTAGCTCATTTCACCATAGCGACACTCAAGTAAGCATGTTCATTATACAAAATTTGAGTATTGAATGGTTTACTCAAATACGTGGAACAGGAATCCCACCTCATACAAGCCACACGGATCCCAAGCCACATGCTACAGTACTGCTGACCACTGAGGAGCAAGCACAGAACAATAAGTCGCACACTGTGTATATCTATCATGATGATAAAGGCAACTACACGGGCCATAGCCTTTATCCTGAGAGGCAGAACAAGACCACTGACAACTGAGCTCAGTCCTTGAGTAAGGCATTCGCTTGAGGAAAGAGCAGAGAGGGTGCGACGCATTTAGTGGACTTTCTATTGCTTGTACCATACTATAATGAAAGTCAAAATAACGACCAATTTCTGTGCTCGAGGGTGCCACAGAACCTGATAGTGTAACCTTACTCGTATAGACTACGAATGCCATAGAAAGGTTATGCTCCGCTCACACGGCCTCGCTTCCAAACCCACCGCCTGCTCTTTCACATCCTGGTAGCACTTGTACTAGTATTCAAAGGCTCTATTGTCTAACAAACCAACAAACTACCTAAACTTTCCTGCAGATAACTCTAATCTCAATAAATAGACACATACACACTCTCTCCACCCTAGTTCACCCAGCCGGTCAGACGGTTAGCAATGTCGCTGACATACGAAGCCGTAGCACCCTGTCCATCGCTGAGGTTGCCATTGTTGACGCTGCCAGAGTTGTACTCGCGGAGAGCAGGGTAAATAGACTCGCCGCTCCACTTGTCGCCGTGGGCCTTGAGATTACCCTTGAAGTGCTCGGTGCCCTTGCGGACCATGTCGGTAATCTCAGCCTATCTTTATTAGCATGGACTTTGTAAATATCATTCGAACAGCCTTACTTGGCTCACACCATGCCTGCCCGGGCAACCTGCGCATCCACCGCATTGCATCAGCCCACCGGTGGGAATGTGGTCGCCGGGACTGAATGTAGTCTCTACACCGACATCGCCATGGCTCTCCTGCATGATGATGGCGAGGATAACGCGCTCGTCGACACCAATCTTGGCACACTCCTTGATTGCGTTCCAGATGCGGCCAATGTCTTCGCCAGTGTCGCCGGTGGAAGCCATAGAGGACTTGTTGCGGTTGAACATGTCCTCAAATTGAATCCATTTGTCGATGGAAGGGAAGTTTTGCCACGGGCCGGAGTAGTTGTGGGGAGCCATTTTTGGAGTGGGTTAATATTGAAGACTGAAGTGTCGAATTGAGTAAGTAAGTTTGAAGTCTGCTTGCGATGCTTGATGTTGATGTCGAATCTAAGGTAGCAACGAAGAAACCTTTATACTTCAAGATCTCATAGATCAGTCTAATTATCGCCCCATTGCTAGGTCATTCTGTTCGTCCCAAAGAGGATCTTCGGCCCTGTGGCTATGTTAGTTTTATTGAAAGTCAGCTTATAACTGCCATTTCGAAGTGTTCTATACTTGAAGCTGCTGGGGACGGTACCTACTGACATAGTCCATCACGGGGAGTTGTGCCGATTAGGAATATGGGGGATACACACATCCCCAGAAGGAAAGATGATAGCCGTGTAGACTAATGCTAAGATTAAAGCATCTGGAACATTTGGTGCGAGCATGATTACTCTCCTTGGCTAAAGCAGTTAGTTCAAAGACTGTGAGGCCAGTATCTCGTACCAGAAGCCACACTATGGCTGGTAGGCTAAGACCAGAATGACCATGTTTGACGGCGATTATTAAAACTCAATTAAACATATCCGTATTCGGCTGTTACGTCTCTTCCTGAACACCGCAGGGTCAGCAGAGCTACACGAAAGCGTACGGCCATGAGATCAAGCAGCTGAGCCAAACTTTTAAGCTTTTGAGATTCCGAGAAGCTAAGCTTAGCATGATATTGGCCAATCATAATTGATGACTGCCATATTTACTAGAACTGACATAGTTATGCCACAAATTTGCAATATCGAATCACTGCACTGCCCTTCAATTCATGACAGCTAAACCCTAGTGGACGAGGTGCTCCATTTTTTCAGTCTTCTACGACAAACATATGCGTTTCGTTTCACTGCAAAAGCATTTGCAGTAGCCTGGCGAGTTTGCGCGTGAGGTTGCTGACGCCATCTTGGCCACGGGGGCCGCATGCGTCATGCTAACTAAGCAGTTTATATTACAGCCGCGCCAAGTTCAGAAAACTTCCCAAACTTCGGCAAACGCTTGATTATTATTCCTCCTTCTCTTTTTCATTAATGGCAAGGCTGCCACCATATCAGAGCTGTCTTTCTTGTTTGCCGCTCAAATCCATGCATCCCGCCAGGGCATGTTTGCTGCCTGAGACCTGGATCCAACTTATCCTACTACCGGCTGTTTCATGAAGAACCTCACGTATTCAAGTCGTGAGATCGGCAGGCATGTGTGCAAGGAGAAGATATAGAAAAGAAAGGTTTATACTTTAACCTTTTCTTTTTCTTTTTTTTGCATAACTATCAGAAACAAGTATAAACTTATTGAGTCTTTTTATCTGCATTTGTTTTCGTAGTTTGTTTGAGAACCACATCTGAGTGAATTATTTCGTTGGTTGTTTCTAAACTTTCCAGAGGCGCATGGTCTGGCGATCATGAGTGGCCTGGTTTGGAAGAGCCTATAGCACTGCACCACTCTGTTTGATGAACAACTCTGTCCGCCCAGTCTCAGACTGTGCTTTGAAACCGTGCGACAGAAATAGCAAACACCCAAGCGGTCCTATGGAGCATGCTCGTCATGGCTTCCCCGAACTTGGCAAAACAATTGCATTTCAAAATTTCCACTGCATCTAGTCGTATGTACCACCCTTTGATTAGATTTACTCACGTGCATCGAAAAACTTGTAACCCCGGTCGTCAATCAACGCTGTCTTCACATCGGTCCGACGCAGGTTTCTCGATTCTAGAAACTAGCTTGACTAGAAGACGGCGTATAGCATACTGTGTCAGCTGAGAGATGGCAGGAGCTCATACCGATTGGTATGGACTAGTTGTACCAGCACCACAAGTATAGGAAGGCCTGGCCGAGGAAGTGGTTAGCGGTGGCTGGTAAAAGGCCTCTCTCCACTTGGGACTACCCATTTCCATTGCAGAGCCGCTCAACAATAATAAAAAGCAGTAGTTTGCTTGCTTTTTGTGGTTGTGCGATTGCTGCATTGAGCTTCGGGTTGCGATGGTGTCAATAGCGCATCAGTGCCGGTGGTGAGGACACCGAATACAACATTTGCCGCAGAACGTCCGTCGTTGCAAACTGCCCCACGTATGGGTAAGGCGTGAGCGCTGAGCCAGAGGGCAACCAGAGAGCCCTGTGTTGGATATATTGGTGTCCAGCAGCGTCCATGAGTCTGTGGCTGGCTGCTTCACCCGGTGTTTCAACCGGATGCGAGACATTGACGGGCGGATTTCAGGGTCCGCCGGGCGCTCACGTGACGATGACGCGGCGGTTGTTCTAAGGTTGCGGCAGTGCCTCTTCTGTCCACGAACTCCCTTTTGCTTCGATTCTACACCATTCTTCACTCTCTAAGCACTTGATTTTGTCTCCAAACGATACCTACCATGTCTCCTAGCAAGCTGGGTGTCTTTGCGAACTTGGCGCTGGCCGCCAGCGCCGTCCTCATCCCTTCCACCATGAACATGGGGGACGCTGCCGAAGGCCACGCCTTGGAAGCGCTTGCAGTCAACCCGCTGCAGCGGTCCGTGGCGCTTGAGTGCCCAGACTGCGCTCTCGCAACCCTAGAAGGAGACTCGCTCACGTGGAAGGCTGATGCAGGCAACACATTTGTATGTTATAACATCCCAGGACTAACGTGCCATGTACTAACGTTCAGCAGCGCCTGGACTTTGACGTCGGGCCTCAGGATGATACTCTCAACCTTGACAGCTTTCAAATCTTCCCTCCTTCAGTCGGCGTGGCCTTTCACCCATTCCATGTGACCCAACTGGACCCGTCTTCGGAAGAAGACCTGCGTCTGCGTATTACAAGCTTTGAGTTTGAATTCAACGGCGCAGAGACCATTTCGGAAGAAGGCACTGAGCTACTGCCGATGGTTCTCAAGATTACGTCGCTTGAGAATATGGCTGTGAACCCTCCAGCACTTCAGATCAACATGCTCAAGGACGCAGAGGGCCGCCTCATGATTGCGTCCTTCAACAAGGCCGAGCCTAGCAAAGCCATACCTTCGGAGAAGGACTGCAACGAATGGCCTCTATACTGCAAGTGGAAGGGCATCATGGCCGATCGGCTCGAACAGTTCAAGCACATGGGCAGGCCTAGACCCGGATGCCACAAGCGACCTCACAACCCTATGGAGCACGAGACAACTCATGGCAAGCCCCCGCACCGCTTCCACCCCGGTAGGCCTCATCCCGGCCACCACGATCATCACCACGGTCCCCACCACGGTCCCCATCACGGCCCCCATCACGGTCACCACCGCTTTGCCATGTTTGCTCGCCGTGCCTTCTTCACCATCTTTGTACCCATTCTCATTGGCGTATTTGCCGGTACTCTGACCTACCTGGTTGGTATGGCGCTAGGATGTCTCATTGCCATGACGGTTGCTAAGTTCCGTGGCGAGAGCTACCGACCGATTGCGCTCCGTGAGGAGGACGTTGAGGATGTGGAAGAAGATGACGATGTCGAGGAGGGCCTTAAGGCAGCTGAGCAGGGCGAGAAGGAGGTGTATGCCGAGCTTCCCGCATATGAGGCTCCTCCTGTGTACGAGGAGGCGACTGACAAGAATGTTGACGAAACAAAGTAGAACAGTGGCGAGTTTGGGCAGAGGCAAGATGGGATGGAAGCGACGCGTAGATGTTGACGGACAGACTGTAACGGTACCCTCGCTCCTTGACATGGCAGACGTTTGAATAGCTAGCTAGCATGAGAAATGGATCCTTTGTGTTTGAGTCAGTGTAGTATTTGGGCTACATGAATGTCTCGTGACGCGGGGGCTGGTGAGATTCATGATGGTTTGAGTATCCAGTCTGGAGTGCCCGTGATGGGCAATATGGCCAGGCCTCAGCAGTGAGACAGCGAGGACGTGCAATATTAGAAAATGTCTCTACTGGAGACTTGGAAACTATTGTATCGGTAGCGCGACGGCCATGGGCTGCATCCGAGTCGGCCATGGCGTGGTGGTGGTGAGGACGCGTCCGGGTTTGGTGTTCTGCGCACGAGCCATGCTGTGCCAGGGACAGCAGTCGCAACCCGCAGCGGCCGCGCGCCTGCCCTGCCAGGGCGCAATTGCAAGAGCAGCTTTCCAGGCGTTTGATTCTGGTCGCAATTTGAAGGGGCAGCGCCGCCTTTTTTTGCTTTGATGCTCCAACCCGCCTCGGCCCCAACTCGGCTTAGCGCCACCGCTCTCGACTGTGTGATCTCGAGGCAGCCGCCGCGCCGCCCTTCGTCTATATAACACGCCCGCCCTCCCGCGCGCCCTCCTATCCTTCTTCTCTTTTCGCAACCCCCAGCTTTTCCCATCTCAACCACCAACCCCACCATTTCCTGACGTCTATCCGCGTCTGCATCCAACCCCAATCAACTTCCATCTTACCAACACTTTACCAACATGACTGGACGTAAGTACATTACCATTTCGCTCGTCCTCGCCGTCGCGCGCGCAGTGGTTGGTGTTGCATCGGCGTCTGCACTGAGGCTGTGAGGCGCGCTGGCGCTTGGTGTTGAGGCTCAACGCGTCGCCCCACTATTGCGCCGCGCATCTCAGCGCCGCTCACCTGCACACCGCGACGGCGCTGCTGCTGCTGTTGCCGCCGCCTCCGCCTCTCCCTACGTCTTCTGTCCTCACTGCAGCATGCTAACATGTCTCTCCAGGCGGCAAAGGTGGCAAGGGCCTCGGCAAGGGCGGTGCCAAGCGTCACCGAAAGATTCTTCGTGACAACATCCAGGGTATCACTAAGCCCGCCATCCGTCGTCTCGCTCGTCGTGGTGGTGTCAAGCGTATCTCGGCCATGATCTACGAGGAGACCCGTGGTGTCCTCAAGACCTTCCTCGAGAGCGTCATCCGCGATGCTGTCACATACACTGAGCACGCCAAGCGCAAGACCGTCACCTCGCTCGACGTCGTCTACGCCCTCAAGCGCCAGGGCCGTACCCTCTACGGCTTCGGTGGTTAAGCTTCTCGTCACATTGTTTATGGATATGATCTGGTCACGGCTATTGGTCTCTACGGCGTTTACTTCTTGGGTGGTATGGGAATGATCAATACATGAAGCTTCCGTCTTCATTTGGCTAGTCAAAGTCAATGCAAACACGTTCAATGCACTCATCTTACGCCGCACCGTGATGTTCAGTCCTTGCTCGTTTGTCATGGTATCGTTTTGTCCTGCAGCCCTACCCAGCTCCCCACGGCTTCTTCCACGGCCTCACACGTGCCGGTCACCCCAAACAGCCCGCCCTCTATCCTGATGCTTTCCAGACTCCACCTCTTCAGTTCGTCATTGACACTCTCCACACCATCCTCAACCACCAACACATCGTATCCTCTGTCGCTCGCTTCTCTCACTGTGCTACTGACGCAAGCATCTGCCGTGACGCCACAAACCACGAGGTTCTTTATGCCCTTGGCCCGCAGTGCGAGATCCAACTCTGTATGCGCAAATGCCCCACGACCCGGCTTGTCGATGACTAACTCTCCCTCCATCGGCTTGAGCTCGCTCACAAAATCATGACCCTCTTCCCCTCTGACTAGCAGCCGTCCCAATGGCCCTTGGCTGCCTATTGCCGCTCCGTTCACAGCACTCCTGTGCGCCTCTCGGCTGCTCACCGTCCGCAGATGCGCTTCGTGCCCTTCCCGCGTGTGTACAATGTAGAAACCAGCACTCCGGAATGTGGACAAGAGCGAGGATAGGCGCGGAATCAGGCCGCTGAAGCGCGTGATGGAGTACCCAGCCGAGGAAAGATAGCCGCCTGGGTTGAGAAAGTCACGTTGCATGTCTATGACAACGAGGGCGGTTGTGCTGGGATGCAGAGTCGACGAGTGTGGGAAAGCATAAGGGACTGTGCTGGGTATCTGCGTGGCCATTGTGAGTAGACAAGATGGATGCTGTGTATAGCATCCTTGGAGAAGAACTGCTATCCCCACGACATGACATCCGATCCCAGGCAAGCCAGATGCTTACCAAGTGCTCTGACTAAACTCGAAGATTGAACTTTGGTGCTCTTTGCTGCGAGCGATAACGGATCCAGTAGTCCATCCACTATCAGTTGGGGAGAGGATCCGCAATACTTTCCATCTCCACACTTCTTCGTTTTCATCTCATCCCATCAACTCCAACAACACAACGTTTCCCCGCACACTCTCCCGTGCCCAGTACACGCCACAAAACAAAAACAAAAAAAGCTTCTCAACCCATTGGAACCCGGCGGGAAACAAGCTCTCGCTATAAACGACGCCACTCCCTCTCTGTTTATCCTATACCCGGGCCCCACCTCTCAGACGCAGGAACCCCGGTTCATCTTCGCCATTATCCCCCTATCGGGACCAATCGCACCCCCATCACACCCTCCTTTCTCCGCGATAAGAAAGTGTAACCCAACCCCACTCTCCAAACTTACCAGTCCGAGTCCTATGCAACGAGCCACATTTTAACGGGCCTGGGGCGTTTATTTCTTCGTTATCTCGGTATGATGTATGGTCGGATCGTATGTGGCGCCTATCTATCTATCACTGTTTTTGACTCAGTCATGTTGTACGACGGCCGAGATATGCGGGCGTGTGTAGGGGCAAAGGATATATCCGTATTGGATAAATATGTTGATAAACTTTTTGGGGCATCTATCACATTCTCGCCTTTTTTTTGCTCGCTCTTGTTCACTTGTGCTTTTGACACAGCGGCAAGCTGAACAATTGGCATCATGGATGCGCTGGATGAGAAAAAAGCGCTGGATACAGCAAGCACGAGCGACGATGATGTGCTTGCGCAGCTTGGATATACCCAGGGTAAGCAGACTTGACAGTTACTGGCAGACAGTGTTCTAATGGCTGGTGTCAGAATTGAAGCGCAGTTTCGGGCTGCTGGGTATGGTTGGCTTTTCCTTCAGTATCGTCACGTCATGGACTGCGCTCTCTGGTGTCCTCGTGATTGGCGTGGAATCGGGCGGCCCGCCCGTCATGATCTGGGGCTGGGTGGCGGTCTGCCTGGTTACTCTGGCTGTTGCGTATTCCATGGCTGAGATGTGCAGCGCGTAGGAAGCCCATTTCACAGCATCGAGAATTTGGCTGACGGTTGAAGATATCCTGTTGCCGGTGGTCAGTACAGTTGGGTGGCTATACTGGCTCCAACGCGCTGGGCGAGGTCTATGAGCTATCTTTGTGGATGGTGAGTTTGGGGAGCGACTTGAGTTTGCGATACCAGCTAATTTTCTAGGTTCATGTTGATCGGCATCATATGTATGGGTGCAGTGAACAACTTCGTCGCTACAAACTTCATACTCGGGATCGCCCAATTGAACTACGGTTTTACCATTGAACGCTGGCATACTGTCCTGGTCGCATACCTCATCACCTGGCTCGCAGCTGGCTCAAACATCTACTTCCCGCATATCCTCAACAAGCTCTCCAAAGCCATTTTCATCTGGAACCTGACGTCTTTCGTCGTGTGTCTGGTCACTATCCTAGCTACCAACGACGAGAAGCAGTCCGCGAGCTACGTATTCAGCGATTTTCAAAACTTTACTGGATGGAACGGAGCATACGCCACCTGTCTCGGGTTGCTGCAGTCGGCTTTCGGAATGTGCTGCTATGACGCACCTTCGCATATGACGGAAGAGATCAAGGATGCACGCAGGCAGGCGCCTCGCGCAATTGTCATGGCAGTATACATCGGCTGCTTTACCGGCTTCGCATGGCTCGTCGCGCTGTGTTTCTGCATAGGCGATCTCGAATCCACCGGTAGCACGCCTACAGGAGTGCCTGTTATTGAGATCATGTTCCACTCTACCAGGAGCATTGGAGGAACATCTACCCTGGCCTCGATGATAGCCATCATTGCCACTGTCTGCGCCAATTCGCTCATGGCAGAGGGATCCCGGGCTGTGTACGCATTCGCTCGCGACAACGGACTGCCATTCTCAGAGACACTGAGTACCGTCTCGAAGAGATCAGTTCCCGTGCATGCTGTCCTGCTGACTGCTGTTGTCCAAATGGCCTTCAACTCGATCTACTTCGGCACGACAACTGGTTTCAATACCATCATTGCCATTGCCACCCAAGGATTTTGTGAGTCAAGCTCTGAGAAAACTCCCAGTTGCATATGCTGACCCCCTCGCCACAGATCTTTCGTACCTAATGCCGCTTCTCTCCCGCATCCTCGCCCATTTCACAGGGAAAAAGACCCGTCTAGAAGGCCCTTACTCGCTCGGACGATGGGGCATCGTCCTCAACATCATCGGCTTCTTATACCTCGGCTTCGTATGCGTCATTTCAAATCTACCGAGCGTTACGCCCGTCACAAGCGAGAACATGAACTACACGTCTGCTGCTACAGGCGTTGTTATGCTGGTTAGTCTTGTGTTCTGGATCATGACGGGTCGGAAGAAGTTTACGGGGCCTGCGCATGATGATCTGGCGAATTCAAGTAGAATTGTGGCCTAGGACGAGGGTGTGGAGCCGCGATGAAACATGCCCTGGGTGTGTGGACGGGAGATTATCATTTAGCGCCATGCTTAGCTTTCCTAATACGAATACCGTGCTTGAAGGGTGTCCTATGTAGATATGAGTGTGATGAAGTAAGAAAGGTAAAGAGGTTGGAAGGATAGCTGTAAAGAAGAAGTAAGAGATCCCTGCTTCGTGCACAAAAGGTGAATTTGCGTTGGAAGACCCGGGCGTATGAGTATGTGAGAGAAGAGCATCAGGCACAAATTGGCTGAAGTGCATAATCACCGAGTCGGTGAGTGAGACAATGTAATTAACTTTACCCTCTATTTGTGCTGCATGCATGCCATGCCCAAGTCTCCTTGATTTGCATTGTCTTGACTCGACCAGGAGTATGGTTTTCTATGCAGGCTAGCAGAGGTCTTTTTTTTTCACGTAAAATGCCTTCTACTTAACTAAAGACACTAACGATACCTTACAGCACACCAGTGGATTCACTGCATGCCTGTTGAACTGCCAGCAAGCAACCGTTCTTACTAGTGAAAGGAACACCGCAGCTAGCAGCGCGTGCTTTGAGCAGGGAAGTCTTCCCGCCCAGTGTGGAGACTAGCGCCGGGGCTAGCGCCGGACGCGGCGCCTTAGCGCGTTGAACAATGCCAACAAAGAAGCTAGCCACGCATAAAGACTTCGAGGTGGAGGTTACGGTGAGCAAACCTCCAAGTTGCGCCGTGATGGAGGAAAAAGATTACCAGCGTACGGAGGAGGACGACTATAACCGTATCGTGGACCTGACAAGAGAGTCGGATGATTTGAGGAGAAACGTCAATTTGCTGCGGGATGAGTTGTCAAAAGCGGAGCACTCGCTACGCGCCGCCAACAACGAGGTCCGGGACAGCTCAGATGCGCTGAAGAAAGAGGAGGAAAAGAATGCGTCTCTGCAAGCGCAAATCGAGAAGCTCTCGAGCAAGCTTGAACACGAACGAGCAGCCACGAAAGACGCTGAAGGCCGCGTCCAGACACTCTACGCGGATCTCGACCAGGCGCGCTTCGCACACCGCTCTGTGCTCAACGACCGCGATGACGCTCTCGCCGACAAGAGGGATATTGAGCTCCAGCTCGAGGACCTGAAGGAACAATGGGAGGAATCAGAGGAGCACATCAAGGTGCTGCAAGCGGAACTGGAGGACTCGCAAAAGATGCTCGAACACTCCAAGGAATTTGAAAACGATATCAATCATTTGCGCGAACAGATCCAGGAGCAGGAGCGCACCATTATGGTCAAGGACGAGCGCATCAGCCATCTCGAGATGCAGGTGCAAAAGGAGAGGCAGATCAATTACCACACTGCCGATGCTATTGCTAGGAGCAAGGCTGCTTCGCCTGTTGACGACGACCGACACATTGGTTCCATGGCCTTCGACTCGCTGGAAGCTGAGCTTTCGGCGATCGAAGACAACGAGTTTTACGAGATTCCATGGAATGACTACTCGCATATTGAGGAGACACCTCTCACGTATGCGCCCATTGCACCAGCTGTTAAGCCGCGTTCGTCGCTCCATACCCAAGAGGCTGTCAGCATCTCGCCTGTCGCTGCGCATGCGCCCCAACTTACGCTTGATGTGCGTGAAGCTGGGAGTCTGGAGCCTCGGGAACCTGCGCCGGTGGCGGCTTGCACTATCAGTGTCAGCGAGAGTACCAGCACAGAGCCTGTTGCTGCGGTGGTACCTATGCATGAGATAGTCGTACGCGACATGGCAAGCACTGAACCGGTTGCCGCGGCGGTCCCTACACATGCGTTAGTTGTTCGTGAGAGCACCAGCACAGCGCCTGTAGCTGCGACTGTACCAACACATGCCTTGGTCGTTCGTGAGAGCACTAGCACAGCGCCTGTGGCTGCGACTATACCAACACATGCGCTGATGGTGCAGGAGATGGCAAACACGGAACCCATTGAGCCTGCTCGCGCCCCCCTCTCGAGCATCCACGCGCATGAGGTTGCCAGCTTTGCGCCAAAGGCTCCTGCGCCGGCTCCACAGAACACCTTCAACGAGCACGAGATTGCCAACTTTGCACCAAGAGTACCGGATGTTGCAAAATTGACAGTGAACGTAAGGGAAGCTGGCAGCACGGTACCCATTATGCGCCACGTCTCAACCTCGAGCTCACTTACCCAGACGGATGTTCCTCAGCTCTCGAGCGAGTTGATCCACCATGCGACTGTCAGCATAACCCCCCTTACGCCTGTTGAGGTCGTTACCAGTGAATCCCTTACGCAGACTGATGCCCCTACACTCGCAAGTCAGTTGCTCGGTTATGCGACTGTCAGCACAGCACCGGTTGAGCCATTCGAGATCATTGATGCCCCGGTGGCCAAACCAGAGGTTTCGGCTACTTTTGCTGTTGACATCTCTCCCGTGGAGCCAAAGTTTGATCAACGCAAACCTACGACGACCATCACCAAGGGCACCCAGACAGTGCCGGAGAGCCCGAGGGCGCCTCAGAGTATCGAGGTCGTATCCGTCATGACGACGCACGAAGTCGAACCTATCGAGCAAGTCGTTGCCAAAGTGGAGCCCAAGCGCCCGACAGCCAGCATGGGAGTGCAGACTATGGCCGAAACGCCTGTTGAAGCAGAAGTCGAAGCAATCGAACCGGCCCCTCCAGCCATTGCCACCGACGCAAACAGCAAGTCCAGCCGAGCATCAGACTGGATGCTGCCCATTCTGACGACGATACTCGCACTCTTCTGCCTGCATCTCTACATGCAGCTCGACGAATGGCGCTACGCCAACGGCGTGGGACACGGCAGCAATGCAGCGAGCCGGTACGGCGCTTATGGCAACGGCCGCCACCTCTTCGGCGTGATACCCATTGGCATGAGCGACTCGTGGGTCTCGAGGCAGATATCGCGCCGCATGTTGTCTGCTTTGACGCGGCTGGAAACATGGGCGGGTGCAGAATACCAGCCTCTTTATTGAGGGGGCTGTATTTTGCCCAGCGGACCCTGTCTGAACGACGAAGAATCTACCACCAATTGACGAAAGAAACAAAAAACAGTACGAAAAACTCACGAGTATGGAAATGAATAGCGATGCCCCCTCCCCTTTTTTTTCTCATCATCACGATCAGAGGTCTGTGTCTAGACGCAGTCCTCACATTTGTTTTGTTTTTTCTTCTCCCTTTCCTTTCCCCCCTTTTTTTTCTTGAAGGGAAAAGAGAGGGAACTGCACTACGAAAAAAAAAGATGAAATATGTATACCCCCCTTAACAACCCAGCATAGTAAACCCCCAGATACCCCCCATTTTTTGAAGATTAGTTTTGACGAAATTGCGAATATGGAATGTATACACGCATCAGATAGTAATGATGGGTGGAATGGTGATGTCGGAGGAAGTGGGAAATTGAAGGAAGAGATGTATGTACGTGGTTTGGACTTGTAGTAGCAAGTGAGAATGCAGAGAGAGACGGGTACGATCGGTATGAAGAATTGCACAGCTCGATTTGACGACGAATGATGAAGTTTGATTGCTTTCAACATAGATATTAGAATAATGAAACTCTTCTTTTCTCATATTCCTCTGTTCCCCTCGTTCTTAGCTAGGCCCCCCCAGACAGTTCACGGGCTAGTTAGTAGACAAGATGCAAAAGTCACGAGATACGCGCGCCCCCCCTTTTCGGGCATCAAGTTCTCCTCGCTCGGGAAGTCTTTGGGCTGGAGAATGAATACCGCATTACCTAATCTACTTTTTTAGTTTGTGAAAAGGCCAATAAAGAGGCTAGGTAACAAGCACATGTAGTCTGTATGGGCTGCTAAGCATATGGGGCCAAAATATAATGGTCAGCGTGTGGTTCGAGGGCAAAGAGGGCGGTGAGGCGGACGAGCTCGGGCAGCGATGGGGGGAAAGGAGGACAAGGAACAGGGCGCGTCGTCGCGTCGTGAACAATGTCACTAAGCTCCATGGCCAACCCCAGGCTCTTGACGGGCGGGCAAAAAACAAAATAGGCATGTCAGAGGATGTTTCAAGAGCGGGAGGATAAAGAGTACGTCAGCAAGACAGGATCTGGGGGACATTGTGCCGCTGGCTCAGACGTCATTGTACGGCGGGTGTGGAGGATACGTCGACTAGCGATCGGCCTTTTTTGGGCTCCAGCGGGCTGGGTGACGACGGCCAGCGGGTTCCTGTCCATGCTTGGGTCTTGGATTGTGCCGGCAGGTAGAGATGGTGAACAAGTGTGTTCGAGGAGTGCTTGGGGTATGCGGGATATAGTACCATGTGTTATCGTGAGCTTGGTGCATGTCGCCCAGCATAACGCAGGTAAGCGAAGAAAGAGGGCAATATCGAGCAGGAAAGCAGAGAGAGATATGTGTTGGGTCGAGGGCTTGAGCGTGGGCAGTTATCAAGGCAATCTACAGCGCAGATACCCTCGCCCACCCCGCGCATATCGAAAGCATGTCCCGGGAGCAGTCGGGCCGGGCGCGACACGTCGGTAGCATCAGCGCCCAAGAGGGCATTCAGGGAGCGGGCGAGATGACGGAAGCTGGAGGCTCCGGCCACGTGAGAGGGCTTAGGGTTGGGACAGCGAGCAGCGGGCTTGGGACAGAGGGTTCGCAGGGAACAAGGGGCGGCGCTGGGGAGCGGGCCAAGGCTGCGGTACCTGTGCGGTGTAGGCGTTGGTAGGTAGGGCAGAGGGCGCGAGGAGCGAGTTTGGGCGGGCAGCAGCTTCCACGGCGTGTTCCATCTCTTTTGGAGCGAGGGCGGGTGGGTGCGTCGAGCATGCAGGACAGCAGCGAAAAACCCTGGAGAGGTTCGCGGCGGCGATTATGCGGGCAAAGGACGGCGACGGGAGCGCATGTCGGGGTGACGTGGGTGACGTGGGCGGGTGATGGGATGGGGGATGCAGGCTTGGGCAGCAGAGCATGGCATGACGATAGGGTGCGTGGTGGTGCGAGGCGAGGTCACGTGGGGTGGCGCGCCCGAGGCAGCGGCGGCAGCGTGGGCGTGGGTGCAGCGCAGCGCAGCGCAGCGCAGTTGGGCAGTGGGGGGAGTGGCCGACTAATAGAAAGCGGCCACGAGGGGCAGCGCGCGGTACGGGGGACGCGATCCCATAGGCGGCGTGGCAGCGTCGCTGCTGGGGCTGGAGCGCGCTGGAGCGCTGTCGGTGAAGCGTCCAACGTCACTGGGCTCGAGTGCGGCTTGTACCGGCGACGGGCACAGGTCGAGGGCGCGGCAGCCAATGTGCAGCCGTGGCACCGCAAAACCTGCCGCCGGGCTGGGCCCTGAGACGACGGCACTGCGGCCACTGGGGCTGCCATTCCGAGCAAAAGGCGGTGCGCTGGTGCTGACCGTCAGGCGCCGCCAGCCAGAGTTGATGCCCAAGCGGCGCCATGCCAGGCCCTGTTGCCCGTCCCCACACCCTCGCATTTTCTTGCTACCCAAGAAGCCTTTTTCTATGGGGGCCCTTTGGCCTCGCGCCCACGCGAATAATTACTAGTTCGCCTGCCGCCCGGGCGCCGTCCTTTTTAGTCTTTTCCTTCTCTTTCTGCCCGCCCGCCCGCTGCTTGCCTGCCTGCTCGCTGTCTGCTACACACGCCCACGACAACGACGACGACGGCCGCTGCTGCTTCGCCCTCGACCACCGCCAGACACGCTGCTGCTTCGCCTGCTCCCTCCCCTTCTCCCCGACTGACGTGCATATCTGCGCCCAGCGCCCGCTGAGCCTGTCACCGTCGGCCAATCACCCCGCACCCACTGCGCCCATCCCTCACCCTGCGGCTCTGTCGCAACCTCTCCATCCTTCGTCGCAATCGTAGCCTGCGAAAGCGCGCAATATCGCCTCTCGCATAGTCTCTAGTATCCCCCCACACCGGAGCGCCCTGCTGTCTGTCGTGATCCTCGCGCACACCACGCACCGCCAGGAACCTGCATCCAGCCCACCCCATCTCTGACGGTATCCAAAAACGGTTTCCGGCAGCCACGCCGTCAAAAGGTCCACTCTGTTACAGGCCGCACGCCTCCCAAGTGCCGGTATATTGGTCCAATCCCTCTTCCCCGCTCCTGCCTGCTGCGTCTTTCCCATCACCTCGCCTGGACATCCCTTGGACTTGATAGCTTCCCTCTTCCGGACCCTCTCAGGCCTGCTGCACCGTCATTCCGACGTGGCTAGTTTCTGTTCCTTCCTTGTGGACTCTCTCCTGGCTGCCCCTCCTGGTCTGTCTTAGCTCCCATAGCTTGGCTAACTCCACTCCCCTCTCCCCCTTCTGGCAGTGACGACACCGTCATCTTTCTTTTCATCACCTCACTTACCCATCACCCCCCCTCCGCTACCAACCATGTCGCGCGCAAATCAGTGGTTTGTGCCCGGAGATGGCATCGCCCGAGAAGTCATCACGGCCGACATCCAGCGCTATCTGGGCCCAGATGCGCTCGTCAGGCCTGGCACAGGCACCGGAGAATACCAGGTCCGCACTTGACTATGCCGCCAATACCTTTCCGACCAATACTGACATGCTGCACAGGGCCAGGCAGGCTACTGGATAACGGCCTATCGCACCCTCACATCGGTATGTCTGCCACGCTTGCGCACGCTCGCCCACACACGTTCCACGCGATACTAACTTGGCCCGCCGCAGCAAATGATACAAGACTTGAAGATGGATTCCCAACGCTGGCAGCAGGAAAGACAGCCTGGCGAAACGGGCCGCGGAGGTAGCCACAGTCCACAAGTGCGCACTACAAAGGTATCAGCCGGCCCTAACGCTTCATTAGTGGCTTATCAGGACTCTCGCACACATGCTGCTCGTCAGCATTGGGGTCCCACAAAACCCTACGACCATGGCTCGTCGCACGCCTCCGCCGACCCCTACGAGCAGACGCGCTCATCGACGGCCTCCAGGACGCCCGCATACGGCTCGGGCAGCTACAGCAGCGACCCTCACTACACCACTACGCCCACATCCACCTACGGAAGCTCACATCCGGGTTACCAGCCCTCGCCCGCGGCCGCTGCACCCAGGACATCACCGGCGGATCCGTACTCGGCATATCCCCAGCCTGGAGGACGGGATTACCCGGCTCAATCCCCCTATGCTGCCTATCCAGCCGCCACTCCTGATCCCTACGGACGCCAGGCGCCCTCGCAGTCCACCCCCTACGCTGCCTCAAGGTATTTTGGTTACTATGACGAGCCCTTTTTGGTCTATCGCTAAGCCCCTCCGTAGTGCCACAGCAGCCGCTCCAGGCTACTACATTGCCTCGGATGGTCGGCGTAAGTAACTTTCATCATTGCACACCACCAAACTAACAAGCGTTGCCCAGAATACCCCCTCTCACAACAACCTCAGGCGTCACGCAACCCACAGTCTGGCACCTCTAGGTACAGTACAAGATAGACATGACTGCTATCTTTGGGCCTTGTTGTTGTTCCCGCCTCCATCTGCCGAGAGCCAGGAGATAGATACCCTTTCTTTCCAAGCTGCTGGATGGTGCTCTGGAGTCTGGCCACCCCCTAATATTTTAATGGGCCGTCTACTGTCTTTCTGGGAGTTCCCCCCAAAAACCCCTCTTCGGGAGTTAATCCATTTCCAACAAAAAAATTCCCTACCTGGATGGACAGCCGTTTTTTTTTTGCCTGAGGATCTGAAGCCATGAATCATTCATCTTCCGCCCCATTGGAGACCACCCATGGAAATTTGTCCATCTGGTTTTTTTTCCTTTCTGTGTTTTGATGTTCATGTGTATGTTATCTGGGAAGTTGGGCGTCGTCTCTCATTCCTCATCTGTAGGCTTTTTTGACTAGCGGGGTGTGTGCGCAACCATTTCTCGCCATGGGATTTTCCACCTCTTCCAGCAGGACATTTCATTGCAATGATGGCCATGGCTATCCTGGTAGTTGCATCTATTCCCGGATCTTGCTTTTCTTGCAATGTATATACCTGCGACCTGGACGTTGCGATATCGATGTTAACGAATGAACGGTTATTTACACATGCAAAACGAGCATGCAGAAACCAGATTGCCACTGTAGATCACTCTACAGCATTGTTTGACTCCCTTGACTTGCTCCATCGTCTGACATATCCACTGTCGCATCTGCGCGGCGACCTTGGCCGAGTACCTGAGTTGGCTTAAGGTTTTCACCACACCCTTAACATACGCTGCCATGACTCATGATAAACATCGCACTTTATACCCGCCCGCTGATCTGCATCAACGCTGCGAAATCCACTTCTCACCTGCACCCTCTGCCTGGCAATTTCCGTTCACGACTCCAGGCCGACACCCGAATTCGCTTCCGCTTTTTGCGACTTGAAGATGGCCGGATTGGATTAGTCTACTAGGATGGGCTGGCCAGACGTGCGCAAGGGTTTCCGCATGCACGCTAGCGACGGGCACGTGATTCAACGACACGTGCTTGTCAAAATCGTGGCGACTGTTCTGCACATCTCCTGCCATCTTATCGTCTTGGGGCGGGTCGGCCCTTAAGCGCGTCCATCCCTCTTTGCACGGGTGCAAAAATGCTATAGTCTGGCACATAGCAGAGAACCACGTCGCAGGGCCTGGGCACACGCAAGGTCGGCGGTCCGAGACTTGTGGTTGGTCATTTCGTCTCGTCACCGTTTTTCTTGCGCACGAGTCATGGTCTTCGACATTCCTCTTTCGAACGACAAACCCGCTACTTAGACCGCTTTGAATGTCAAGAATTATCCGGTCCAGAGGCTGCCCCATCCGTGATCTACCACCCAGCGCCGATAGGAGAACTGTTATCTCGCAGTATTAACTACCGAAACCCCTCTTCTTGTCCAAGTAAGTACTCGCCTCGGATAACGTCGTATTCTTGGTGCTTGGCTTGACTATCTTATCCTGCGCCCATATGTATGTATGCAGGAACACGCGCCATGTTGCGTGTCCGTTCTTTTCTTGTGATGTGAAGATCTTTTGTCCTTTTGGCTCTCTTGTTGCAGTACAGATTCGACATGATTGCGTTTTCGAGGCTGGCGGTGGCATCGGCCCTTCTAGCACCATGTGTATTCGCAGCACGCGACCTCGTTCCACGCAATGACACGGCAGGCTTCACGGCCAATTTGCTGCAAGAGTCAATGGACTGGATGGACATGTACTATGACAGCGAAAGGGGTTACTTGTTCGACTTGAGTGCCGCCGCGCTGGTGCATGATACAAGATCGAGTGCCTGGTATGCTGCGGGGCTACTTGCACGCAACAAGAACGACGATGTAGACCAGGCGGTTAGGATCGTGACGAATATCATCCAAGGGCAGTTCAAGAACGAGAGTGAGCAGTGGTACGTTGGCAGCAGCAGCAGCTGAGCTTTCTCTTGTAGCATACTTCCAATAAAAAGTAGTGGAACTGTATGTATACTGCTGGACTAACACTAAACCTTAAGGTTCGGCGACTACCAAAAGTACCCCGAGGAGCCTTATGTCGGCACTCCCCAATATCCAGCCAGCATTTACAACTCGTGGGACCCCAATTGGCGCGGCTTCATCGGCACCACGTTTGTTCTCATGCTGGAAGAATTCCCGCATCTGCTTCCCCAAGACACCAAAGCCTATATGCTCGAGAGTCTGTTCAATACCACCATCGGTGACAGCTACCGTGTCGGCGGTGTCGACGATGACAACTTGTACCCAGCATACAGCAACCCATCCATTATGCGTGCGTTCGTATCTGGATACATTGGGCGGCGCCTCAACGACGCCAACATGACGGCGGCAGGCGAAGCCTACGCCAAAGACATCATCGACCTCTTCACGCGCGACAACACGCTGTCTGAATTCAACTCTGGTACTTACGCCGGCGTGTCGCTGTTTGCACTCACGCTATGGGCAAAGTACCTGAAGCCCGAGGAGAGCATCATGGGCAAGTACGGACCGCAAATGATACGCGATACGTGGAGCGTGCTGGGCGAGCTGTACAATGCCAATATGAAGAATGTGGCTGGGCCGTGGGACCGCTCGTACGGATTCGATATGAATCGGTACTTGAGTATTCTGGCGCTGCATATGTGGACGCTGGTGGGGAAGGATAAGGCGCCGATGAACAAGAAGGTAAGTTTACTCTTCTGTTTTAACAGGGACAAGAAAAGAAAAATCCCATCCCAGCGCCAGAAAAAGAGAATGAAACCGATAACTAACATCCCTACAGCCCTACGCCATGGGCCACAAAGACGACTTCGCCATCTCCCCGCTCATCGCCATCCTCGCCCCCTACCACAACTCGCTCGTCCCCGCCGCCTCCCTCTCCTCTCTCCTCTCCTTCCCAGGCACCCACTCCGTCTCTACCTCCGCCTTCTCACCCCCTTACGACACCTACCCGCGCAACATCTCCACCTGGCTCTCCCCGAACCTCACCATCGGCGCAACCACCTTCTCCGAATCCGTCGTCGGCGGCCCCAGCATAAACCAGAACTCGTTCAACCCGGCCGTCGTCCAGTGGTCTCGTGGCACCGACAAAGACAGCAGCGTCGGCTTCATGAGCCTCTACGCGCAGACCAAGGCGCTGACGGCCGTCGTCGAACCCGGCGTCTTGGACCTGACGTACCCGGATGGCAATGACGAGAATGGCTTTTCTTTCCTAGTCGCGACGAACGGGTGGGGTGCCAAGAGGACGGTGACAAGCTGGGAAGATGTGCAAGGACTGAAGGTGAAGAATGTTTCTGGAACCGTGGATTTGGAGTACAAAGTCACGTTTAATGGGTTGGTTGGGGGGCAGGGCAACGTGATTAAGTAAGTTTCCCCTTCCTCATACTTTCTCCCTTAACGCTTTCCGGTTCTTTTGTGATGTATGTGACACTGACTTTTTTCTTTCTTTTTTCTAGCGACTTTGAGTTTTGGAATTTTACGTACTATATGCCCAAGGGAAGCACCGAGGTGCCGAGGATAAGGCTGGAGTTGGAGGTTGAGTAGGATGGGAAGGGATTGCAATGGAAGAAGGATTTGAGCAAAGTGTAATGGATGGATGAAGAACTGGTCACGCTTGGCTCAGAACTTCATATATGAGAATACGATTAAAGAGGTTCTATGAGAGAAATGATAATCCTAATACTACGCTCATATCCAAAGAAGTAAAAACATTCAAAGCCCCCCCAAATCATACAACACTCCTTCCAACTCCCATCATGACCCCTTCCCAAATGCCAGCCGAGCCTGCCCCTTCTCCACGCCCTCCCCACCAGGCGGCCTTCCGCGCCCCCTCAAAGGTTTCGATGTACCTGCGCCTCTTCTCCCACTAGGCCCAACAGACGGGGGTAACGTTACCGTCCGGTCTTCCTGCCGCATTTCGCGCGATAGGTCGAGGGCAAAGTGGTAGTCTTCGTGTTCGGGCTTCTCGCTGGGCGGCAGGTGGATGTTGCACTTGGGGCAGAAGAAGGTGTCGATGGTTTTTTGGCGAGAGGTAGAGGTGGAAGGGTTTGCATGTGGGACATGAGGTTTGGGGTCGTGAGGCGGGGAACGCGATGCTGACTGTGGTTGGGCTGATGGCGGTGTGTTGGGCGGGTATGTGTCTGTGTATGGGCTCTGTTGATTGGGAGGCGGCGTGGATGGCCGCGTGGGTTCGTCATGTCCGGATATGTCTTCGTCTTCTGCGGGGTCCATGTCGTCTTCTGACTCCTCTCTGGTGGACTCTGCATGTGCTTTCAGTAAGACGGCTCTCGCTGCGTCAAAATCTTTCTTCTTTTCGTCTCGAGGGCCGAAGAAGTTTGCAATGTTGCCTTTGGTTCGTCTTCGCTTTGCTGGTGGCTCGCTACTACCGCTTGTTGCTCTGCCTGCCGACATCATGGCTTTTGCTTCTTCGCCTCGCACCAGGAAGCCGCCGATGCCTTTGTTGTTCGTGATGCCGTCCTCGAAACCGCCAACACTTAATGAGAGGTTAGCACAAGGCCATACTCTTCCGTCGACAACAATTTGTGCCAGTAGATTCTTTGCAAGATCAAACAGGATTGCTTCAGAGAGGGGTTTTCCTTGAGGAATCGGCGCCTGGCGGCTTCGTGTCTGTGAGCCTTGCCGATGGTGAAGATTGATGGTTTTTGGCCGCCGCTTGTTCTCTAGTACTCCTTCTTCCACACATCTTGAGAATATGTCTGCGACGAAAATGCGCAACCACCGCACGCCTTGCTCAAAAGAGTTGATGGCTGGTCGAAAAGACTTTGCTGACAGCATGCTCTTTATCTGTATCCGTGGATTCACCTCACTGTTGTCCTCGCCTCTGATGATCGAGTACAGCCAACTGCCCGTGTCGTCACCCAGCTTCTTCAGTTGGTCCAACGGCTGTTCCATAAGATCTTTGATTTTGTCTGTGCCAAAAGTCGAGACGACCTCGTCTCCCAACTTGCCTCCGAGCATTCGAATTTTTGTAAACTTCATGTCTGACAGGAAATGCTTGACTGCGCGGTTTCGAATAACGGTCTGCTGATTTGGTTTCTTGTATCCTGACCCCAGCTTTGCAAGCATCTTGTTCCTGGCAATACCACCAGAGCATGTGTACCCGAGGGTATCTTTGATCTTTTTCCTCACGTCTCGAACAATCTCCGACGCAATCACCATGCACACATCGTCCCAATCTGGGTCTTTATCCTCTCCGTCCTCTTCACCCGTTCCCACAAGCGCATCGGCTGCCCAATCCAGTACTGTTGTCGGAACCCTTGGCAGCGGCTCCGTCGGGTCGTCATACGGCGCCGGCCCTCTCAACTCTGGATATCTTTCTAAAAGTACTGTGTGAACCTGTGAGCTGAGGTCCATGAAAACTTCATCGATACTCGCTTTCTCCACACGTTGTTCGTTTTCTGGCAGGCTCTCTTTGATGCACTTCAAAATCTTGCGGCTCTCCTTCCGATATGGGTCCAGACTGACTTTATGTGTCGCCATGTCACGGAAGCTGTTTTCATGGTATGCCCAGTTCTCATCCCCTTCCTTCCATGTGGCAACGTGTTGCAGTATAAGTTCCGGGCATTGCTTCAGCGCTTCAGCTGACGTGACGTGACGGCTCAGACCGAATGCGCGGGCGGGGTAGTTGATGGCTATGAGGCCCTGCCATTGCTGGACAGCGAGGGGCTTGGAGGGATCAATTCCGAGACGAACGGTTTCGCACTGGGCGTAGAAGGCATCGAGGTCGACATGGGCAATGACACGAAGCGGAGTCTGCGTACTGTAGGACTTGAGTTGGTGTAGTTGTTTGTAAGTGAACTTGGATTTGGGGATGCGACGCGGAGATGAAATGGAAAATTGAGACGAATGGAAATCTGGCGAAGGCGACGACATTGCGTTTGCGTGATCATTTCAGGGCATAGCGTTCGTAGAAAGTCATCAAGCCGTCCGGGGTGTCAATACAGGCGCTGCATCAGGAAAAGGGTGTAGAGCTGCCGCGCGACATTGCAAGGCGCGTGTTCCCGCGGTCCCGTGCATGCGCGTCGTTCATCTATGAGATTGCGCTAGCCAAATCGAGGCCCTTGCAGCGCGGGATTGGAGGGCGAGTAGGCACACTTTATGGTTTACGGCCAATCAACTAGCAGGCTCGTAGTATAGCCTGATATCTTGAGGGTTGATGTAAAAAAATGGTCTAAATGTTTGACTGTATGTATAGATGCGAGCAAGTTGAGGTCTGCGAGAGAAATAGGGCATTCCAAGACGCTTGGCCTGCCGCGTCTCTGGCGATCTACCCACAGCCTTTCTATCCTTTATCTCCAATATCTCGACGATAATTGGCTGCAGAGCCGCCATCCCGACAAGGGCGGCTGCAGCGTGCGGACGTCACAACAGTTTTACCACTTTGCCTCGATCTTCACCACATCTCTACGCAACATTATTGCGCGCCTGATTTAGAGAAATAGTTCCTGGCGAGTTCGTTCCAAGAGTGCGCACAGCCATACCAAGCTTCCTTCGCTCACAGTCGTTGACGTCATGGTGATCCTCTGATCCAATGGGAACATGCACTGGCATTTTCCGTGATGCGTACAAGATGAGTCGGATGGGCAAGCACAATCGGGGATGTTGCTGTTTGAACTTGCTCAGCCGCTGTTCTTCCTGGCCGTAGAATTGGAGTAAGAAATCTACATCATGATCGCAAAAATAGACGGTAGTTCTATCGAGTCTGGACTTCTGGAAGATGGTGTACCTGTGTACGCGATACCCGAGGTACCCGTCACCGCGGAAAGGAAACCATGGTTTAACCTCAAGCTATCTGAGCTCTCACACCCAGGTAAGCTTTCCACACACAACCAAAATTCCAACACACGATTTAGCTCACCACGAAACGCATAGCGGTAGCACGGGCGAACCTTGCACCTTCGCTAGACAAGCCTCAAGGAAGTACAGAGGATGATTGGGCCAGGAACCATTCCCACCAAACTGTCCTTCAACAACACTGCGACTTCTTCGACCGTGATGGCGATGGCGTTATCTGGCCCCAGGACACATTTGTTGGTTTCTATCGCCTAGGCCTTGGGTTCCTCTTCTCTGCTTTCGCCGTCCTGGTCATTCACATCAACTTCTCCTATCCCACTTCTCCAGGATGGCTGCCAGATCCTTATTTTCGTCTCTTTCTGAAAAACGTCCATAAGGCTAGACATGGAAGTGACACGGGAACATTCGATACTGAGGGACGATTCATACCCTCCAAGTTTGAGGAAATATTCACCAAGTATGCCGACGGACGGGACTATCTTACAGTCCAGGATTTGAGAAATACGTTGATGGGACAGCGGAATATTAACGATCCCATTGGCTGGTGTGGATTTATTTTCGAGTGTGCGTACAGCTCTCTGCTAGGAGATAGAAATGATAGTGTACTAACAACTGTCACAATTAGGGACCGCCACGTATCTCATGCTTTGGCCTGAAGATGGTCGGATGATGAAGGTTTGTAGTTTCCCTGGAATAATCCACGCTTGCAATCTTCACATTTGCTAATCCCTCCAAGGAGGACGTTCGCGCTGTGTACGACGGTAGCATATTCCACCGCATCGCTGAGAAGCGTGAAAAGAAACTCCAACAGCAAGGACTGCAAAAGAAGCAAAAGGCTCAATGATTGGCTGCCCTATCTTATGTAAAAATGCAGCAAGCCACAGAAGGGGAACAGAACAACGGACGTCAGTCCACGAATCTGCTTCGCAATGCGCCTTACGCGCGGTCTTGCAGTATCCAAGACCATCCATAGAAGCCCATAGGTAAAGCATTCGTCCACTACTCATGGTATACTGAGTCCCAGTACTTGATACGAAACAGTGTTTCTACTAATGGCCAGGTGCAGTGATAGACCGGTCCGAGCTTCCTTCATGAATTCTAACCTGTAAACCAATTCACCCAAAGCCCCCGCAAACCTGCGGAAGTATCTCCGAAGACGGTGCTGCAGAGCATAAATATAATCTGCAGAAGCGGCCATCATCCACTTCTTCGGTCAAACCCGGTTAGTAACGCCACTCGGTACAAAGTTCCGCGATACAGGACCTATGCGGAATTTCGCTTCGAATGTACCGAGGTGGTTAGATGCAAAGAGCAGCGCTTCCTTTACCGACTTGGGGCCAACGCTTGGTCTCTTTTTCTTTTCTTGCCAAAGTATGGTGGATCAGCCCCATGGACAAACTCGTGTCTGTGATAGCTTTGCTTACTCACACGGTTGACCATTGTTTCTTGAACGCGTCCAACTCGCCCGTGGACGAACTGCCACAAGCACTACCTACTCCCTTGAATTCATCCTGATTGATCCCACATTGACGAGATACCGAGGTGGCGCAATCTTGCATGAAGACCGAGTAATTGGACACTTCACGAAACCAAAAGCAAGAGTATCAGGACACATATCGTTTTTGTTCTTGAAACAATCCTGGGGGTTGCAGATGGTATTGTGGGTCGTCTCGGCGCTTGAGACCCCGCAGACATCTTAATGAGGCGTATGACATTCGTGAACAGCATGTCAGCAGAACGGGGCAAGGCAAACTGCGTGGAACTGCCTGGTACTAAAATTGGCTGGTCGAACAGCCTGCCTCAATCGGCTGTAGCTCACGCTGGTGTTCAGCCTGCCATCTTTTGCCGACACGTGACATGGCCCAAGAGTCTATGATTGGCTGCGGCACGAGTATCCACGCCAATCAGAGCGCTTCTCGCTCCCAAACTCATCTCATCCTGTACCCAGTATTATCTGGGCCAGGCGCATGTGTATTTCATAGTTGCGCAGTTGGCTTTGTGTGTTGCTGCAGATACCCTTCATATCCTAGCTCCTGGATCCTCAGCTGAGCTTGTCCAGCGATATGCCGCCATCTCTCCTTCAGTAACCTTCCAGTCTGGCCCCCCATCCTATGGAGAACACGCAGTGGCAATATCCACCTGAGCACCGCAGCTCCTCGACCAGGCCAGATGCAAAGGTGGCCATTCCACGGCTGCAGAACACTCATTACTCTTTGCCTGCTCCGGTGCGACCTCAACGCCTACGCACTGACGTAGTGAGCAAAGCCGTGAGTGCTGGAATTGCTGACAGTTATTGGGCCGGAGCTGACAACCGATAGTGTACCCAATGTCGCAAGCGAAGTGGGCCTCTCTCGCAATAGCTTCTTCTCGGACTTGAATGAGCTGTCTGTATAGAATCGGACGGCAGAGCTCGCTGACGAAAATCAGAGATCAAATGTTCCGGTGATCGTCCACGTTGTATCAATTGTCAGCGTCAGGGCCGAGAACATGCCTGCCACTATGAGCAGGAGCGCAGGGACCGACTCCGAGGGTATGTAGTCCTCACGCCACTTACCCCTTGGTTTCTGCTAACACAGGAGAAAGAGCAATACAGAAGACAAAGGTCCTGACTGAACTTCTGATCCAGGTCAGCAGCCAACTAGATGAGAAAGGCAAGAAGCTAGTCGAGGACACGTTAGCATCTTTTGAAGATGATACGCCTCCTCCCCTGACCTCCACAGTACCACTTGCATCACAATCCAAGCGCCAGAGACAGACCTCCTATTTTGACGACGACGCTACAAGTTCTCCCTCTGTAGACGCTGGAGAAGTACATATCCCGGCCTCAGCTGGCTCAAACGACGATCTGGACTTTGTTCACGAGGATCTTTTGCATACCAGCGAATCGGGCAGCGCGGGTTTCATGGGCCGTAACGCTCAAGCGCAATGGCTGCGTGCAATCGAAGCCAAAGTCGAACAGCCAGAAGGAGAGCCTAGCCATATGACATATGGGCGACCTGGTTCGAACGCAGACACCTCCAACCAGCATGCTGATGCGCTGCACGGGCGTCAACAGAAAGCTGCCAACACACACGGCAACCAGAACTCTGCTACAAGCTACTACTTCTATCTAGACAAGACTAACATCGACATTGAAATTGGGGACCCCAACATTTTACCCTCTGCTGGTACCGCCCAGAGACTTTTCAGCTACTACAAACATGCAGTGCATAGTCCATTTAAGCTCATTGATGATGAGTTTGAGCAACAATTGCACGTCTACTTCAACGGATCTGAAACCAAAGACGCAAAGAATGTGTGTCCTAAATGGAGAGCTGGCATGAACCTGGTGTTTGCCATTGGTGCGCGGTACTCGCATTTGGTCGGCTCTGAGTGGCGAGCAGACGATCGCGACCACCTCGTCTACGTGTGGAGAGCGGTTCATCTACTGCAGTTTCACAACATGAAATCTCTAGCATCACACCCAGATCAGCGGCTGATACAGGTGAGCAGGTCAAGTCGCTGAACGAACCTTTCTGATTGCGTCTAGGCGATTGGACTTCTATCCTTCTACTATCTCACAATTGGCCATGTTAGCAGGTATGTTGAGGATCAGTGTGAAAAGCCCTCAAGGTTGTGATATAAAAGTTTGCTGAGACATCGTCTAGAGCCTGGTTCATGATCGGTATGGCTATCCGCCACGCGCAAGCTGCAGGGCTCCACCTTCGATACGACAATCCGTCTATACATCACGGCAGAAGAAAATCACTGGCAGAGCTGTGGTGGGCACTCAACTCTGTTGAGTGTGTTCTTACTACAATATTAGGTCGGCCTCGTGCAATGTCAGCCAATGATTGTACAGTACTTCCGCCGGGAGACATCAGAGCTGAAACAGAACCTAAATCGCGCAGATCAACCGCTCCTAATATTTTCACCGCCTCTTCATCGTTTGGTGGTAGCTCCTTTCCCTCTTCTGGTGGGCAAAGCGCTGGTCATCAATTGGACAGCTTCCTTACAGCCTATGTCAGGCTCGACATTCTCATGGACAAAATCCTTTCTGGCTTATACTCCCCAAGAAAGTCTACACAATCCTGGAAGGGTGCACAAGACATGATTGTTTCCTTGTCTGAAGAGCTGCAGACCTGGGTATTGCAGTACCTACCACAGGGACCCTCTGCAGCTGCCACAATGAGTCACAGTCTGGATCGCGAAAGTTTGCTGCTTTATCTCTACTACTATAATGCTAAGATATGCATTACCCGGCCATGTCTCTCCAAGACGGATGAGAGAATGCAAAGGCAAAGCGAGGAGTCTTCTAGATTCATGCAGAAAACAGCCGATGCTTGTATTAGTGCAGCCCTCAATATCACCGCCCTCTTGCCCGATCCCCCAAACTCGGCTTGGTATTACGAAAACGGTCCCTGGTGGTGTGCCACTCATATGAGTAAGCGTTTTCAACAACACCGCGAAATGATGAAAGCTGATTAGTGGAATATAGTCATGCAGGCCCTTACTGTCCTTCTGATTGAGCTATCCTTGGATTGTGTTCACGTGACATTTGACAAGTCTCACATAACGTCATGTGTCGACAGGCTTATCAAATGGCTTGAGTTGATGAAAACTGTTGATGCAGTCAGCGAGGGCGCATACAATGTCGTCACCAAGGTCCTCAGCAAGCAAAGCTCAGACGACGCTCCCAAAAGACATATGTCCCATCTACGTTCAGCAGAAGAACGCCTTCCGCATGAATTGGAGACAATACAGCAAGCACCAAGTTTGCCACAAGCATACCAGATGCCCAGCCATCCACATATATTGCAGCACATGGACAATGCATGGCCCGGCTCCGAAGCAGCCAGTCGAATGCCTTACTTCACACAACCTGACACTGCAAGCTTCTACCAGAACACCGTTCCTAGTTCTGAGTATCTGGCTGGTCCCAACACGGGCTTGTATGAGTTTGGCCAGCCGCAGATGAGCTTGTTTTACGGGAACCCGTATACACCTGTGACGTACCAGTGGGATTGGGAGTCGATGACGATGGATGATACAGGTCACGGACACGGTCCGCCGCAGTACCGGGGACACAGTCTTGGGGGCGAGCCGCCGCATCCATAACTCTCATTGTGTTCCGCAGTGAGTAGATTTTTATTATCACTTCAAGACAAAAAGAATTGTTGGGCCAGGCATGACAAAGGGGCCTACGTAGTGCTTATTAGAGCAACAAAAAATACCTGATTGTCTACAATGAACACCTGTGCTGAATGCTGTGATGATAAGGAACTTGTTTTTCCAAGTAGATGGACTTGCTATTTCAAAAAGACCCGCATCTTGTATGCTCTCAATCCGA
Source organism: Curvularia lunata (assembly GCA_005212705.1). Lineage (NCBI taxonomy): Eukaryota > Fungi > Ascomycota > Dothideomycetes > Pleosporales > Pleosporaceae > Curvularia > Curvularia lunata. The sequence goes on along the minus strand of PELC01000006.1, from coordinate 177,960 downwards.
TACCCTATTTTCCTCCACCATCTGGCACAAAAACCTGTCAGTCTTCACACAGGCCTCTCCCCTCCCTCCTCACAAGCCTCAACCCTAAACATCCCCTCCACAACCTTGCAATCCCTCCCATATCTCTCCACCGCCTCCCTCACCGCCTCTTCCACACTCATAACCCGCACCCCGACAAGCTCATTCTCGACCAGCTGACTAAACGCATCCCCTTCCTCTCCCTGATCCTCCTCATAGAACTGATTACTGACTGCCAGCCCCTTGACCGCCAGCGCAATCTGCTCTCCACCAGGCTCCCCCTGTTTATACTTCTCCAGCACATCCAGCGCGCGCTCCCAAATCACCTCCACGTCTATATTCTCTACCGAGAATGTCTGGTCTAGCACTTTCTCAAGCGTCTGCAGTAGAATCCGCTGCGTGATACTCGATGGCTCACCACGGCGTGCGACGAACGGGCAGATGTGGATTGCGCGATTCATAATGGGTGTAGGGTTGCGTAGCATGGCGACCGCGGCGCGCGCGAGGACGGGCAGCGGCGTCCAATACAAAGGCGTGTTTCCTGTTCCGTAGATACGGGCGTGGGCGGTAGGCAGTGAGAAGCCAGCGGGACCTTTCATTAGCCCTGGTATTTTGTGGTCGTGTTAGATCTTATCCACACTCAAAAAAATCATCAAAAAGGTTTTTTGGGACGGTTTCTGGCACATGCTCTTCGTGCCTCCGACACGATAAACGCCTCTGAAAAAAAAAACTATTAAGATAATAGAAACACAACATACACATATCTGCAAACGGCCCCCCGGTCAAACTCGCCCACGAAATCTTTCCTTCTTTCCCCAACTCCTCCAACTCTCGCCTCATCCTCACCTTCGCGCCTACAAACTCCTCTGGCAGCCGCTGGTACCGCTTACTCTGGATATTGCCCACGAACTCATTTGCAAAGAAGAACTTGACCCCTGCGGCCAGAGCGGCGTCGAGGATAAGGCGTGAAGCTGCGTATTGTGTTGCGCTGCCGGTGATGCAGTTGACGATCGCGTCTTGCGCGGAAACAGCGGTTTGCAGGGAGGCGAGGGAGGCGTAGTCAGCAGTTTTGTGGATGATGGTGGTGGTGCTGGTGGAGGCAGGTGGCGTATAGGTGGAGGTTGGGCGGGTGATGAGGGTTATGGTTGTGGGAGGGCATGAGGAGAGTTGGAGGAGTTCGTCTAGGATGGCGGTGCCGACGTTGCCTCCGGGCTGTGGGTTGGGAGAATAGTGTTAATAAGGGGGACGGACGGCAAGAGAGTCAATGGGAGAGAGGAGGTTTGGCGGTGGTTATTCGGAAGAAAGCTCACGTACACCGAGGATGGCGATGTTTTTTAGTTCCATTGTTGGAAGTTTAGGGTTGGTGTTTTGGTTCAAAAGGCAGTTGTTGATATGATTCTGGTTCTGATGACTTGAGAGTTGTGGACTTTACGACTTTATACCGTCGAGGTATCATCCCGTATCTTTTTTGACTTCAAATATTACAATGTAAGGCAGGGCGTATTAGTCACGTGCACACAATCTTGTACACAATTTTCCTCTTTGGGCCAGTGTCAGTCCAGGCAACCGTAGGCAGCTTACCTCGACTGCTGCCTTGTTGCCTAACGTCGCATCAGTCATCCAGAAAGGCTGCCGGAAATAGAATTCGAGTCGGCTCGGGGCTAGACCAGCGTCCGAGGATCTAGAAGTGCGCTTGTCTTAATCGAGCATCGTGGATTGACTAGTTACAGCGTTTGCTCACGTGCCATGGTCGGCATTTGAACTTGTCAGGTCGCGTGGATCAAACGCCGAAAACGTTGGCCACCTTTGGAATCTGGCACCTCGTGTTCATGTGAAAGGTAGAATATCCTAAATTCATGCCGAAGACGATAGAAGGTTTGATCGAACAGCTCTTCTCGTCACTTGCATACGCTTGCCTTGCCAGCTTGTTTGTGGCGCGGGGTGTGGAATCAGTGTATGACGATGGCGGGGCAGAGGATTGTGGCGGGGTACGAGTACCGCCAAACCAGTACCTATCACAAAAGAATCTTGACAGCAGACAGCATTCTGGCAAAAGAACCAGGAATATATCCAGACGAACAAATCACCGCATTATATCCCTGTGAAGCGGCAGCTCGGTCCGAGATGTGCCGGTTAGAGAAGCTCCGCTGGCGGAGCAGGGCCGCGCGCAATAAAAAGGACCCAAATGCCGCTTTGCTGGAGGTGACATTTCCCGCCCACTCGTCGCTTTTGATTCTTCCTTCTGCTGTGTACTGACAGCCCTCGAATCCACTTACTTTGCTGTCTTTGTCTTGCATACACATTCATCATGTCTCAACGAGCGGCGCTACTAATTGGCAAACTGGCACACGCCCAGAAAGAGTGGCAGGAGTGTGCTAAGGTCGCATCCAAGCTACACGAGTACCCCGATGGCAATCGCGAAGACTTCATCTCTAGGTGCAAAAGCGGCGAGTTCGACGGTGTTTACGCCCTCTACAGGAGTAACGACTCCAACCCCATTACCGGAGACTTCAACGCTGAGCTCCTCGACGTACTTCCCAAGAGCTTAAAGTACATCTGCCACAATGGCGCTGGATACAACAATATTGACGTGACGACATGCACAAAGAAGGGTATTGCGGTGTCAAGTACACCAATCGCTGTCAACGACGCAACTGCCGATGTCGCAATCTGGCTTATGCTCGGCGCCCTGCGAAACATTAAGCAATCATACATGGCCGTCAACAGCGGTCAGTAGTCATTCCCAAATCTTGTTTGATTTCTGGCTGACACGTGAAATCAGGAAAATGGAGGGGCAACTTTTCGCTCGGACACGACCCAAAGAACAAGACGCTCGGTATCCTAGGTATGGGCGGCATTGGCTCAGCCGTCGCCCACCGCGCCAAAGCATTTGGCATGAAGATCCAATACCACAACCGCCGCCAGCTGCCGGCCAGCGAAGAGAACGGCGCAACGTACGTGAGCTTTGAGGAGCTGCTCAAGACATCGGACGTGCTGAGCTTGAACCTCGCTCTCAACCCTTCAACCAAGCACATTATCGGCAAGGAGCAATTCAAGGCGATGAAGGATGGCGTAGTGATCGTGAACACGGCACGCGGCGCGCTGATTGACGAAGCGGCGCTCGTGGACGCGCTCAAGAGCGGCAAGGTATGGACCGTCGGCCTCGACGTCTTCGAAGAGGAGCCCAAGATCCACCCTGGACTACTGGAGTGTGAGAACGCGGTACTGCTGCCGCACGTTGGAACGGCGACATACGAAACTCAGGTACGTGCATTGGTTTATGCAGGGAGATTAGGCTGCAGATGATGCTAACGATATGCTAGCGCGAGATGGAGATCCTGGTGCTGGATAATCTCAAGTCGGCTATTACGAGCGATAAGCTTCTGACGCAAGTACCGGAGCAGAAGACGGAGAAGGCGAATATCTAAAGGGCGATGCATGCGGATTGGCTGGATATGTTAGATAGACTAATTGACGAATTACGGTAGAGTCAAGGATGTGTCTTTTCTGTCGTCTTGTGTTGTATAGCTTCTAGTCCTTGTTGTGTAGGCGGATCTGCATAACAACATCGATATCGATATCTAGGACCAGCATTTATGAGCAGTATCTATGACATCAACAAATGTCACAACACAACTCTAATTTGTTGAGTTAATACATACTTCACTTCTCCTCCAGCGGACACTTACAGATAATTGCGGAGAAAAAAAAATATGGGATGCAGGGTCGGTCTTTGAGCGGGTCGTGAAAATGGCGAGAAGTTGTTCAGCTCGCACGACCCTGTGGCTTGCTTCGGTATTTGAATCAGGAACACCATTGACCGTCGTACGATGGCATTTGTCTTGTTCTCAACCAGGATATCGCAGCCTCAAAATACGTGGAAAAAGTATCCGCGCAGCTGCTAAACATTTGCAATTATGCCGCTCCACATCCCGAGATATAGAGCAACCAGAGTGTTGGAAAGCATGCAGTTGCAGATCGTTGTAGTCCCTCGCCGAATGCCGCAGCAAATAGTACATCGCCACACCAACTTTATCTCCGCCCAACGAGTCTCGCAACGTTAGCTCTGCGTAGCCATATCAAATTCCATTGTCAGGAAATAATTCAGAATGACTCTCGCAACGCCAACCCGACATACTATGCGCTTTCCCGGCCATCTTCCTACGGGCAACCCACCGACCGGCATTTGACACGCCGTGTCCGTCCCCGGTGCGGCTCAACCTCCGCACCAGAAAACCGCGGTGGGCAGAAGCGGGGCCCCGCCAACCACACAAGTCAGCGTGGAGTGGAGACTCCACGACAAACTAGTTCCCCAAACCGGTTTACCTCTCTCGTCTGTCCGCCCCCCCGCGCACATGAGAGGCGAAAGATATGTGTGCAACGTCACCTGTGAGCCGAGGGAGAGGTAATGCCAAGGCGCAGGCCTGACGAAGCTCGCTTTTTGGTCTCTCCACTGCGGGTTTTGAAGTCGCATGGGGGTAGCGAGAGTTCAGCACCTGGCTTTGAATGCGGGTTAAGGTTCTTTAAATGCGTGTGCACCGCCAGCATTTAAATCTGCATCCAGCGCTCCTCGTCTCCTTCGACTGGATTGAAAGCATCTTGGTCGAGTAACGATTCGGCCTATCCCTGCGTTGCAAGATCGCTAGACGGTATTCAGACCGCTATTTGTGTCACGCCGCGGCTTTTCTCTTTTTCCTCTTATTTCCTACTGCTGACGGCATCACCGTGGACGCGCATTGGACGACGACGACGGCGTCGGGACAAGAATTATGGCTAGGCTCAACATGGCAGAGGTCTGGGCGGACATCAAAACGTACCGCCGAGCCTACCTGCTTACAGCGGTGGCCTCATTTGGCGGCATGTTGTTTGGCTGGGACACGGGCTTGATCGGGGGTATGTGTAGCTGTTATAGCATTACCTAGACGTGCCTAGGAGAGATGGTCTTGTGCTGACTGCTCATCAGGTGTCCTGACCATGGACTCGTTCCAGCATTCCTTCAACCTGGACAAGAACAGCCCAGACTTTGCTAATCTCCAGGGCAATATTGTGTCTGTTTTGCAGGCGGGCTGCTTTTTCGGCGCGTTGGCATCATTCTACGTCTCAGACACATTTGGGCGCAAGCAGGCGCTGATTATTGCCGATGTCATCTTCATTATTGGCTCGTTGATTCAGACGCTGTGCGGGCTTGGCACGTCGAGTCTTGCCCAACTCTATGTCGGACGAGTGATTGGTGGGTTTGGTGTTGGCCTCATCTCTGCCGTTGTGCCTACATACATTGGAGAGAACGCACCCAGAGCGATTCGAGGCCGTTGTATTGGATGCATGGTATGTTTTTAGTGAATTTGCTCATTGGAGTTGGACTAATAAAAACAGCAACTTTTCAACGTCACTGGTATCTGTTTGTCCTTTTTCGTCAACTACGGTATGGCTCTGCACATTACTAGCCCAACAGATCCCACCAAATGGCGAGTGCCTTTTGCTCTACAGATGCTGCCCGGAGCCATCTTGCTAGCGGGCATTGTCTTCATGAATGAGTCACCCCGCTGGCTCGTGGAAAAGAACCGCCACCATGATGCAGCCAGGGCGCTGGCCACAGTCCGTGGCAAGAGTATCGACGACGCGGAGGTTATCGAGGAGCTGGATGAAATTATTGCAGACTTCACTGGCCGTGAGAAGATGCCCATGATTGCCCAGCTCAAGGCTTCTGTGTCTGGCAAGAAGATGTTCTACCGCTCGTCCTTTGTCGTCATTCTCATGTTCTGGCAGCAGTGGACTGGCACAAACTCGTGAGCAGCCCTGGGTACCCAATGCTGTACATGCGACGGGTTGCTAACTCTTGAGCAGGATCAACTATTATGCCCCGCAGATTTTCCGGCAGATCGGCCTCACTGGCAAATCATCGGGCCTATTTGTAAGTGGTAGAGCAGTATGCAGATACGTTGTGAAACGGTGCTAACGTGTGGACTAGGCGACTGGTATCTACGGCATTGTCAAGATCGTGGTAACGGCCATCGGCCTCATGGCGTTTACCGAGCAGCTCGGACGCAAATGGTCTCTGATCATCGGGTCGCTCGGCCAGGCGTTTGCCATGTTCTACATCGGCGTCAACCAAGCGGTGCACCCACCCAATGGCGATCTGGACGGCAACGCAATCTTTGCCATTACATGCGTGTACCTGTTTGTTGTCTTCTACTCATTTGGCTGGGGACCCATTCCATTTGTGCTGGCGTCTGAGTGCAGTCCGAACCAGGTGCGGTCGTTGCTCATGGCGGCCTCGCTCATGACCCAGTGGCTGTTCAACTTTGTGATTGCAAAGATTACACCGCTGATGCTGGACGATATTACGTACGGAACATTCCTTTTGTTTGGGTCGCTGTGTATGGTCATGGGCGTGTGGGTAGTACTGTGCGTGCCAGAGACGAAAGGGGTGCGCCTCGAGTCGGTTGGCGAGCTGTTCGAGGGCAACATCATCAGAGGCTGTATTCAGGACACGATTCCTAGCAAATCACGAGCCAAGCAGCTGCGGCGCCGTCATGCCACTGCCAGCGACGACAGCTCGATCAAGGGCGCGGGGGGCAAGGCGACACGCGTGGAGCAGATCGAGGACGCATAGGGCAGCAGCGGCAAAGCGATGGCAAAAAGCAGCTGCGGGCGGCGTCGAGTGCTTACGTCGCAGCGCATGTGGCGGGTTAGTGTACTATGTAGTAATGCGACATGTTTCGGTAATGGTAACACAGCTAGTATACAGCAAGATGCCCAAACCATAAGGCTTTGGTGGGCTCCGCACACATGACAGCCTCTTACAAGACGTCGCCGCCGTCGATGAGAGGCAGGGATGAGTACAACGTGTCCGTACAGTGAAGATCGTGAACCGAACAGGTCGTTGATTCGGGCCGCGCATAGCGAGCCATTGCAGAGCAGGTCACGGGGTTGCCCTGGCCGGCGAGGCTGGGCAGCAGGCGACGGACAGGGCTATGGCTGCCTGACGGGCGGCCATGTACCTGTAACGGTGTGTCTGGGAACGAGGCGAGGGCCCAGCAGAGCACGACGACCGGAGCGCGGGCCAGAGTGAAGCGTGGCGGGCGCCGGTGGGCAGCGGACAGCCTGGTCGCGGAGTGGGGTGATGATATCTACTACGGATGGACTTGGTAAGCAGTATACAAGTAGACAGGCGGACAGGTACGTACTAGGCGGCGCGGGCAGAAGAAAAAAAAGCTGCAGTGGCAGGGATTCAGGGTCTGGCGGGCCCAAGCGAGCAGCGATGACATAGTGCGGTCAGCAACCTCGAAACCAGGCCACTGGCGCCGTCGTCCTCTCACAGCCCAAACCCACGCCTCGTACATGCTCTCTCTCCCACACACTCTCGCACACCCACACGCATACTAGCCGGCACATACATACGCACGCATCCTCACCCTCACCGCATATCCTCCGCACGCCCATCCTTACGCCCACCCGCCGCCCGCCGCCCGTCGCGTGCCCTTCCCTCCCCGGCGCCCTACATACCCCATTGCCCGCCTCACTCGCTGCCTCGCCAAGGCTCCACTATTGTGCCCATCTCTCCCAGGCACATCCTAGGGCATCGCCTGCGGACACACACCACCCTCACCCCCGCCCCCTGTCACGCCTCGGCGTCACCACTCGTTGTGGGAAACTTGGGCGCTGCTGCTCTCGTACATCCAAGCCGGCAACCGGTTCGCGCCTCCTAGTCGTTGTCGAGCCACGATACTCCTGCGGTGCCCCCCCTCCCGGCACTCGTCCGGCATTGAGACGCTTTTATGTACGTCAAGCTGCGGCTTCATTCCTTCGCCAGTCTCCGAGTTTCTAATCTGCCTCGTTTGCCCTCGTTTGTGTCATGTCGGCTTCTTCTTCTTCTGCTCCTTCTGCTCCTTCTTTCTCCGCCTGCTCTTGCCTCTGCTGATCTGACCGTTTCACCCCCGGACTAACAATATGTTGGGCAGCGTTCTCCTACCCACCAGCCCGCTGGGCCCAAGGGGCACTACTTATTCCCCCACCGCTGCGCCGCCCCTTCCCCCGCGTAGAAATAGCCTAGCCACGGCGCCCGCTGCCAAAACCGCTGCCAAATCCACGCCGCTGCACATCAAGACGGTCAAGCTGTCGGGCACCATGGAGTCGCGGTACACCCGCCCCTCGTCTCCCCGAAGGGCCTACGGCAATCCCGCAAGAGCCTCAACCGGCGGCTTCGCTGACCCCTACTACGACTCGTCGTATTATGCCCGCCCCAGCTCACCACGGGCGAGCGTCGATCGTTTGGCTGCGGCCTCGTCCTACCACTCACCCTACTGGAACCAGCCCACCAGCTCCCTGGCTGCTGCCCGCTCCAGCAACTACAAGTACGACTCGTACACAACCCGTCCCCGGCGCAACACCAACGATCTGAGTCGGCCCAATGTGAGCACCAGTGCCCTGCCCCAGACGTCCCTCCCGCTCCGCACCCCCTACTCGCCCCACACCTCCAGCCATGCCGACCGTCCCAGGAGCCCTTTGGCCTCTTCCTACGACAAACGGGGCGACACGTACATTACCGGAGGTTCTTCACGGACCCATAAGAAGGTCTACAGCGTCGACGACACCAGCCACTTGACCAAGTTGGTAGCAGAAGTCGACGCTTCGCGCCACCATACAGATAGGGGCTACAACGTCACGAGCGGTGGCCGTACCTACCACGATAGCAAGCCTGTGCCGCGTCTCTCAGACATGAGCAACGACGGTTATTCTTACACAGATCCCGCAAGCATGTACCGCGACACGGAGCCTGCGTGGCGACGACCACGTGCTGGCAGTATCGAACGCAGCTCCCGCCCTACGAGCATGATCAACGAACGTCCACCACGCTCCTCTACCAGGGAGCTCGGCCCCCCACCATCAACTCGAGGTTTTGATAAAATCCACAGCGCTCCACGGGCTCATGGCAGATCGTCTTCGATTGACAGAACCCCCGTTCCCAAGTACGACCCCTACCCAGACGCACACCTTGGTCGATCATCTTCTACACGCTCGCGGGCCCCCGCAGCCGTCCACCAAGAGCCTCGCGAGCACCGTCGTGATACGTACCGTGACGACTACGCACGCCGCGATGTTGAGAATAAACGCCATACCACCGCTTTCGAGGACCGTGACGTCACTTCTCGAGGATTCGGCATTGCCACCGGTCCCCCGCCCCTGGCCCACGACCACCACGCTCTGGATAGGCAACCTCTCTACCCCCCTCAAGAGCCTCTTCGGGCTCGGCCGCAGGAACCTGCTAGCTCGTACTATCAGCCTGAGCGTGCGGAGGCTCGCATGCCTGAAGCTCGCAGCTCCCGTGACCGCGATGTCCCTGCCCCTGACTATGACCGCCGCCCTCGTGAGCGGGACCATGGCAAGCATGAAAAATACGAGAGCAATGGCAGTTTTGTTCCAACTGCCGCCGGCGCCGTCGCTGGCGTTGCTGCTACCCTGGGTGCCGCTGGTTACATGAAGGCTCGGGAAAAGGAGCGAGGCAGTGACCGAGACTCTTCCGGAGAACGCGAACGCGAGCGTCGAAAGGAGTACGATGAGCGTGATAGGCAGGATCGTCCCGATGAGCGACGCGAGAGAAAGTCCGAAGGTCGTCGTAACTCACTAGCACCAGCGCCGGTCGCCCCTGTCGCTGCCGCCGCCCCTACTACCGCTCCCCCCGCTCCTGCCCAGATTGCCGCCCCTGACTATCCACCCTATCCCGAGCCAGATCGTAAATATCGTGATCGCCGACACGAGGACGACGACAAGGAAAAGGTTCCCGCTAGGAAGGTTCCGTCACCTGAGGGTAGCGGCGATGAGCGGCCACGGCATTATGTTGACCGGGACGCTGAGAGGCGAAAGGAACCTGCTCCGCAACCGGCTGCTGTGGATCCAGATGAAGAGTACAGAAGACGGATCCAGCAGGAAGCCGAGCGTGCCAGCCGTAGCAACCGTGATCGAGAGAGTGATTCTGACCGGGAAAAGGATCGGCGACGCAGAAAGGAAGAACGAGAGAGGTCCCGGTCTAGAGCTCCAGAGGAGCAACCACGTGCATCCCCTCCGAAGGACGCCCCCAGCTCTCGAAGTGACGAACGTTCGTCTGCCACCCACAACGGAGGCTTGGTGCAGGAGCCTGAGGCTCTCGACAAGGAGACAGAGCCTGCCAGCAAGAGCGTGCAGATTGTCGAGCCCCCCAAGGAGCCTGTGGCCCCTGTCAAGGGCATTCTTCGCAAGCCTACTGCCAAGTTTCCAGAAGACCCAGAGCCTATCCGCGAGGGCGTAGCACCCCACAAGGACGCTCTCAAGGGCAAGGATATTCCTGTTGGTGCTCGCTGGACCAGGATCGATCGCCGTCTGGTCAACCCAGAAGCCTTGGAGCAGGCCAAGGAACGGTTCGAAGAACGGATGGACTGCGTGATTGTGCTCAGAGTCTTGACGAAGGAAGAGATTCAGAAACTCGCTGATCGTACGAGGAAGATTCGCGAGGCACGAGGTGAGTTGATCAATGAATCGGAAAGAGTGTCAGTGCTAACAAACCTCTAGAAGACAGTGAGTACGATCATGAACGACGAGAGAGAGAGGATCGCGATAGACGAAGTCGCCGCTCCAGGGACGACGACGATGACGATGATCGCGATGATGACCGTGACCGCTACCATCACGAACGCGAGCGTCGTCGTCGTTACGATGATGACAGCGACTACGATGACCGCGATCGGTCCAAGAATGGAGATAGGTGATGAGTAAACGAGCTTGTGCATTGGAACCAAACGCTTTCTAGTTTGGAACATGCACTCGCGCTCATGTCGACGAAGACAGGAAAACCTCAGTTCTAAAGATAAAAGCGTCCTTTCCGGAAACGATGTGGACAGAAGAACTATGTAACAGTATCGTGGACCAGAATATCCAAGCGTCAGCAGCAAGCAAGAACAACAAATGCAAACAGCGTGCCCAACCTCAGCCAGCGTCTATTACAACAAACTCAAGCCCGGTTATCGTTATTTGATTCGAGTCCGCCACAGCAGGAACATATTAGGCAATACAGTCTCGTATCCTCATTTTTCGGCGCAAGAAAGGAGTCAGAAAATGTCTCCTGAACAAGAACCGCATAGCTAAGGTACTGAAAAGACTACCAAGGCACATTTGTCTTCAAGTTTCGATTCCGCAGCGCCTTATTGTTACTGGGTATAGAGGTTTCAGCGCTTTGGCAGTGCTTTTTGGTTTAGTCTTTTTCGCATTAGCTATGGCGCATGGGGATAGATAGACTATGAGATGGAGAGATCGGGATGAGCAATGCCTTTGTGTTCATGGTTTCGTTTCTCTGCTTGTTGCATGTGCTCTTATTTTCAGACAAACCTTGGGTAGGAACCGAATGTGAATATTCTGTCACGAATGGCTTTTCCACACGAGTGCTGTGCCTAGAAATTGTGAGTGGTTGTCGCGTGACCCACTTATGTTCTTTTAATTTCTTTCCTTTTGTTTTGGTCGGAGAATGACGGTGTAGCTTCTCTCATTCCCCCTTATCCCATCCTTTCTTAGACACTATTTCACCACCCCTCATTGACTCGTACTTTACCATTCTCTCCCTCCTTACCTCAGCTCACATCCACACCCTCCCAATATTCCTCACCATCCACCCATATACTGCACAAACACGCGCGTGATACCATGCCAACCTACGCCAACAACGCCAATGACGTCTAGCCCAGGGGCACCCACCACGTGCACCTTTCCCTCCCGACATGACCCCCCCTACGTCGCGCTAGCTAGCCAAGTCGCGGCTCTCTATTAGCGCAGGATATACATGCGTAGGTATGTATGTAGCGCACAGTGCAAAAGACGCAGGGCAAACCCCTCTCTTTCTGTATACCTCTGTAGTCAAGTAAGGGTCTACACACATGGCTCGAGGATGCAGGGTTCGATGAATCCCTTGGGTCAGATTTACCCTGAGAGTTTTGTTTGGGGAGCCTGATTTTGGTTTGGGATGACTTCACTGTTTTAGCGTGGAAAATATGTGGAGTGAGTTGCTTTTTTTGGGTACGGGTGCGTAGCGTGATGGGGATGGGGACGGGGAAGGGTTGGTGTGAATGTGAGGGAGTGACGTAGGCTGCTGGAGGCTGCTGGAGGCGGCGAGAGGGTTGGCGTATGGTGGGTTGTGGGAGGAGGTGGCATGTGGTGTTGCGTTGTTGCATGTGGTGTGCTGGGGGGTGTGAGGTATGGTGGAGTTTCTTGCTTTAGTGTGCGTAGCTGGTGCTAGTTGGGATTATTGCTTCTGCAAACAAATTTGCCTGTCCTGTTAAGAAGTCCATGTGACTGCATTTATGGTTTGATTCATTGCTTCATGTATCACACACCTCGTATATCCTACAACACCTGCTACCTACTCCTGCAACCGATAGACAAAATCCGCCGGCGCGCCAGTACTAAGTAACTCTTCCGGAACCATCTGGTGCAATCCACCCTCGCCAAACGCAAAGTCGTTTTCAATCTGCATAAAGAGATACTGATCTGCCTCGTCTAAAGTCCAAGACCAAGGCTTTGGGCTGGCTGTCGACGGCGTGACTATCCCTGATGGCTGCGCGTTACGAGTCAAACTACCATCAGTAGCTTGTTGTACCGAGTGCTGAATACTAGAAGATGTTGCAGGTGTATCGGTTGCCTGGGCTGCAGCCTCAGGGTTATTGCCGGCTTTGTCCGTCTCCATGGTCAACCGAGACGCTGTGTCTCGATCGAGGTAGTGGAAAAATAACTCCAAAACCCAATTTGTTACTTCCCATGTCTTTTGCAGCTCCTGCAGTCCCAGGAGGCACAGTTTCGCTCGGTGCTCTGCCAGTGCACGGTTGATTCCGTTTGAGCGGCGAAAATTCACTACATGGATACAGAGTGTGTTGAACAAATTTGTGATGACGTGCATCTGCGCATGACAAATGTTACCATCCGGTAGCATGTCCTCGACTATGCGCGAATTGCGCGCTGCAGCTTGAAGGGCGACGTTCCCTTCGGTTGCTGCACTGCGGCTCTCGTCCATGATGAAGCTGGTTCGATGGAGAAGAATGAGCAGATTGTTGTACGCTAGATGAAGCATGCTAGCCTGGAAATTCGGTACGTCTCCAGCATCTGTGTGCAGCCGCATGGCGCTAGGAAGGTCATCCCTCCACTGGTATAACTCATCGCGAAGCTTCGTTGTGTCTTCGAGTGTCAGTGTACGTCCGGGCAGATAGCCAGCATCGACTACGCGGCCGAGGAACACCGCCAACTGCACCATACTTATTGCATAAGTAGTCGAGCGATGGCGGTCTTCTACCGGGGCTGATGATCGAAAGGCATTAGCAAAGTCGGAGTACGACAAAGGCTCTACATCGCAGTCCATGTCTCGTATCCGGCATGGCAGACCCAAAGCGGACGCACATTGTCTCTCGCGAACATAGATAGCCCACCAAAGTCTTCTCTTGATCCTTGTTAGTTTTTCTTCTGCATTTCCTCCACGTCGATGCAGTGCCCGCGTTTCTGATAGGCTGATGGCTGTCCCAAGCCAGTGGCGCGCGTCTTTTTCCAACAACGCGCCAGCTCTCCAAAAGCTCATCAGAAACAAGGCTTGAATGACAATGATCTTGTTGGTCTCAACAGTCGCATCGTAAATGTCTTTTGCCCGGATGTAGAAGAACCACTTGGCTCGATGACGATTGCCCCAACCAAGTCTGGTAAGTGTGGATTCGTCGCAGTGGATTACGCCAATGAACAACATAGCCTGTACAAGCAAAGCAGAAAATTCAAACAGGTGATACGAGTCCCAGAAGTCCTCTTCGTCAAGGATCGCAAAATGCGGGTGGAACCATTTGAAGTACGCTTCTAGCAACTCTTCTCGGATATGGGCTGGAGGAAATGAAAACACTCCCTCTGTTTGCAGAGCCTTTTTCCTGGCAGCACGTCGCTCGGCCTCCCATTCCGGTACGTTTGCGTCTGCTCGTACAGCACTAGGAACGGCATGGCGGAAGCAAGATTCACGGCGCTCGGCAGCAGCAGCGGTAGGCTCCCCTGTCACATAACGCAACGAGCTGGATTCGCCGAGGAAGACCGCATCGTCTTGCTGGGAAGTTTCAGGCCCTGGATGATTTTTGCGTTGTTCCGTCGAGATTGGTAGAGCGGAGAATTGATAATGGCTGCCAGTGGACGGCACATGGGTGTTGACTGGACTGTTGAAGTTGGAAGATAGAGATGCCAGAACGTGCGATGCCGCAACCTCGTCCTCATGCCGTTGCGGGCTGAAAGTCGGCGGATTCGGTGGACTATCCTTAAGTCAGCCTCCATCTTTGATGTACAGCATACAAGGATCTCAGCATACGTTTTGCTGCGAGCCTCAGCCTCACCACGCGGCTTTCTGATGTGCTTTCCGCGCTTTGATTCTCGGGTCTCACACTGCACCTCGCCAGCTACACAGTTGGTACAAGGCTGTCGATCAGTGACATCGCATTTCACTCGCCGCGCATTACATGTCACACATGCTAGTTTCGCGCGCTTGCGCGGCCGTTCAGACATGCTGTTTGCCGAAGCGTGAATTTTGAAAGAAGCCGAAGTCGGTTATCAGGCTTTGACTTGGCGACAGCTGGGTCTTGGCAAAGTTGTGGTTGCGGAATCGTCAGCAGGGCATTCTCAAGAAGACATATTCCATGCGACTCGGTGTTGAGTACTTTGAGAACAACGTATAACTTAGAGCAAGGATATGCGATCTTGGTGTTCCATCTCCTCCGATATGGGCAGGTGTAGGTGTGAGAGTGAAGCACCTCGTTATCGATATCGGCTATTATGCGTCGGCCTAGAGCCCATAAACGCCCGCTCATCGTGAACAACTACGGTATATAGTCAGTGAATCCATTCACGTCACAGGATTACGAGTTCGAGGGGAATTTCAGCCATGACACACCTCGCACGTCGACTCTTCACAACCACGTCTCGCAACCAAGCCTCCGCATCCGAGGCATGCGACGAAATCCTCACCCGCTTCCAGAAAGGCCCAGTCTCTATCCGGAAGCAGCTTCTTGATGCAAACCAACTCCAACTTCTCAGCATAACACTGAATCGCACACCTTCATCCTTCAATCCACCTCCAACGGGAACACCCGTCCCGCCAGGCTACCATCTTGTTTACTTCACACCATCCATTGTCGAATCAGAATTGGGCTTGGACGGTACAGATCGCACCGTCAATCCCCTCAGCCCATTCACAAGACGCATGTGGGCCGGAGGCGAGCTGAAATGGGCAAAAGACCGCAACGCACTATTGCGAGTCGGCCAAGAAGTCCGCGAGACGACCAAACTCCTGAGCGCAGAGCCCAAAACACTTAAGAATGGCGGAGAAATGCTTGTAGTAGGAGTCGAAAAGACATTCTCTAACGACCACGGTGTTGCCCTGATAGACCGTCGTAACTGGGTGTTTCAACGCGAACTTACGCCTGAGAATCCGATGAAAGCCCCGCAGAAGCCCGAACAGATGCCGTTGCCGACGGGACGGTATCAACGGGATTTCTGCCAGACGCGAACTTCGCTTTTTCGCTTTTCAGCGTTGACCTTTAATGGGCATAAGATACACTATTTGCCCGAATGGTGTAGGGAGGTTGAAGGTCACCGCGATGCTGTGGTGCATGGACCGCTGAACCTGATTAACATGCTGGATTTCTGGAGAGATACTAGTAAGAACGGGGATACAGAGGCTGCACCGGCTTCCATAGCATATCGAGCCATGAGCCCACTATATGTTGAAGAGCCTTACCGCATATTGTTGAAAAAGAGCTCGATGGACCAGCAAAGTGACAACGATTCTCGGGAATGGAATGTAGAAATCTGGGATAGCTTCGGAAAGCAGAACATGAAAGCAACGATCGTGGAATAGGCTCACTGACTAGCTGTCCATGATGCCGGGGGGTATTATTCTAAGGTCAGCATAAGCCATAACACCATCTATCTACCAGGCCCAAATGTGTCTCCTCCCAATGCAATTATATAAAGTCATGACACGGAACCATAAATCGAATTCTTTTCGTCTTGCTACTCTTAAGCCCATTTACCGAGAACACTCATGAGAACAAGTCCGGCAATCAGGGCGATCATGGCGCACAAGGTTCTCATAAAACCCGAATTCATCAACTTGCCATGCATCCAGTCTCTTGCTAACATCTCCACGATACCGACCCATGCAAGGATACCAGACGAAAGCGCATCGAGCGTTCCGATAGCAATGAGAGTGCTGGGGTCACTGCCGTTGAAGTGGTCGAGCACGCCAATGCCGATGGCCATGCCAATGGGCGTGATGAGTGCAAAGATACCGGCCATGATGAGCTTGTTCAACGTGCCTGCTGCGGCTTTGGGGAGTTCGGCAATGCAAGTTCCAAGTGCGATGCCTTCAAACATCTGGTGGAAGAGGATGACAATGAAGAGGGTAATGAAGAAGGCATCGCTAGCCACAACGAGCGTAATACCAATCACTGGGCGAGGTGTTAGCTGGGTAGTGGCATGGAGAGCAGCGTAAACTTACGGATTGAGTGGAAGATGATACCGGCCTCCAGATTCATGACATTGATCTTCTCTTCCATGGGTGTAGCCTTGCGCACAGGTCCATGCGTATGTCCACCATGGCTGTGGCTAGATCCATGATCCGAGCTAGGAGCAGAAGAGACTTCGCCAGTCTTACTGTCGGCTGTAGCAGCTGCAACCTCCGTGTTGTCGCCTGCATGCTTGCCCTGGCGCCACTGGACAAAGCGAGCACCAAGGTAGTCTACCAAGAAGGAAAGAAATAGACCAGCCATGAAGATTGCAGCAGTAGTACCCTCGTATTCAAGCTCACCAAGGCACTCGTTCGAGAACATGAGGTCGGCGTGGGTGAAGAGGTGAACGAATGCTGTCGAGATGACAATACCAGTACCGAACTGCTTCAAGACGACGAAAATGATATTGTCATCGCCGACAAGATTAAACTTTCTGGTCAAGATCGGGGTGAAGACACCGATAGCGCTTGTGACGAGGATAACGAAGAGAAGACCAACTCGAAGACCAATGTTGTAGTCACGATCAGGGGCTTCGCATACTGGGCCAGAGCTTCCGCCAACGCAGTGGGGGATACCAGCGTGTTCATGGCAGTGCTGACCAGCAGTTCCGGATTCACCCGCCGAGTCTGCTTCAGGCTCTCCATGTGAATGCGGCTCTCCTTCGGTGCTGTGCGAGTCTTCTGTATCATTGATGAGGATCTTTACATCTTCGCCAGCGTTGTCGACACAGTACCTGAACGAGTTAATGCCATGTCTTAGACTAAGTCACTGACACCTACATTTCAGAGGAATGTGAGTGACAGTCCGTGTACTCTGCTTGGAACTCCTCGGTGGCTGTAGGCCCAGATACCTGGTACTCCTCATCACCAGCCATGCACCAGCTGTCTAGGTTAGCGTAGTGGCTCCTTTCAAGCTCGGAGGCGGGTACCTACAGAACAGTCGAGTGAGGGTGACAGTCCGACACGGCCGTAAATGTGGGAGCTGAAGACGTAGTAAAGACTGTCGTCGTCTGGTTGGCCACAGGTTTTGTGACGGTCACCGTTGCCGTCTGAGCAGCCACAGTACCTGCGAGAAGCAGGACCGCAGTATGGAGGGCAGAACGCATGGTCGAAGGCATCGTCTAGGAATAACGACTGTGCCTGGTCAAAGATTCGACTGGTGTTTGTACGGTGAAAAGAGACCAGCGCACACCTTCCTGATATATTGGGGTCAAGACTCGGTGATATGGGCGGAGCGGAGCAGAAGAGCCGTGAAGGCGCGGCGCAGACCCTCCCGAGCCTGAGACGAGCCTTTCGATATTGCTCTATGCATTCGGAAGGCGCCATGGCTGTGCTTGGCGTTGAGTACCATGTTGGATGATTTCCCTTGGCGACTATCGACGTCTCGGCGCATATCGAATCACGGCGTGCACTCTGTCTTTCAACGTGCCCAATACCGTTAAGCGTATGCTGTGGATATGCGGGTATTTTCCCACAAATAGGTGGTACACGTCTTGGCAGTGTGCGTTGGTTGGGTTCCTGTATCGTTGGATTAGTGGGTCTCACGTATGACCTCCGTAACCAAAACCGCCATGTACACTGACAGTTGACGTGCCAAAAGAATGGTTCTGCTGGTAAGCGTTTTTGGTTTACATTTCCATTCTTCCGGTGTGGGACCCTCAGTGACACTCTGCTAAGCCATTTGACAGTCTATTGAGTTTAGTGTACCAATACTTGTCTGTGTCCAGACCCAAGTACCCGTGACTATCTCCAATTCTTCAGCACTGTGATAACATATCACTTAACAAGACACACCTCGTGGGAGGACGTTCGGGAAATAGCTACGGCCCCCGATAATTCTGTCAGTTTTCCCAAACAGAGCCATCTCACCCGGCAGTTTGTTTCTTGGGAGCGAGAATTTCTCTCCATTGGGCGCCCATCATGGTACTTAACTACTCCAAAATCAATCTTTTGAGTGGATAAACAGGGCCTCCATACTCCACGCGGCTGAAAGCCAAGCTTTACCACACGGGTTC
Source organism: Curvularia lunata (assembly GCA_005212705.1). Lineage (NCBI taxonomy): Eukaryota > Fungi > Ascomycota > Dothideomycetes > Pleosporales > Pleosporaceae > Curvularia > Curvularia lunata. Next base: position 159,387 of record PELC01000006.1, on the reverse strand, counting down.
TACGTCAGGCCAAGGACTGAATCCTCCTCTAGTCCCGTGTAGTGTAGCATCGGCCTGTCCAGGCTGCTGCTAGACCTGGTATACGCCTAATGTTGCAGGGCGGAGGCGTTTTTGCCATCAGCTCATCGGTGTTTCTCTCTAGGGTAAGCTCGGTATGTGAGTACCGAGACGAGCATTGCTCACTGGCAAGAGAGCAGCCTGGTGGAATATAAAGAGCCTGTGGCTTGACTCCAAGTATCCCCGCTTAGCATCCAGCATCTCGGGGCTTCCCTTTCATTCATTTAAATACCTAAGATTCGGTCAAGACCCTCAAGTCAACCTTACCATGTCTGCTCGTGTCGCTGCCCTCATGCTCCTCGGAGCCTCCGCCATCATGGCTGGACCTATCGTTCCACGCGACACCTTCACCATCACCACTAGCGAAAACACGCAAATCGCTGTCGGTTCTTCCACATGGAACGCTGGTGCCGTCGACAGCTTCCCCATCCATGCATCTTGCAATGCTACCCAGCGCACGATGCTCCAAAAGGGTCTTGACGAGGCAATCATACTTGCCCGTCATGCCCGCGATCACATACTCCGCTGGGGTAACGAGTCACAGATCTATATAAAGTACTTTGGTGACTCTCCCACCGGCGAGCCAATTGGCTGGTACACAAAGATCGCCGACGGTGACAAGGCGGGCATTCTCTTCCGATGCGACGACATTGACGGCAACTGTCACCAGAGTGGTAAGCAATATTGCTCCCAAATGAGAGACTCATGCGTTACTAACAAGAAGCAGGCTGGGCTGGTCACTGGCGTGGAGCCAACGCCACTTCAGAGACGGTCATTTGCGATCTCTCTTACCAGATCCGCAAGCCTCTCGAGGCCATGTGCATGCACGGCTACAATGTTGCCAACGGCCCCACCAACTACTATTGGGCTTCTGATCTCATCCACCGTCTTCTCCACCTTCCCCCTGTTGGTGAGGGTGTGGTAGAGCACTACACTAATGAGGAGGAGGAGAAGTACCCCAGTGTCATCAACCTTGCAAAGAACAATGCCACCTTCTCTGCCAGAGACAGCGACACCATTCAGTACTTTGCGCTTGAAGCCTACGCTTATGATATTGCTGTTCCTGGTGTTGGTTGCCCTGGTCGCTACGCTGCGGCTAACGAATCCCCCTCTGCCTCTCCTTCAGCCACTCCCTCTGCCACATCTAGTGCATCTGCTACCTCTGCCGCGGCATCCGCTTCGGCCACCGGAGCTACTTCACCTGCTGAGGCCTGTGAGCCCCACAACGACCACTGGTAAGGCACTTGGCCACTTCTCGCCCATACATATCAGCTAATCAAATATCTAGGCACTGTCCTCCTGGAGTTCCTGAGCCTACCTCTCCTCCCTCTTAATCGCTTATTCCGATGTGGTGGCTATGAGAAACGGCTACGACTGAGGGATTGATTTCGACCTTGTTATGAGTCTCCGAGACGAAATCAAGACATCACGATAGATCTTAATGATAATCTGGAATGAAGTCCACATTTACTAAGAAAAATCTATACATTTGTCTGCAACTAAGATTGATTTGAAAACTCCTGGGACTGGTCTGATAGAGCAGTAGTCACAAACGCGCTGTTGCACCTACAGCTCTGCAACACCATGTGAACACATCGTTGGTATTGGGCAAAAGTTGATGGTGCTAAATATTTGACTTTGCTCTTCAATAGGCAACTCACCTCCGCGTTCTGCATCGACCAAGTGACACTCTTAACTGAATTCCAGAAAGTTTGAGCAAATTTTTCTAGTGCTGATGGGCTTGATTACTCAAGGTGATATGAGTTCTGATTTGTATCCATGGCAGAGTTCATCTCTAGACCAACTCTTGAGATCCATGACTTAGCCATGATACCATTTCCTTAGTTCCGTTGCAGGAATGCCTGAGCGGCATGACGCGAGGGCCAATCAGCGTCGGGCTGCACATAGTGTACAATTCCCCATATGCTTCTAGACTCTCCAGAACAAGTATTTCCAGGCCCGCCCACATTTTGATTGGAACAACAGTTTGCATCATTTAACTCTCGGGGAAGCACGTCCGGAGTGCGGAGAATTTGCTTCTGCAGGTAGTAAGCGCGAACCACACTAGCGCCCCGACGGCTTCGGATCCCCAATGTCATCACCGTCTTATATTCCACCCTCGTCCACCTGTGTCAACATTGCAAGCAGAGTTTCGAACATGTCATAGATGTATCTTTACCGCCTATCGGATGCCAAGCCTCAAAATCTTCCAACCTATACCCTGGATATACGAACATTCTTACGATCAGATGAAGACGTGGGTAGGACAGGGTTCGATGGAGAAATGCAATATCGATTGTACCTTGAGCATAGGAAGACAGATGGAAATTCCCAGGACACAGGTATCTTTGAGAACACTGGGTCAAAGCGGGAGGCCATTTTCGACATGTCCGCTGGAAATCCCTTGGCCAACTTCTACGAATAAGAGACACTTCCGGGAGACACATGCCTCCAACAACCAGTTTGTGAAAAACCGTACAATCGAACGCATTTGGAAACTCAGGCTCAAAATTTAACCGAGGCAACTACAAAGCGGTGTGAAAAACACACGTTCCACGGGTGTTCCCGAGTAAATTTAGCCAACGGGCCCGATTTCTCCAAGCCCCCAAAGTATCCTGCCCCCGCAACGTACTTTTTTCAAACTTATGCACAAGCAGGAATCAAGGTTTCCGACCGAACTCTTTTGCACGTACCCCAGTCCTAATCTCTGTAACATGCCACAAGCACAGTCGTCCCAGTGCCTAAGTTCCCGAGAAGAAACACCACAGTTGTAAGTATCGCACCGGGCTCGGAACGCCTAAAACCGCGGATCCTTCCCGTTCCTGGGCCTTGCATTTTCTTCCCCTTCCGGCTCATTCAACTGGATATCTTGATACATCTGACCCCACGAAAACACCGAGGATGGAACATGTCACTGGCAACATCAAAACCGCAAAGGGCTGGCAAACCATGTTGGTAGCAACGAGAGGCGTCTGGACTTCCGTGCCGCAAAAATCTCTACCCATACAGACCCCAAAACGCCTGTTTCTTGCCTTGGTTCACCTTCCGGTTGCGGTAACGATCCTAGATTGGATTTGACATACTTTCTTCAACAACATACCTACCTTACATGGTAACTTCCAGGACATAGCCTTGTACCTGCTGGGTAGGTTGTCATGACCTGTGTTTCAATCCCGTTTGAATGGGTCGCAACCTCTCCAAGTCACTGTATGCTGGTAATACCTCGACAACGCTAGTGTGGAGATCTGCAAAGCGCTTCACTGAGGGATTTGCTTAATGACCTCTACAGAAGGGTTTTTCTCGGGAAATTTAGAACTGACATGCACCTTGTAGCCGGCCAAAAGTCCAAAGTCAATGCCTAGATAGGGAAAATTCTGGTCGTGATCGCATGCGAAATTACTCAATGGAGCCAGTAAACACGCTTGTACCGTCCCAGAAGCAAGGCTGAAACATCAATTCACGCACCACTTACAAGGAAAAAAATTATCCCCATGGCGAAAGTTGTTGCTGCTACCACAGCAGCGTCATAGCTAAACTTCCAAAGTAACATAGGCAGAGTTACCGTTTCCAACCCATAATTTACTCCCCATCCGTCGTTGGTCTCAGATTCAGCCAGAAGAACGTCGAAATAAGCAACCCCATCTCGTGAGCTAGCTCGCGCCCGAATTCCTCCACTTCGCATCCGCAACCGCATGACCTGTTGAGAGGGTTGAGTAAGCGTGTGACTGGCAATTTAAAAGCTGGAGTATAATGGAAGAGACGTACACCAAGGGTGCTGCAATCTTGAATCAAAGCAGCGTAAGAAGTGTCGGCACTGGTGTTAGGAGCAGTGGCTGGAACAACAGCACCGAGAACGGCAGTGGCCTGAAAGGCAAGGGTAACAAGACCGAGAACAAACTTCATGATTTCGGGCTGATCCTTGAGTGTTCCTGAGACAAGTAGGTAAAAGGGAAGATTGCTGTACGTTGGATGGCCTCCTTTTCATCACAGTATAACTCGTTTCTTTGTATATTGTGCTCTTCACTTCACAACACGCTCATTTATCTATGATTTTCTCTCGTTTCTATCCAAATGCGCCCTCTTGCATCTCCTGGGCTTTCATTCCTCTCGTCTTTCCAACCACATCTGAGCCTCTGCACACTCACACATACTTCTACTCTAGGCCTCTATTCGCATCTCCCAGCAAATTCTCAAACTCCATATGCCAGGATTCTTTACGTGCAAATGTCAATCCACGAACTAGACGCGAGGTGGACATTGCTGTATCAGGCCAGCGAAGCGTTCTATCACGACCCCCCGCTGTCCACAGGTTAGACACAATCATCCAAGTTACGTCGATTCGGTTCGATCGGGTACTTGAACCCAAAAAAACACAAAACGGACGAGCTTTTTTGCTATGCTCGCGAAGGGCAGGTGGTTCTCTCAGTCTTCAAGAAAAAGATACTGTACATAGTTCCTTATGCATACCCCAGTGATCCAGCCCTCCTGTACCTGCAGATACGCCACTATACGCGTCCATTGAACTACACCAGTCATCCACGCGAGGCCCACTACCTCGGCAAACAGCATGATCCCCCGTTTCACCCCAATCAGTCTTATCTTCGGTGGCGCCGTTCAGCTGCACAGTGGCAAAATTGCTACTTCCAATCTTCCGCCCCTTACGTATATGTGCTACATTCTCTGATCTGCATCAATGCACAATGTGAAGCTTTCTTTTGCCAAAAAGCCTGTATCAAGCTTAGTTCAAGCAAGTTTGGTATCTTGATTCGCCTACGAATGGATGTGCATGCGTGTGAGGGAGTAAGATGAGATGAACAGGCTCAGCGTAAATCAGGGACGGACCGCCGCGGAGACGCCGCGTGCAGATCGTCCCTGCATCGAAGTGAGAAAAAAGAAAAGAAATCACGACAAGTGTTCGCTCGCTGTTCAGGCGCCCCACACACCTCCTGCATTTTGTGCCTGGAATTGATGTGATTTTGAGTTGCTACTGGATAGAAAGAAGGATATGCTGTTTCGGGGAGCGGAGACAGGTCTCTGCACTGCTGTAGCACGGTTTCAGTGGATGTGGTTACCAGTGATTGCATTCTCTCCTAATGTTTGTGAAATATGTAATATCCGCTGAACTTCTTGAGAATATCCATGTTGACAATCACTCAGCTGGAGCCATTTGCTTTTACCAGCTGTTCAACTTGCGAATCGGTGTATCACCCCAAGCAAAGAGATCACACACACACACACACACACACACACACACACACACACACACACACACACACACACACACACAATTCGAGATAAGAAATCAAATCACATCAAGTGATTCCAGTTTACATTGGTGAGTTGCATAGGCTAATCTCGCTAAGTGATATCGCTAGAATTACCAGAGGAACGGCCAGAAGAAAGTAAAGAGTAAGAAGAATAAAATACAAGCTGAAGCTCGGATGATACTCGGTGCCACAGCTGGATATGACTGGCTGATTCGAGCCAGGTATGGTTATTGCAGCGCATGCGTGGGTCGCCGCAGCTTTTAAGACAAGCTGTACCCCGCTTGACGCTGGCGGCCGAATGTGGCTGTTGTCACGCGTGCCTTAGAGGCGCCAACGACCACTGTGAGACATCATGATGCGCGATTACTGTAAATCGTCCTTCTAAGGATGGGCTTCGCAAAATGCCTCAAGGAGACGGAGGGGTATTGTTCGCGGCAAAGGAAAACCAACGAGATATAAGAAACACCCTGACCATATGCATGTTTCTCCAATGCGGGTATTTCCACCGGCTGACAAGGCCGCGGACTGATTGGGGGGTTGAAAACGCAAGAAGCAGACGTGCCACCAACGTCTCATGAGGAGACGGGTAGACCGCTAGCCATTCGAAAGAGTTCAAAAGCAAGACCAGGCGTCTCCCGTACCATAATTTCAACGTCAGGCCGTAGCGAGAGGCTGGGGTTTGCGCGGAAAGCCTGAATGATAACGTCACGTAGGCCACGGTCCGAGTGGAAGGTGGATTCGTATGCCTCTTGGCACGCCTCTGAAAACTCGGGGCTACTGAGGTGCAAGTCGATTTGATCGGCAAACTTGCTACGCGCAAGCTCTTTCAAGCCAGCGATGCCATATCTGCAAGGAACTGTTAGCTACTGCATGTCATCCGCAACGGCTGGGTGAATGCAAAGGCAGAAGGAAGCTGACGCGTTCTGTTTCGAAACCGCATTTTCTGAGGCTTGGAAACCGCAGTCATTGGTCGGTGTGGCAATCGTAGACAGAAAAGAAAAACAGAACAGAGATGGGCATTCGGTGGGCGGTGACACGGGGGCCAGGCGTCGGGAGCGCTGATTGGTATGGTGCTGATGCTGGTGACGCCATGGCGGGGTTGGTCGGCGTTTGTAAACGCCGTGGGATGCACAGCATCACGGGAAGCAACACTGCAGATGCAGATGCAGGCGGCCCCGCGCGCCAGGGACAAGGATAAGGAAAAGCAAACAAGAAATTGAGGACACAAGGAAAGTGGCACGTACTTCTCAGCGATTGCGTAAACCTTAGCATGTGTGACCAGATGTGTCGACTCAGTGTCCAACTCGGGCTCTGAGTGAACACTCTCAACATCGTCATCTTCAACAAGTTCCTCGGCCGTCGGCGAGGCAGGCATCTTGGTAGAGGTATCAATGTTCTGGAACGTTGGCTCGCTTGGGGGAGGGGTCAACGGCATAGCGGCGGCCACAAGCGCCAACAACGGGTCCTCGCTAGCGGCCAGAGAGAGTTTTCTGGATGGTGTTTGCTTTGGGAGACGTGGCGATCGCAGTGATGTTGGTCGGGTTGATCGCTGCGAAGAGCGGCGCGAAAGTGGTTTCTTAGTGAGATAGTCCATGTGATAGAAGTCTGCAAAGCATCAGCATAGTCCATGGGATTGCCATGGTGGTTTAGGTGCTTACAGTGGATCATGTGTTCCACAGCCTCGGCATCGTCATCGGTCAGGTCAATGACTCCAGTATCTGCTTCTCTGAAGCCGCCCCGGCAGGCGCCCTCGAAAAAGGTTGATCGGGTTGCGAGAAGCAGACGGTGTACTGGGTATCTTTTGGCTCCACAAACGATGGTCAGATCTGAGTACTGGCTGGATTGAAACAGTCTGAAAAGACTTAGCTGGGGTTGGGTAGATGGTGAGGTGCTACTTACGAGGCCAGCGCAGACTTCAGCTCAATCATTGGGGCATCCATCGTGCGAGTGTAGTGTGAAATGGTTGGAATGTAGGCGAGGGGTTTGGTGTGCGTCTTGGTCAAGTCAAGCTGGCGGGAGGAGGCTTTTTGAAGCAGATGTTCCTGGGACCCTGCTTTAAAAGGAAAAAGAGTCGCGGCCAACGGCAGCGTTGTTGTGACTGAGCCCTAGTATGGCTACGTACGCAACAGTGCGTAGGGGTACGTAGGGGTCGGCGATGATCTCACGGAAGCGCCGTGCGGGTCCAAGTGTATGGTAGGGCTGAGCCAAAGGGACCAAACTTGCCGGACCGTCAAGAGGGACGGAGGAGACTAATGGCCGGGCCGACTATCCAGAGCCTATTGTGATCTCAGTGATTGAGTGCAGATCGAGGTGCGAGTGGAAAGGTAAATGCTTCAGGGAGGGACAAGGCCTCTCTTGTATGCCTGCCCGCGCATATGATGCCAGCCATGGCACACGGGCGGCAAATCGCAGAGGCGCACTCATTTGGATGACATGGGCTGGTCCATGGACCGGTCCTAGGCTGGTCACAGGGTGTCCCTTCGTTGCGTCGGCGGCCCAAAATTTGAGCTGACACGCAACGCTTCGCCAGATGGCTTGGCTTGAGCGTAGCGTTCCCTGGGCTAGAACCAGGTTGGGCAACTTTTTACAAGCGTCTCTGGAGCGACAGGGTCAGCACTGTCACGCGAAAGCCTAATGGCCTAGCGGCTGGTTGTGCAATGCCGAACGCGACGTCTGAATGCATGCGAGGCGCAGGAGAGGTGGAGGCCGGCCAAACAAGCGGCTGCAGAGCACAACCAGACACAATTGACCCGGGATATGCAAAAGGCGATGCAGACTCATTTGCTTTGCGTACGAAAGCCCCTCCCGCCGCTACTGACTTACTCTAGGCAGTCGGCGAAACAAGCGTGCCGTACTCCGCGATGGTGCCAGCGAGGCGGGGTAGAGTAGAGTCGATGGCAATAGCAGCACCGAGGAGGACAAAGGGGGAGCTTCTGGGCCCGTGGTGAGGATGCCTGGGGAGGCGCCACAGCGGCAGAGGTGCATCCTTGTGCTTCTCCAAGGAAATATCAAACGTTGTTGCATCTTGCCGCGAACAGAAGACCAAGGAATTATGCCGACGTCGACATTGCTGCTCAGCCTCCGATGCAGTTCTATGCAGGAGTGGGTCTAGAGTGTTGGCCATCAACGCCAATCGTACCAGCGCGAGTTGGGCAGAGTCATCCAGCCGCATTGTGGCGTTGCAGCCGCGAGCGATCGTGGCCTGACAGCGGAGAAGCGAGCATCGTGGCGAGAGGCATTAGGAGTTGTGTGGTACGGATTGGGTTGATGCTTGCGCAGACTCCGAGCAGCGACTACTGCACTTGATGGCGTTTTGATCCTCACGTGCCACACGTGCCATATATCGAAGCGGCCAGACGCAGCACCGACCTCGAGCCGCAAGCCACGTTCCAGGCCTGTGGAAGACAGATCTGATCTGTTTGATCGCTTGGTGGCGAGACTATTGTAGACAGTACCAGGCGGCTGCGAACCAGCTGAGGAAAAGAAAGGGCGTACGCCTTCTGTACGCTGGCAGGGCGTTCGCAGCTGTCGGCCGAGACGCGATTGGATGTGCGGTCGAGACCCAGGCGCACACAGACAGAGGCCCAGCTTCGCCGTGAGACGTGTTTTACAAGAATTCGTGCAATCGCATGTGTGTTGTTGACGAAGGACGAGCTGGACTATTGCCATTGTGCTTTGCCAAGGCCCGCGCGGGAGAGTAACGGGAAGCGGCAACAGCGAAGGAAGCATGGGCCGGGGTAGGTGGGTCGCCCGTCTCGCCAAAGGTTGACGTCGACAGTGATAGCTGCAATGACCACTGAGCCACCGCAAACACGCCGCGTTCCATACACCTGTCTTTTGCCTGACCGTGTGACGCTGATGCGTATGCCTTTGCAGGTTGCGTCCCTCTTGACTAATTAGCGCTTTTCCCTTTCCACCTTCGCCCCCCGTTGCCCAGCTCCCCCCACCCCGAGCAACCCCGCGCAGCTTCATCATGGCCGATTTCAAGCTATCAGCCACTCTTCGCGGCCACGAGGACGACGTAAGCGTAGCCTAGACCATAAAGGCCTTGCATGTTCAACCAAACTAACATGTCGTCCAGGTTCGCAGCGTAGCCTTCCCCTCCCCCGCCTCCATCTTCTCTGCATCGCGAGACTTTACCGTCCGTGCCTGGACACAGCAATCAACGACCCCGCCCGCATGGGACAGCTCTATAAAGACGCACGGCAAGGAATTCGTCAATTCTCTCGCCATTGTCCCGCCGTCGTCCTCTTTCCCCGAAGGCCTGATTGTCTCTGGCGGCAAAGACCAGATCATCGATGTCCGCTCGCCCAGCAAGAACCTCGATGCCGATGCCGACGCACTTCTGATAGGACACGGCAGCAATGTCTGCGCACTCGACGTCAGTGAAGATGGGAGATACATTGTCAGCGGTAGTTGGGACATGGACGCGCGGTTGTGGGAGGTTGGCAAGTGGGGCGAGTCTACCGTGCTACAAGGTCACACAGCGTCGGTATGGGCTGTCCTTGCCTTTGATGCCAACACCATCATTACAGGATGTGCAGACAAACAGATCCGCGTCTACAACACATCAGGTGCTGCATCACCAGTGCGCTCCTTCCAGGCGCCCGAAGTCGTCCGCGCTCTCTGTCGACTGCCTTCGGATCACCCCTCAGGAGCCCAATTCGCCTCGGCCGGCAATGATGCCGTCATTCGCCTATGGACCCTTACTGGAAAGCAGGTGGCGGAACTGCATGGGCATGAAAACTTTGTCTACTCACTCGCCGTCCTCCCCAACGGTGGCATAGTGAGTGCTGGCGAAGATCGGACTGTGCGCATATGGGAAGGCAACCAATGTATACAGACCATTACCCACCCAGCCATCTCAGTATGGTCGGTTGCTGTGTGCCAAGAGAATGGCGACATTGTCACTGGTGCGAGCGATAAACTTGCACGCGTCTTTACTCGTGACCGGTCCCGATATGCTGCTGAAACTGAGATTCAGCAGTTCATCGATGATGTAAAGGCATCAGCAATACCACAGCAGACTGTGGGCGACATCAACAAGGAACAGCTACCAGGGCCCGAGTTCCTCACCCAGCGGTCCGGTACAAAGGAAGGTCAGGTACAAATGATCAGGGAGATGAACGGCAACGTCTCAGCATATCAGTGGTCAGCTGCTGCTAACCAGTGGGTAAATGTTGGCACTGTAGTCGATTCTGCCGGAAGTGGTGGACGCAAGATCTCTTATGCTGGGAAGGAGTACGACTATGTCTTTGATGTTGACATTGAAGACGGCAAGCCTCCATTGAAGCTGCCCTACAACCTCAACCAGAACCACTACGAGGTCGCGCGCAAGTTCATCGAGGACAACGAGCTACCCTTGACATATCTCGACCAGGTCGCAAACTTCATCATTCAGAATACACAAGGTGCAACGCTAGGTCAGAGCAGCGCGCAGGGCGCAGATCCATGGGGCACAGATGCACGGTACCGCCCAGGAGACGCTAACCAAGTCCCTTCGCAACCACAGCCTGCACCATCAGCAACCAAGATACTCCCGCAAAAGGACTACCTACCCATCACAGCTGGTAACCACAAGATTATCTTTAAGAAGCTTACCGAGTTTAACCAAGCGTTGGTCGATGATGGTCAAAAGGGTATATCCCTGAATCCCTCGGATATTGAGCAGCTGAGCGTGACTGTGGGTGCGCTTGAGAAGGGAAATGGCGAGGGCATCGACATCACTGGTGTCGAGCTGCTTCTCAAAGCAGCAACTCAATGGCCTGCAGAGAAGCGACTACCTGCCCTCGATCTGCTGCGACTGGTCCTCGCGTTCGAGGAACCAGCCGCCTTCCTTGTGTCGCCTGAGCAAAGCTTGTTACCAGCCCTTGTCGAATCTGGCGTCTTTAGCGAGTCATCTCCCCCCAACAATACCATGATGGCAATACGATGTCTCAGCAATCTACTCCAGACCGAGAAAGGCAGACTCGTTGCAAGCACAGAGTTTGACACTATCCATCCTTTAGTATCACCATTCCTTGGCTCGACCAACCGCAACTTGATCATTGCGCTCACCACGCTATATATCAATTACTCGGTGCTCCTGAATTCCGAGAACAACGCGGACCGCGCGCTGTCGCTTTTGGACGATCTTTCAAAGATACTCACTACAGCCACTGACTCTGAAGCGGTCTACCGTGCACTGGTGGCGACTGGTACGCTGCTCTGTCTCGGCTCCGATTTTTGCGAAGCTGGCCGCGATATTCTGCAAATTGGTGATGCTGTCACCCGTGCTGAGCAGAAGGTCAAGGAGCCGCGTATCCGAAATGTCGTGGCTGAGATTCGTCAGCGACTGCAGGGATAAAAGGAGCTAATCACTCCTGCGTTCTATATGCAGTCAGATATGTATTATACAGATGGAGAGCCGCGGATTGCATTGCATTGCATGAAGTCAGGCACATCTTCTCTTTTGCTCGGGTATAGATGGAGAGGTGCGTTGGGATGATGCAACTGAACATGTGCTTAGCACCTGGAGTGGGGCACCAACGGCGATACACTCTACATACACATGCATACGCCCTGGGTATGCGGATAGTCTTATCAAGGTCCAAGCATGCAGCTCAATACTCTTTTGTCAAAATCCACATATTTTACCCTGTCATAGCTTGCATTTTGCGGTCTGTTTACAAGAAGATAGGTCTCCAAGGTGTCTGTTCTACCTGATATGTAGTAGGCTACGTCAGCACAGTGGTGACGACAACAGACGACAAAATAAAGGAACACCAAGACATACAAAACACCCGCCCTTCCATACTTTGTACGAAATGCCTTGCCCTAGCGCCTACATGTTACACATGTACATACGCCTACCCCTGTTCCCTGATTTCAAGAACACCGTTACATCTGGACCGGATACAGCAAATGCGCCGCTGCAACTTAAACTGCTTGTGTTGCCGCATATACCGTTACTTTGTTTTTCCCCTCCTCTTGGTTTCTACTAATGTATCTCGTTCTAGGTTCCTTGCCGATAACATACATACCTACCGTATGTCGGAGCAAGTGAAAGGTACCCCTCCTACTCCTCCAAACAAAAAAGCAAAATGGGGAAAGTGCATTTGGTCGGGTGATCAGCAATATGTAAGAAATTTTAGCCTACTGAGTAAAAAAACAAAATATCGAACGGGCAGCCACTTAACGTTCTCCGTTCTCATTGCTTCTTGCTCTTTTTTTTCTTTTTCTAACCTAATTGGAACAAGGATGAAGGGGGCAGGGGTACAAGGTAGATATGGGAAACATGATCAAACTTGAAGCGGGATCTTTGGCGTACGCTTGCAGGCTGCATGCAGATTTGATACGGAACAAGACGATCAGGACCAGTGTATGTACCTCAGCTTTTCATTCCCCCTCATCGTAACACTGCGCCCTATGTGTTCTCTGTTCTTATTCGCAGAGAAAGACAAGCGTCGAAAATTGACTTTCTCTTTTCACAAAACAGATCATATATCTGACCTATGAGGTCAAGTCACTCGTTCATTCGTCGAATCTGACTCGCAACGAGCCCAATCAAAAGGCGAAAGGGAATAAAAAAGGCCTAAGGATCAAGACTCATATGTCATGTGAGACGTGCAGAAAAGGAAAACGGGTTCGTGCGGGGATGACTCCCATGCTTGGTCTGTGTAAGACGCAAAGAGAGCGAAAAGTGGGGATGGGTAATTTCCAATTTCGATTCTTGCATATGTAGGTAAAATCGGGACATTTGTCGGGGTGTATCGAGCGATTGCAGCGAAGGAGTGGGCACGAGTCGGAAAGTCCTTGGTTTTTGCCGCCGCCGACGACACCTCTACAGAAAAGAGACAGGCTTGGCACGAGGGATGAGACGGCCGCGCACTTGAACGCGTGTCCCTGCTACGTCTTCTCTCTGCCTCCCGCTCCGCCAACAAGGCCGCTCATCATCCCGCTCTCCCTAAGTGAACGGGCCGTAGTGTGGCGGGGCGAAAGTGCGCCTTCCCATCGGCGTCGGTGTGTCGGTGTTGGACAAGCGCCGACGTGCCAACGGCGGAAAGGATTGTGCCAAGAGAGTGTTGCGTAGGCGGTTGGATGCTGAGGCAACGGGGACAGACGACTGGCGGTGTGTCAGGGGGGAGTGCTGTCGATGGTGTCGATGGCACTAGTGTGTTCGGAGGATCATTGCTGGCGTGTGCAAGCGGTGAGCTTGGTGGGAGGTTCTACGAAGAATGACGCTAGTGCGGATGAGAACTAGCGCAAAACGTCTGTGGTGTTGGTGATGCTTGTCACCAACCCCGGGCATCGATCATCTAATGGGTAAGTTGAGGGTTTTGCGAAAACCAAATCTACTTTGAACTTTGCGCGGTCGATGGCTCGAATATGAAGTTAGATCGTCGGAACTATCCTATTGACGCCGTCGATATTGTTGACGTCAGGACATGATCCGAGGAAGAATCATGAAGGCATCATTGTTACGATGTACTTTGCGTCAAGGTAGTTGAGCGCAGATAGAACACCAAATGGATCCAGGCTTTTGAACTCTTGTCTCAATCTGTGCAACCACCGCACCTGATATTGTCTGCAATAGAACACTACATTGAACCTGAATCACAATACTAAACTTCACCAAACGTCCACGAAACGCAACCTGAAATTCACATAGCCTTAATCTCGTTTCCTCAAAAAATCTATAAGTATGTCAGGCAAGAATGAACAAGGCAGCATCGACGTCAAGCAGAAAAACGGTATATGCCCTTCCTCCAACACCACCTTACACCCCTCTCTAACATTATCTCCAGTCCTCAACGCCCCCCTCCACAAGCACTCCTCCGAGCGCTCTGCCCCTTCCTCGCTTCCACCCGCCCTTTCCACCGGCACCTGCAGCAGCAACAACCCCATCGCCGCCATCCTCACAAACGCCTTCCTTGACTTCAGCACCTCCGTCGGCACTGACCTGCGCAAAGCGGGTCTGCAGCCCGGCCAGCGCGTATGCCTCGAAGCCTCTATGTGGAAAAGCGCTGCCGACAAGAATATTAGCGATGTACCGCGTGTGAAGCTCGAGGCCACGCATGTTAAGGCGCTGAATAGTGTGGGATTGGATGTGTTGAAAAGGTGGGCGGCGGAGCCGGAGCTCGAGGGCAAGAAGGATAGGGTTGTGAAGCCGGGGGAGGGCCCGGAGAGGTGGGCGAGGGAGAGTGGGGATATTGGGGCGAAGGATCCGAGGTCTTAGGGTGGGTGGGGTTAAGAGTGGTTGGTCTAGGTGGACGTTAGGGATTTTAGTCTTTTAATGTATATAGGTTGAGATTGAGAAAGTGTGTTGAGGGGTGCATGCTGGATGGAAAAGTATTTATTGGTGGCTGTTCATTCTTGGTTATTTTGTATAAGTACTGTTAGTGAATTTTCATTACTTTCTTGCGAGTAGGAATTAGGGTAAAATATACTAACATTCTGCGTTACGTAGCCTCGAATAGTATATAGCAAGCTGGGCTGACAAAATATTATTCGAAGGTGAAAACTAGACCCACTATGTTCAGCTTACGACACTCCGTTCAGGATCAACAAGATATCTTTATTTAATACTTGGGTCAAGTGAGGACCTTGTAAAGACAGAATAGTTAAATCATCAACCAATCACTCCGTACAACCAGAGCAAAACGACAGTACAATTTTTGTTCAGAAATCATTCCATTCAGTGCAGCCAACAAGGCTCTGTTCCATCGAACAAATATCTCATGCATTACAGAAAATATATATCATATCTTTTTGTTTCATACACATCCCTCTTCAAGCCCTCTATGCGCGAAATCCAAACACATGCAAATCGCTCAAGCGCCATTAAAATGCAAAAACACACTTAATGCTCAACTCTTTTTTCGAAAAAAAAACAACGCACTCTTAGACTTGGATCTCGTTCCTCTCGGCGGGCTCCAAGATGCCGCCGTGGGTACCGCTCTGCTCAGCCTTGCTGAAGGAACGGCCACCAGGGCCCATGTGCAGACGGTCGGTGTCGACGAGACCGTCCTTCTGGAGAGTGGATGGGTCCCACTTGCTGCTGGTGATGGGGTTCACGTGCAGCACGTACATGGTGTCGATCTCCTCGAGGGAGCGGCCCTTGGTCTCGATCATGAAGAAGTAGACGATGAAGAAGAGGAGGACGAGGGAGACGGCAAAGACGAGACCGTAAAAGTAGTCGATGCGCTGAGTGATCAGAGTGGAGCAGAAAGAGATGATGAAGTTGAAGAGCCAGTTGGAAGCAGTCTAGAAAGCCTGTTAGTATATTTGTAGAGTGATGAAAGTTTGAATATGAACTTACAGCAAGACCCATGCAGGTGGCACGGTATCGGGCGGGGTAGAGCTCTCCGACAATGGCCCAGACAAGGGGTCCCCAGGTGGTGGCGAAAGCAGCAATGAACAGGCAGGTGAAGACAATCATGATGTTTCCGGCCTGGGGAGTGCTGAGAGGGTTCTGGTGGTCGAGCTGGTAGTGGCCAATGAACGAGTAGATGAAGAGGCAGGCAGCCATCCAAGCAGCACCAGCCATCATAGCCTTGCGGCGGCCAACGTTCTCGACAATCCAGAGACCAGCGATGGTAGCAACAACGTTGACGGTTCCGAGAATAATGGAAGTGACGTAAGAGTTGCTAAGACCGGTGGCGGCGAAGATGGTGGTGCCGTAGTAGAAGAAGTAGTTGGCACCGGTAAGTTGCTGACCAGCCTGGAGAACCATTCCGAGCAGAGTGCGGTACAGCATACGAGGACCAGTGAAGATCTCATACCAGGGGTGGTCACCACCAGCGGCTTCAGCCTCGAGCTTCTCCTGAATCTCGGCAATCTCAGCATCAATGAAAGCGCTGTGGGGGTCGACACCGTTCAGGCGAGCCATGTTTGCGCGAGCATCCTCGACGTTGCCCTTGCGGTATGCGTAACGGGGAGACTCTGGGAGGAGCAAGATGGTGGTACCGAGAAGGATAGCCCAGAGAGCGGACAGACCGTTGGGAATACGCCACTGGGCGCTGTTGGTGTAGCTCTTCTCTGTGCCATAGTTGACCATGTACGCAGTCCAGATACCGAGAGTAATGAACAGCTGGTAGGAGGAGACAGTGGCACCACGGATACGCTTGGGAATAGACTCAGACTGGTACATAGGTACGACGGTCGAAAGAGCTCCGATACCAAGACCAGCAGTAAAACGACCCATTGCGAACTGGACCCAGACATTCTTGCTAGTGATCTCAATGATCACGCCGATGATGTAGAAGAAGGCCGAGAAGGAGATGGTGAGACGGCGACCGAAGGTGTCAGCAAGAGGAGCTGAGCCCAAGCATCCGAAAAGAGTACCGACACTGTGTGATGGTTAGAGGTAATCCCTGAACTCTCTCAATGGAAACTTACGCGAGAAGACCGACAATAGCACCCGAGCGAACGGGTGAGAACTCGCCGTTGTCACCAAAGCGCTCCTTGAAATCGGCCATCTCAAGGAAACCGGAAATCTGACCGGACTCGTAACCGAACATGAAACCACCGATACTGGCAACAGCACCAAGGATGATTGCAATGGCAGGGACCCGGCCCTTTGGCTCGATGTCTGCAGCGTGCATGGCATCGGAGTTTCCCCTGGCTGGTGTACCAGCGGGGGTAACGCTTTCAGGAGTACCCTTTTCAGGGACTCCGTCAGCCTTAGCCTTCTTGTTGAAGAATCGCGAGAAGGCCGGCATGTTGGAATTTGGTTATTAAAGATATATTCAAAAGTTGGTTGATTAAGTAATAGCCGGTCTGCAGCTAGTAGTTGGCTTCTCGACGAGGCTGAGCTGGAGAGAAGCTGGAGAAGAGGAGACCAGTGTGGATTCAAAGGAGGAGGTTGAACCGTATAAATAGCGAAACTACGCGGAGACGGGGTTCAAAGAGCCTATTGACAGTGGAGCCCCAGTGTCAGGTTCATCCGCGTGTCCACAAGACCAACTTTTTCCAGAACGCCCTAGGCATGGAGGCGAGGAGACATGTTACTCGCACGAGCCCGGAGAAGATGGGGCAGGTGATGACACCGCATTCCCAGTCTGGAGCTGTCCATGGGGCAGCCTCTCACGAGAGAGCTCCAAGCGGAGGTCTGCCGGTCATAAAATTTCTTAACCGCTCAACATCGGACAGCAGTTGGACGCCAGGATGCACGGACATTGATAGCGTAGTGATCGGCCCACTGAGAGTGTTGCACCTGAACACTACGCTTTTCGTTTCGCAGTTAGCGCTCGCATGACCTAGCAGGCACAAACTGTGCTGACCAATTCGAGTGACGAAGGGAGCTGGCAGTGTACGTATAGTCTTCCACTCTTGGTGACAAGAGGAACGGTGACGAGCGAGGAACCGACCAGCCGTTACCACCATCTAGTCTACCAGTGGTTGTCACCCGTCACACCAATGGGACAAGGTCAGCGATTGACTCTGCAGTCGGTCCCAGGGTTCAGACGCGTCTGTTGTTCAGATGAGGCGACCAAGTGGCTCCGATGACATAACGCTGCAGGCGAGGTGACGTGCACGGACCCGACGGCACGGATAGCTACCGCAGAGCCTCAATCATTCGTCGAACGTCGGAATCGGAAGCCCGGCAAAGCGCCAAAAAGTGGTTCGAGCCATGGATATCGTTTTTGTGCGACTAATGCAGTCAACGTGCTGCATCCGGTGCAGAGGTGGACCGGTTCGCCACAATTTCTCCAAACGGTGTCCTTCGACTGGTACCCTGTGGATCGTTTGCTGCATGTTTTTCAACATACAACAGCGTGGGTGGAGAATCGCAGCAATCAATCCCAAAACCGTGGAATATCGCTTTTCTGGAAGAAATGGCAGCTCAATCGCAACAATGCCATTGCGAGAGCTGTGGCAGCGGCGCACACGCGCGCCGGTCTTGGCCGACGTATGGTGAAAACTTCATCTCCGACACCGAGGTTGCAGCGCTAGCGGCCCGCATCGCTTCATCAAGAAGAAAAACCTCAAGCAAGGTTCCTGAAGATTTCGCAAAAAGAGGGTCATAGTGGAGCCTGGTGACCGCATGGCGGGGCGAGTATCGTGACAATTGCCGGTATCCAGGTCATGGTCCCTGGAATAAAATTTGAGCCCGGCAAATGTTCGGGGTGACCGAGGGGGGACCTGGAGACAGGTACGGCAGTGTGGGATGATGGATTTTTCTGCGCAGAGGTGGAGTGCCCCGTAGAAGGTCTCCAGATATCACTGTGATAGTCAGCCCAGTTCTCGCGTGCCCAACCGCGGAGACAAATGGCGGGGGATTGGGTGAGTGTCGGGAAAAGGTGGGCAGCTTTTGGGACGTACCATGGCGTGACAGAGTGCTTCTGCCCTTAATACTAACCAATGTCCTGCATGCGACAGACGCGCACAATATCGGTTATGATGTGCCGACAATATGAGCTAGAATTTCAAGAATGCCAAACAGTCGTAATCCCCACGGGGAGCAGAGCCTCTTATATGATTTCGTTCGGAGTCCATTCTCCCGTGTGTGGAGATTTAGAAGAATAGGGAGGCGCTGATCAACCAATGAATGCCACAGTCCCGTGACGGTACAGCCGATAGCCGTTTCTTTTGCCTAATGAACCGCTTCTTTTGAAGTCATTTGGCCCTATGCCTGTGTCGCTCATGACCAAAACATCCCGCTCGTCGGGTGGTATCCTGTTTTGGGTTAAGGCCCAGGTCAACCCCAGTGAGGGTCGTTGCGCTGTGATTGTTGTGAGGCAGCTATGAAAGTGATATGAACACCGGGAAACCGAGGCGGAATATGTGTGCCTGAGCATGGCCTTTTAATCAATACAAGTCTTGTTTTTTTCGGGTGTGAATAGGAGGAAACATCATGTCTTTGGGCTGCTTCTCGTGGAGCGTGATGGGGTGTGGAGATGGGGCTCTGGGGTAATGCGGATTAGTCGATGCCAAGCCACGCTAATTACGAGATGGCTGTAAGCCATACACGTCTCGATGCGTCTTTTGTCCTTCCGACATGGTATCTGTGCGCAAATTGAATAACTGAATCGAGATGACGACGCACACTGGAGGGTGTGTCAAATTTCATTCTCGAAAATCCATGATCACTTCATGCCTCGCCTATGATCTGTTGTTCTTGGAGCATTTTGTGAACAGGCTATGTATTGCTGGTTCGAGAATGCGATGTCCAAAGCTTTGGAATCTATCCGTCAAACAAGATTAAAATTACATCTGCTTCAGGCCCCGTCATCCGATCCATCTAATCAATACGCATTGGCTGGCATGTTAGGTGGAGTCTTGAGTTCCGGTTCCAACCCCCACCTTTCGAATGCTTCTACCATACAAATTTCACACTGTACCATCTTAACTGATATCTTTTCTGCCTCCCAATTCAAAGTCCCCTGTTCATTGTGTCGATGCCGTCAAGTCCTGAGGGTCAACCACTTCAACCTCCGTTGTGATCCCAACCTCCTTTTTAAAGCGCGACAACCAGACTGGAAAGTCGGCAGGAGTCTGATTCCATGGGTCATCACCGTCATACATGATCCAACGCGCTTGGTGCTGGATCTCCTCATCGGATGGTACATGGCAATTCGGATTCTTGGGTGATAGGGTAGATGCCGCCCAGCGTCTCATGTCGAGATCGAAGATGCGGTAAAAATTTGTGTCATCGGGAAGTAGAGTTCGTAAAGGACCATTAAGATTGGGCTGAGTCGGTGGGGAAGACAGGGCAGAAGCATTTTCTATGAATGCTGGAAGTGGTCTGAAGAAGTCTTGCGTCTGTTGAGAAGCGTTCGTTGTGTCTAATGCTGATCCTAGAGCATCCGGATGAGGCGGCTGTGCCCACGATGAGCCAGACCACGCGCTGATTGCAGCTGCCAAAGGAATGCCAGTGGTCTCCGCCGCATCAAATATCGATGCTCGTTGCTTGAAATTCGATAACCAGTTTGCTGCTGAGTAGATCCCTTTTACGACCCAGTTGGCAAACACGTCCGAAGGTGTGCTTGATTCTTGCTCCATCTGTCTCACAATCTGACATGCTTTGTTGTTGAGTTGTGCATCATTGGGCACAGAACCCGCTTGTTTTTGCTCCATAACAAAATTGAGAAGCCGTGATTCCATAGGGCAATGCTCGAACAAATGCCCTTTGGCGTTGATCTTCAACGGAAAATGTCGGCTCTCAAGAGCGGATCGCATTGGCTGGAATCTAGCGCGTTCAGTCAAAGCCGGAGATGACATGACAAGATCACACAACCAAGACACGTGATGCTGTTTCTCTGTTTCTGGGGAGCGCATGTCAGAAAAGGCCTCGGCAGCAAAGATGATGCGGCAAGCCTCAAGCTGTATAGCATCATTGTCAGGCAAGTGCCCGTTCTCATCGAAGTACCGCTGGATGAAAAACTCAGTCTCGACTTTGAGTAGCTCATACGCATTTGGCGGGGTACCCCACGATGGATCGCTACCTTTCATAGGTATTAGCGTGCCTCTTTCCCATTCAATTAGGTCTAATAGCTGGTCAGTTGATGTGCAGACTCAAAGTGTAATCAAATATAGTCGTACCTGGAGGCATTGCCGTCTCTAACATAGGCTCAATAAAACTGTCAAAGCCCCAATCTCCTTGCCAACTAGCCATGGTCGTCCCAGATTTGAAGTGGTCCGCGAGATGATCAGTCCTTTCCAGCCAGGTCTTCATTACAATGCCGCAGAATCCGCATCTCGACCGAACATCAGGTATTGGTAGCATCCAAGAAGACATTGACCACTCCGAAAACTCAACTCCATGAACCAATCGCAGATGCTGCACTAGGTGGTCTTTTCGGTGAAATGTTCTTTCGCGGAGATTGCGCTCCTGGCATGCCGAGTAATGGTGCGCCTCAATATGCACATCGTCTGGTTCGATCTTTCCACAAAAGACGCAGCATTGTTCTTCGGGATGGTCCTTGGCAGAGCGGGGACCATTCAGTCCACATATCCATCTTTCCAGTGGCAGATGAACCGATTTTTCGTGCCGCTGCCAATCATACTTTGTTCTAAATACCTCTGTACAGAACGTACATTGATAAGGCATGAGGAATGAAGTGGTGACTGGTTCTTTCTCTAGTCGACGTCGCCTACTGACTCGTTTCTTACGTGGCGCACGGCGCATCTTTAACGATGTCTGAGACCCTGAAGAGCAGTGGCCAGAGAATTCACTTGATTGTGATGTTCTGGTACTGCTTGCTGAGGACCTCGCGTAGGGTGATTGCCACGGCCGGACATGGTCAATCTCTCCAGCACCATTTTCCCCTGAGACGAGTCAGTGACAATCGAACGGATTGGAGATGGCTGTTAGTACGAGGAAGAACTCACGGGAAGTGGAGGCCATGGCGCGAGCAATGTCACTTGCAGCAGCGGGTTCATGCTCGGGAGGCGACTCTACCCATCTTTGCATCGGATCCTTGTAGTTCAGAGAACTCCTAACTGCGGGGGTACCGGGCCGTTGGATTATGTCTATAGGAGACGTAGGTTTTTCACGGGCTTGAGGTGACCCTGCGCGTACGCTTTGTACCTTGCCCCTTCGTCGCGCATTTGCAAACCAGTTTGTAAGCTGTGATTTGTTGAGCCCAGTTCTGCTTTGTAGGACAAGCATCTCATTTTCGTTTGGGTACGGGTGCTGCTGGTGGACTGCAAGCCAATCTTTCAGAGTACGGATAACTTCTCGTGAAAAACGACTTCCGAGCTTGGGTCTTAAGACAGCCGGACTGGGCGTGAAGGGTGATGAGGAGGCGGTTGAGTTGTTTGAAAAGTCCTGGAAAGTTTGTTCCGCCATGTATTGATTGTCGAAATTGGGAGAAGCAGCATTCGCCGCCATCAACGCTTCGGACAAGTCAGCGTAGATGCCATTGTTGAATCCGTGGTCCAGGTCCGCGTAGCTGTTCTGGAGGGAAAAGAATAGGTTTAGATCACCCGTAGAAACTCTAGATTCCTTGTTCATCATGGATGTACTTCGAGTACAGTGACGGCATATCGATTGGAGGGAACATTGCGGGGTGGGCCATTAGTATAAGTTCAAGGGCGCGCTAAGCAGAGTTTTGAGCTAACTGGAAAAGGATAGCGCACATGTCAAGTACGCCTTGTAGAAAAGCTAGCCGGAGAACTGGCCGATGTTGCACGTTAAGTATGGGAAAGGCAAACAAATCAATCGAAATATTCGATTGAATGGCATAGCATGTCTCTGTTTATTTATTGATAAGAATGAGCATGTCGAGAAGCTCTTTTGTTTCGGACTCCCACAATTCAAAACACGCAAGCTACCGTTATATGGTAAAAGAGGTTTACCAGTTGGCGGTGTGGGGTAGATAAGCAATAAGCCTAGATTGTGGGCGGGCATGACAGCAGCAAGTGACTGCGATGTCGGACTAACGAAAAAGCGGCCCTATTGCATCTGAACTCAGTGCCCTATGTTACTAACTTCGGTCACTCGTCTAGTTCAAAACTGTGTCAAGGTACAACACACTATCACATTTGCTCACACATTGCGTACTACATACTTGGAAACATGAACTAACTTTACTGCCTCCAGAGTGCCTGAAACGGAGGCGTGCATCGCTATACGTGACGCGTGATACATCATATCTGCTTCGTGATCCATAGAGCTTTTGAGCCCTATACCCGGACGCTGCTTCCTGAACGCCTGGTGCTAGGAACACAACATATTATGGTACAAGACCTAGAAGAGACTAAGAGAAACTGAGTGCGGAACGTAGGAACATGACGAGCAAAAGACTCGAAGGGGAATGGGTGGGGTATCGGTTATGTATCGGTGGTGTGTCTGACAGCAGTGGCTGCTTGTAATGCTGTCGGCGGTAGGGTTTGTGGGTGGACGAGAGGAGCATGAACGCCATGCCAGGCAGACTTTTGGTACCAGTTCATCTAGGTATGTTAGTAAAGCACACAGTGCGCACATAGACACTCAGCTACTTACCGATACCTCCGGCTTCCTCTTCTCTCGCGATAGTCTTCGTGTTCTTCAATGACCTCGACTACATTGTCACCAGGCACACGATGGCGTTCTTCTACAACAATGCTCCTCGCCCTCACTGGCTGCCTCCTCTCTTCGACAATAACCTGCGAGCGGCCGCCTGATGTCCTCGGGCTCCTACTGATTTCGCGTACTTCGGAGCGGCGGCGTGACGATCGGGCTCCGTGGGAGTTTCGGCGCGGCCTACGTACTACAATCTCCTCTTCTCCCGCCATTGCCGTCCTGGTTCCGCTCCCCCGCGAGGAGTTTACGAGTGATTGCAGCAGCCAGCATATTAGGAGAAACCCAGCGACACTGCCCAGGACTATACCGACAACTGTGCCAGGCTCTGGTCCGGACAGGTCGTAGAAGGTGGGTATTATGCCTTGCTGGGTGTAGATTACGTTCTGGCGCTTAGCAATGGATGCTGCCTTGGGGGCATCGAAAGCAATTGCGGGCGCGTCCATTAGAGGCTGTCGAGGCGTTAAGACGGCGTCGCGGGCCACTTTGCTGTCTATTTGCGCCGCAAGGGCATCCAGCTGTTGGTGGAAAGCCGGCATAGCAGAAATTGACGGTATGCGACGCAGCAGTGGACTGGTCTTGTTGCGCTTGGGATGTGTTTGGGGTTGGCCGTCCGGGGTTGTGTTGACCGGAGGAGCCGGCGGTTTGTTGTGGGGGACGTGGAGCGATGTGCGATTGCGCTGCACACAATTGTAAAGAGCGACACGAGGGGAACTGCAGCTTTGCCAATGTCAAAAACCGGTCCCAGGAGGATGCAAAAGGAAAACAGGGTCAACAATATGCGGGATTTGACATGGCGCTGTGCTGGTCGACTACGATGGGATGATGCAATTCCGCGGTCTCCTGTGGTGGCTGGGCCCAATAATAGGGAGGCTGTCTACGGCCGCCAGCACTAAACACACCACTATCAACAACATGACACCAATAATACCGAGGTCGACCCAACACCGCGCGGCCGTCACAGCCCAGGCATTTCTTTTTCCCACGTGCGGGCATTTCCTGGTCATCTCCCGACCACGACCATCCACCGTCCCGTCGACGCCGTGCCATGGGCACCAGAAAGCGTCAACAGAAGCTCCGCGGGGTCGCGCGCGCCCAAAGCACCGTCTCATTTCCAGTCTCGCACCCAGGACCTTGTGCCGTCCAACTCGCTAACGGCAGTTGACCTATCCTCTCCTCATTGCCGCTGTCGCCCGTTTTCCATCACTCGTGGAACGCGTGTCCTGCATGCTGACTTGCTACTGGCGGCCGGTCAGTTCCGTCGGCTTTGCTCACCGAAGCCACAGAGTCCTTGTCGCGGCCTCACGTGATAGACTGTTAATCCTGCTAGCAACTATAACAATGCGTGCACCAGCCACCGGTAATTGCTATATGCGGTTTCTTGTCCGTCTATGCCCATGTTTTGCAGTTGGTTGGATTTCCTTGTCTCGGACCATTTCCCTCGCTTTTGGGCATTCGAGCTTCGAGGCTTCTAACACCACGATACGCAAACCCACCAAGATGGCTCTTTGAAAGACGTGTAACTCGGTTCTGCTAACAGGCGATTAAAGCTGTGTTTCTGTGGCCTCAAGCAACAGATGTGGAGAATAAGGTGTCGGTCTGCATGCTTTACGTCTTTGCAGACCCAAAGAGGACATTCATGACTATACCAATCCCTTCACTCTTTTCTGAACCCAGCATACTACTCAGCGCAATATAAGTGGCTTGCTTAAGCTCATTTCAGGAACTTTTTCTAGGTCGTAGTCGCCCTCTATTTCGTTGTTTCGTATGGACGAATCAGAATGTAAACTCGCGACTTGCTGTTCAGGTGACTGAGCTCTGCCCAAGAGTGTATCGAAAAAGCGGGAACGTGGCACTTCGTCGCGATGTCTATCATAATGTTAGGCATAAACAGATGGGTTTACCAATCGACCGATGCCAATGCATATCATGACAAGTCCCTGCTGAGCGGATGGCAATGCGTTCTCGTATTCCTTATGTGGTAGCCGGTCCGTTCCACGACAGATCGATCTCAGAATATCTCCTTCCCATCACATGCATCAAACTGCCGGAACGTGAGTAGTACCACTGCTTTTGACATCCAAAGGGCTAGGCTCGTTTCCAAAAATACGTGTGAGAAACAGAGCCACAAGCCATCAGCAGGAGCTGCTAGGCATGGATTTCATGTTTCCTGAGGGGCAAGGAAAAGGGTTCGTGAGGCGGACAAGACACTTCGTGAACCCCACACCGCCAGCAGCTCTCAAGAGCCCCGATACCCCCACCACGCCCCTTCCCATTGGACCACTTGTATCTCAATGGGTCCGGTCTAGAGCCCCGCACTAGCCGCACTTAGCTTCGTGACCCTGGCCCTAGATCCCCAACTTCCTCATTCTTTTCCCTTTCGAAACCTTTCTTATCCCTGTCAGAAACGCCTCCTTCTGCTCAGAGTCGCCTCAATCGCAGAGTGCAAATCATCCAATCTGGTACACAACGATGCCTGCTGCAGCCGATATCCTCAACGACCCTGATATCGCTCGGGCGTACGAAGATGTGCGTTCGGATAAATCGGACACAACGTGGCTGATCTTGAAGGTATGTGGCAAGCTCTGTAACCTCAGCCTGTTGGTGCATGTCTTGTGTCGCGCTTGTGGAACGAGATGATGCTGTGGGGGGATATGCAGATGTCGTATCTGCCCTCGAAATGCTCTGGTAGTCTTGTCACGAGACTCTTGTAGCAAGCACATTCCGGTTTTGAGAATACCCTTTTCTCTCCTCGGAGCGCTAATTCGTATTGATAGTATGCTTCTGCAACTTCAGACAACCTAAAGCTGGCGGCTACCGGCACCGGTGATATTGCCGAGATGACAGAAAGCCTCGACGAGGACGATGCAGCGTACGCTTATGTGCGCATGAAGTTGGGAAACGACGAGTACAGTGAACGTGTCAAGTTTGCCTTTGTCGTTTGGCAAGGTATGTCTTTTTCCGTGAACCTCCTTTTTGCCTCGAGTTTGATCAGGTTCCATTTGCATGCGACTCCAGTCCTATATTCATCTACTTAAGTGAAAAACGGAAATGTTGACATCATTCGGTATAACAGGACCCAAGACCAAAGTCATGCGCAAAGCCAAGATGAGCTTCCAGAGCGGACAGGTCAAGCAGGTTATCAGGACGTATGCCGTCGAGATACAGACGGGTGACAAGAAGGATTTGGATGCCGAGGCTGTGACGCTCAAGCTGAGAAAGGCAATGGGCGCAAACTGTAAGTCTCGAGTTTGGGTATCTCGTCCAAAAGTGGAGATAAAAAGACAGCTAACCATGCCAACTAGATGATCGGCAAACAACAACCTATTAAAGCCGCCAATACACATACCACTTCCACACTTGGAACGTATTTGCAGCTAAGAACTGCAGAAACTCACCGCCTGCTCCAAAAGCAAGCTGGATGTTTATCGTTACCAGTAATTTTATGACGATATACCCTTATCCAATATACATACCACAAGCATCTCCATCTATTCATTCCTTCACTCGTTCACTTATCCAATCGTTCACTCATCCAATCGTTCACTCATCCAATCGTTCACTCATCCAATCGTCCATCCGAGCAATCACTCAGAGCGACGGCTTTTTCATATGCGGAAAAATGTGCCCCAACCCACCTCCAGGACTCGATTTTGTCTCGTCAGGACTCGCTACTGGCGCCAACGTCTTCGATTCCGGATCGCTTGTTGGTTGGAGATGAGATTTGACGTTCTCTTTGCTTGTTTCCTCTTGCTTCCTCGCTAACTTGTTGTCTACGTGGTTCTCAAGCCACTCGTGCTGAGCTTTGCCCAGCTTCAGAGTATTGTCAACCTCCTTGGTGAGCTTTTCTATCTCATCTTCAAGGAGCTCGTCTCGGCTCTTCTTCACTTGTTCCTTCGCTGCCAGAGGGTCTTCGGCTGGTGCTGTTGTAGCCCAAAGCGCTTCCAAGTCCTCCAACCACCCACATGCCTCAGCTAATTTCCTCACGCCACTGTCGCAGTCTTCCAGTAGCAGGACGTCATCTGCCCTTGAACCCATGTCACCAACTCTCTCTGAGTTTATCAACAACCGTGGTGTTCCGTCCTCACAGAGCTGTGGCAATGATGCAAAGGGGTGGACGGACAGCGAGGTGCCCATGACTATGCATAAGTCGGCCTCGGCGGGCAGGTCGCGGTTATCGAAGAAGGCCGAGGGAAGCTGTTCGCCGAAGAAGACAATATCAGGTTTGACCAGGCCATCGCAGGACTCATCGATACAGCGCGGCACGGATTTGTTCTGAATTGCTTCGTGCATGCGTTCTTGGGGATACGACTTCTTGCACTCGATGCAACGTTGGCTGCGATGCGTTAGTATGTTCTCAAAGGGTTCTCAATACAGTGTCACCTACGTCGCAAAACTTCCATGCGCCTCTATGATCTTATCGCCCGGCACGCCTGCCTCGCGTTCCAGACAGTCAATATTCTGTGTGAAAAGCTTCAGTAACAGCCCCTTCTGGTGCAGCAGATTTATGAACGAGTGCGTTATCGTCGGCCGGAACTTTCCAGGATACAACTCCTGCGCAAGTGTGTAGAACGGCTCTGGATTGTTGCGAAAGAAGCTAATGTCAAAAACGGCTTCGGGGTAAGGCAGGTTCAAACGCGCGAGATTCGCATACAGTCCCGTGTCGGGCGATCGAAAGTCTGGTATGCCTGCCGAGGTGCTTATTCCTGCTCCTGTCTATTTCCACTGGTTAGCTGGTGTCATTGACAGCCTCGCACCCATTTCCACATCCCCGCGTGGGAAGGTACCTACCATGACGACAATCTTGTGCGTGCGCCCATCCTTAATGTACTGCGCGAGTGCCTCAAGCGTTCGCGCCTTGAGTGTCTGCGGTGCTGTATCCGGGTCGACAACTCTCGACTCGTCCTGACCCATTTTGCCTCGTTTGCCGCGTCCTTTACCTTTGCCGCTGCCTTTGCGACCTTTCTCGCCGTTGCGCCACGGCCTGTCCTGCTGCGCCTGTTGGCGGTGGGCTTTGTGTTTTCGGCCTATGGTGAAGAGAGCGGGTGTGTGCGAAAATAGAGAATCTCTTAGGCGACTAGCGCGGTGCACAGTTGACGTGGCTGTCGTACGAACGAGTGGTGGTACATGC
Source organism: Curvularia lunata (assembly GCA_005212705.1). Lineage (NCBI taxonomy): Eukaryota > Fungi > Ascomycota > Dothideomycetes > Pleosporales > Pleosporaceae > Curvularia > Curvularia lunata. Next base: position 130,946 of record PELC01000006.1, on the reverse strand, counting down.
GATGGTGCGTCTGCCTGTGTATCTACGCTTCGGGTCTGCCCCGCCAAATTATTTCTCGGAGGTCCGAAGTGCCTGCGTCATGCCAAGACTACGTGGCATGGCTGGTGTTCGTACTTACTTTCGCCTATAGTTATACGACTCTTGAAGTTTCACTCCTTGTTAATTTAGATGTTACTCGTTCAGGCAATACTCTACGCTGCTGTCATGGAATCACGTGCTGCTGACTATATAGTCTGCCCTTTCCGAGGAGCTAAATTCGATCGACTCATAAGCCTATAAGGCATGGCCTAGATGTACACTATGCTTTTGTGGTATTCCATACATCCTTGGTCATAAACAGTTTTCATGTTGTGTTTAGGTCGTTTGGTTGGTTGGGCAAGATACCGGATGCACCTTCATCTTTAAAATTTTAGAACTTTCGACATCGACAAAAAAACATACTCTGAAATAGGATGGATCAACTTCGAACAGGGAAGAAATTGATTTTAAGTTGCTCTAATACTGGCTAGTAGTACAGCAGGTTGAGTGGCAGAGTAGAGCCGTCTAGAGTCTGGCCAACTTCAGCTTTCCTTGCTAACCTAGAGAAAGAAACTTCAAGCGTAAGCCATTTCGTTGCACTGACTGCTGAATAGACGACTCTCGTGGGAAATCCATGTACAGAAACATACTGGACGCCTTGCATACGAGGAACAACTATACCAACTAAAGTGCTAATCCGTATCACTATGTTCGCAAATCGCGACCCAAAACTCTCTGAAAAAGAGTTTCATGAGCACTGTGAAAAACACACGGTCTTCTGATTACGTCCTGGCTGCAGCGTCACAGCGTTGTGAGATATATCCAAGTCAGTCGAGTCGTCTCGTCCGCGTCTCAATGAATGCAAGCTCATAGAATTCCGCGGAGTTGAGCGAAACAGCAACTGATTTTGTGATAACTATTCTATTATTATAACAGATCGAGGCACAAGGCGCTCCTCAGCATGCCTACATTGGCATACGATGGCATGGCCGATTTCTGGATGTGCAAATACGAGGACTTTGAAACATGTATCAGGTTCCGTTTTACCTGGATATATCTATAACTCCTTTCTACGACGAATCGCCAGATGATCGCATGGCTTACCGTATTTAACCATTTCGCCCTAACCCAGACCGAGACCCAGGGAAATATAACCTGACTCCGCGTAACAGGTGTTATTCCCATATTGGCCCTCCTTCAGCAGATAATCTTGATGAGTCTTCTTTCCCCATTGTAATTAAATAGTAGATAGCGCGTTTATCTCAGCGAGAATTTCACTTTACTTGTCTATTCAGAGTGCCTTGTCACGCAAATCTTCATAGTTTATCCTAATCTTCTTGGAATTCAGCCGTTGCTCACAATGTTGACACCTTCACCCTATCAAAAATAGCGTTTCTCAGAAATCACTTGATCTTGGCTTAGTTAAGATCTACCTTTTTCGCTTATTTTGTATTTTCTCAAAACATGAAACTACTTCGTGAATTGTCAATGAAAACTTAATTATAGACTCTTTATGTCTTACAATCTTGTATTGGAGTGGTGGGCTATTTTTTTAACAGGATGGCCCTTCATCGGTCCTAACGTCTATCAATATATGCTAGCATGCTGTAACAAGTAACAAGATGGACTCTTTTCCTAGTTAAGTATGAGTGGTTAAGATTTGACACCCTTATGTCAGAAAGGAATGATCCACATAGGGCGCACATTATGTGACTTGCCATTCAGCCGAAACTATACCATTTATGGATGGTACTATGAAGGACAGGTATCGCAGCCCGAACCATATATATACCAGCCTGGCGCAGAGATGGATAGTATGGATAGTAGGACAGATTTTGTTACTATAGGGTAGGCAAGAGAAAAACACCTAGGTCGTAGAAGAGAATGATGAAGCACCAGTCTCTCGCCGATTCCAAGGTTCAGTTACCATTTTAGGACCTTAGTGTCAAGAAATGCACCGAAATGGTCCATGATAACCCATTTTAAGCCCACCTGGTCTAGCCTGCTCTTGTTAGACATACTTGGGCATATAAATACCACGTAATCATTAGATTAGCTCACTAGAGATTCGTCTCGTGAAGAATACGACCATGACTTGCGATTTGTCGTCTGGTCTATCTCGTGCTGTACCAATACCTATCCAATGGCCCGAGAATTTAGTAAGACTACTCGTATAGCTTATATTTGCATGTCTTTGAATTCATGTTAGTATATATAGGGGCGATAACTTATGTACACATTAGGGATGTATAAAAGCTCTATTCAATCCCGTGTACCACATGCTGACAATCAGGTAATTCCATCATATATATTAATCCTCAGATATGAAGTTTACAACTCTTACTACGATTGCTACTGTGTTAGCAACTTTAGTTAGCGCTTAGGATTTATATTGCAATAGAGACTGGTATGAGCTAACAGGTGGCATATTCGGATACTGTGTTAGTATCATGATCTCACATTACTTCGTTGACTAACAGGCATAGTGTCAACGAGAAACCGATCCAAACCGTTGTCCTGGATCCGACAAAAAAAGTAACTATCCCATTGGCCGCAAAAACCTCGACTGCAATCCATCGAATGTTCCATGTAACGGATGCAGCAGGGACAAGAGTGGAGTATTATGTGCATCGTTTACTTGATAGAAGGTGGCCAGACTTATTAAAAATCAAGCTCATCAAGTCAAGCCGGAGTCTTGGCTTGATTGTTGACAACTCTGAAGGTAACGAATAAGACAGCCTCTATAAAAAGAGACTTAGTGTTAGGAGGATGCTACATCATGCTAATAGAATGACTACCTCTCATTGAATTCAGTCTTCAAGCACGTTTCACCTCTGTCGATTCATCTTACTGTCTCATATCTAGCGTCCCGTTGGTCGACCAATAAGATTGGAAAATCAAAACAACGAGCTTGCCTATAAAGACAGGCTAACTAGTAATACTACAAATACATAGTATTACCCTTGAAAACAATGGCATCTCGTCTCAAAGCATTACAATTTACCTAGAATATTGAGCTGTACTTATAGATATTAATTCTTCTATAATAGTAAGTGATTTTGCGTTCTTGTTTAGGCTATCATTTTCCGGCTTCACCGATCGACCGAGAGGGGAGTTTTGGCGAGATCGCGTAATCGTAACCCCGCGTTACAGAGAGCTGGTTCGACTGACCGTCGATGCTTCTTTACTTAACCGCCGTGCCTCTCATCAACTTCGTATCAGCATGCTTCACGATCTTCCTTCGTGCTCATACTAATAACTTGGACATTGGAAGCAGATAAAAAAACTGCAAAATGACGTCAATCGACCAGCCCTTAAACGGCAAGATCTTGCTCATTACAGGGGGTGCATCGGGTACACATCTTCACTACCATCATCACATCTGATTCTAATCACATCACATGAAGGAATCGGCTTGAATGTGACAAAAGAAGCACATGGTCTTGGTACCCGAACCGTTGTTGCAGACATCAAGACGACCCCGGACTTTGAAACCTTTGCAGCCGGCAAAGAAAACATCGTCTTTGTTCACGCAGATGTGACACGCTGGTCCGACTTTGACAAGATCTTCGAAGTATGCGAGAACAAATGGAACGATGTTCCAGACGCTTATGCCATCTGCGCCGGGCTTTTTGATCCCCCATTTTCCAACTTTTGGCAGGACCCAGAGAAGGACGAGGGGTACATGCAGGTCGATGTGAATGTCAATCACCCCATCAAGCTGACGAGGCTGGCGATCAGAAAGAGCTTGCAAAAGGGAAAGCGAACAAGTGTTTGCATCATTGTGAGTCATGCCAAACGCGTCCAGTTGCTCCATGACTGGGATGCGCCCCGAGTTGCGTCATTGACAAGACGCAGTCATCTGTTGCGGGCATCTCTGGGAACCTAGCCGCTCCCCTGTACTGCGCAACAAAGCATGCGATTGTCGGATTTGTAAAGTCTCTAGCAGCCAGCGAGCCCTTGACTGGGGTCAAGATTACAACGATGTGCCCTGGTGGCGTCCTGACGCCCATCTTCGATGCTGCCAAGATGGAGCAGTTTTCTATCTCTCCAGAAAGAACTCTGAAACCAGAGACGTGCGCGACCCACCTGCTTGAACTCCTGCAAAAGAAAGAATACCCATGCGGAAGTGTGCTAGAGGTCACATTGGGCGGTGTGAGGCTCATTCCGGAATGGGGCGTAGAAGCGCCAAAAGGCGTTGGTACAGGCGTGAATGTAGATGAAAATTACATGAACAAGATGTTGAAGCCAATCAAGGAAGCACTTGATCCGGAAAGGGCGAAAATTTGAGGAAAGTGATTGGTGAGTCTGGTTAATCACCGAGTGCACATCAGGTACATGGAAACTGAGAGAGATGTGTGATAGAATGCTTAGACACCTTTAGCAACGTAACTAAGAAACTGCAATTCCCCCTGATTACTCTTCTCCTTTCCCGAAAAGACATGCCAGTCTCTAGAGAAACACCGTGTGATTCAAAGAAAACTCTCCCAAAATAACATACACATTGTTTAATTTCTGGTTACCTAGCTAGACTTAGGTATCTGCAGCTGTAATAGTACAAGGCTAGCATAATGACGAAGCACCATGACCTATAGTGACCTTTTGGTATAAATCAATGTTCGTAAACCTCTCAGTTGACCAATTATGCATGAAAACAGGCGGAAACACAGTCACCATCTTCCTACAACGAGAACAAGTCTCTAGAGGGTATTGCGGCCACTCAGGGTTGCACCCTTTGAGACAACCGTAGATAGTCAGGCCGACCATGTCTTTTCTGTAAGGTTCAACTTTCCCCATGCCATCAGCCATCAAAAGACCTCTTGGACCTATATATGGCGCCATATCTCGTTCCCACTCGAGCCAGAGCTTATCGCAGAATTTACATTTTGGAACATTCTTGTTCACTCCGCATGACGACCAGCACCTGGTCATCTTGATATATTTTTTCATTTCTGGGTCTTTGAATTCTTCCGGCGGCAAAGTGCTCTGGTGAAATGTCCAGAACTCGTTGCACATATCACATAGCAAGTGCCTCTGTTCTATGCATTGTATTAGGCATTGCCAGAGCTGGACCCACGCTTTATCCCATGGTTGAGTGAGAGCCTGGACGATCATTGTGTCTGTTCTCTCAGCGTTGGGAGGTGGTATTAAAGCGTCGGGGCTGTTGGACACGTCGTCGCATGGTCCACACGGCTCATTGTCGTATGCTGAACACAGTGGCTTGCAGTTTTCGACGTTCGTCATTGAACGTTGTGGAATCAGAATTCTGCGTTTCGGCTGGGTTGGTACAACTTCCTTGGTATCAGAGGTAGCAGCAGCATTGCTATCACCATTTATGGCTCTCGGTAGGCGCCTCGTAGCGCCTATGGCATCCACGGGCTGATCGGACTTGGAACCAGGACTGCCGTCAATTGTGAAATCAGGATCTAGTGGTACATGTGTGTGGCGCCACTTAGTTGGAATTGGACCTGATATGACAGTGTCGGTTGACCGGTCAGGCTGGGTGGGTACAAGAAAGGCCCGAGCCAAGCTGTTAGAGATGAAGGGCCTGGTGACGGGAAAGACGGGAGTTGCAAAGGCAACAGGGAGAAGGACGGTAAGAGGAATGAATATGAACTTCATTTGGCGTCTTTGACCCAAGCGTCCGTTGAAGTGGTCACTAAATGCGAATTTGGAGGTGTACAAGAGTTTTGGCAAGCTTTGGTTCTTTATGTACGAGTTTGTTCCAACGAGTGGAATATTTGCGAATAGAAATCACTATGTGATGTAGCATAACTGGCTCGGAATAAGGGGTCTCGATGATGCTAGCATCATGATTGGGTCAAGAATGGGGTTTCGTTTACATCATGAGAAGACGGAGAGCCATGGTAGAAAACCCATGCTCTTCAATGAGAAACTACGTGATGAACAACCATGCCCATCCCGTACCCCCTTCCTCGCTCCCAGTCTCTATTTCTAACTCTGAGCCCAACTTAGTTTTGGTGCACGTGAGAATGACGTGGTGTGAGGGGTGTCAAGGGCGGTTGAGTGTGATCGAGCGGAACTGTCGACTATCGAGCGCGACCGCTGTGTGTGCTAAGCGCCATTTCTGAGCGCCAGAAGGTCGAGCTCTCGGATGTAACCTGTCGATTTCAGACGTGACTAGGCGTTCTCGATCTGATGTCAAGCATGAATTGAGGTCGTTACGCGTGACTCTCTGTCATCGCTTCGCTCTGAATTTTCGATCAAAGCGCAATTACCACCCTTGATATATAACAGAGCTTAGCTGAAAACCGTCTGATAATCCTCAGTGCACTTTATTGAGTCTAGAAGCGAAAACTTTCATTCAATCGCTATACAGCTCATGACGTACTAGCATATGTTTCCAGCCAATAAGTCAGATAACATTCTACGTTGCCAAAAATTGGACAACTGGAGTAAAGGTCCTCGACTTTTGTGAAATATTGGCCGCTCAAGGTTTGTTTGTACCTCGAAATCTGGAGATTACACCAAAAGACGAGTGCCCATCCTTCTGGTACCTGTTTCCATCAACCTGCGCAACGAGGATCTTGTTGTGAGCTTCATACGTAGCCTATAATTTTGATTAGATGATTGGAGGAGAGAAAAAGTCTTCTATGACTGAATTTGAGTTGCCGCCATACCTATGGTTGCAAGGCGCACCAAGTTCCTTAATGCGCTACTCAGTATACTTTCTTTGATATCTCCATCCAGGCTCCAGGAGACGAGAAAACGTGATTAAGAATGAAGCCAGTTGATGCTTGGGTTTCTTTTTAAATGGGTTTCTTGGTCGGTACCGATGAACAGGCCTCGAAAACGTGAATCGGGTGTTTCGAGGAATCACTACTCAGTAGACGTTCAGCGCGTATACCCACGGACCTTGCCAAAGATCACTAACAAGCGAGAGCGGGCCGGACATGGCGTGGAATGAACTGTTTCCGGTTCTGCACCACCGAAACGGGCGATGGAAACATCTTGAATGTATTACAAGGGAGTTGATTGGTGGTCGGAATGGCTAATGTGGATCTCGGAGTATCCTGGATGGTGATCAATCCCTTATTGGATTTTCTATCCAATCCCCCTTCACTGATGTGACTTCGCTGACACAAATATCCAGTATGACATAATTATGATGAACAGCACGTGGCTGCGACAATTATTGGTCCAATGGCTTTTATACCCATTCTCACTCTTATAATTTGTTCTTCAAGTCCCGCCTTATTCGTATCTGCGATGCGTTCGTAGTCACACGCAATCAGGGATGAAGAACAAAAATATGGGGCTCCACAGACCCCATTCGTTAATATGTAAGAGGGCTCCGAGTCAGAGTCATGCCCTCAATCTGGAAACGCAAGGATTGCGCAATGGCGCGACGAGGGTCACAGTTGATCCAAGCCGAGTTCATCCTATTAACCACTCGAGAAGACTGTTAAGAGGATGATACAATACCCCCTACACGTCGATCAAACTCCCGCTTCCACAATGGCATCATGGACCTGGGCCGCGGATTTTCGACATCCGCGTCGAACACTTCCATTAGAACATTGTGGTTTTCTGCAATATAAATCGCACTTGACGACCTGTATTGGCGAATGACCGTGGTGTGGAGATTGAGCAGCTTGTCTTGGCGCCGCGTTACGATGTTTTTGAAAAGAGCTAGGAGAGACTCTTCAGATGGCTCGGGGAAATTCGTATTGACATAAAGCTCCCGTATGCTGTCGGGAAGCATGTCGCCCATACATGGGATATCAGCGTGACGCCACGCGACTGCGCCCTCTGGAATCCTTGCCTCTGCGCCCAGTCGCTGTCCACTCTCTAGTGGTGGACCGCAGAAGCACTCGACATCGACCTCCAATCTCTCCAGCTTTGTGAAGCGCAGAAACGAAGATAGACCGTTCACGACTTCACCAAATAGCTCGTCGATGGTCATTGCGATATCAACTAGGGTTCCGCTGCAGTAATTTGCGAGCGTTTCCAGCATCTCGCCCGCGTTCCAATCGTACTGAACGCCGTGCCACTTGGTTTGGTGTGAGTATCTGAACACCCTCAATGCCGGTACATTGGCCAGAAAACCCGCAAGACCCGTTGCATTCATGCAACAGCTTGCGAACTCGACCCGAGTTAATGGCGATTTGGTATTTGGATTCAGCCAACGAAATGCGGACTCTCCCCAGCCCTCATCTACAGCTGTAAGGCTAACTGCATAGATATTTCTAATACTCTTCAATGTCATGAAAGGCTCCAGACACTGCAGACCGACTCTTACATCGTACCCTTCCTCCACGAATGGCAGCAGGGTCTCCAATTGTGATAAAGGCTTTTGTCGATGCCCGGAAGCGTTGGACATGGATACCAGAGCTTGCACAAGAGGAACAAGAGCTTCGGCGCTCTCCCCTTCTCGAATTTCATGCCACCTGTCGGGTAACTGGAGCACCTTGAGATTGGGCAGTAAACTCAACAGAGCAATGGTCGCGTATAATTTGTCGACGCTGGATCCAGCATGAGTTCTATCCTCTTCCAAAATCTGGTTCCACCACTCATCCTCATTGACATTGGCGTAATGTTCAGTCCTTCGCAACAAGCTCTTGATCTCTTCCATGGCTTGGACATCCTCGCGAAAGCTGTATTCAGCGGGTTCTTCCATGGCCTCATCTTCCGAACGGCGGTCCCACAAAAACAGATTCTCAATGTACTCAGCGATAATGGGTTCACGTGAAATCTCGTGCAGGATAGATAGTGTATCCCCGATGCGAGTTGAGGTCAAGCTAGTGGTATTGCGCCAATTTCTTTTCAGGGCATTATGGCGTTGAATTTGAGACGCGGCTCGACCATATACGGTGCGACATGAGAGCACGAAATTTTCCAGGCCACTGGGTGCTGTGCGATCGATGATCAGGTCGAGTATCTCCGGCGGAAGGTCGAGGAGTCCCATGGCAGTTTCGTCGAAGGTGGTAACTTTGTGGACGATACGCAACAGAGTACAAAAAGAGAGTGCGAATGGCGTGCTCTTATTCAGAGTTGACGATAGAGGATTGAGAGGGTGGTAATCTGAGTATCACGATGGAGCGCAGCTACAGCGGGGCGGCTCCCAAGCATCCGTGCACCGATTTCGATGTGCAGTATCTGGTCATGGAGGGCCAGACCAGTTGGTGGTGCCGGAGCCATAGTCCGAACTTTCTAGAAAGGCCGTCTCATCTCGGTTCTCATGATTGGTTCTGGCCAAGTGCCCCTCTGTGCGCAAGTCAGAGTGTCTGGTGTGGTGGGGTAGACCCCCAGCTTGGACTAGCCTCATGTCATTCATCCTCTTACAACCTGACAACGTCGGACCGGCCCCCCCAAAGCCCTGTCTACTTTAGCTCTTACAAATACCTGCCCATGTAGAAACAATTATTGCAAAATGTCGTCCGAGCATCCGAGTCGCCATGTCAGGTTCCTTCATGAGACAGCGAAATGCGAGCAGACGTCATCGTTTTGATCAACCATAAAGGGCTAGCTTCACTAGGTACACTGTTAGATCTGTCAGACCGTGGCTTCAGGTGGGGACTCCAAGTAAACATTCGGTGGATAAATAAACTATAGGTGGTACGATGGGCGAAAGGGCCTAGACCATGATGTTAGCAAGGATCCTCAGAGCTATCGTCCACTTCCATCTCCAACCTTGATCGGATCATGTTGTACGCTTCCTTGGGCACGACACAATAACGACAGGTATAGATAAGCGTTGTGGTACCCATGGGTCAACTTTCAGCCCGATTTTCAGGCACAGTAGGAACGTTCGCAGCATGCAGGTGCTCTTCGCTTGACTTGTCCAAGAGGTTCCGTCTTTGTCGAACGCTGCCACTATCCATGCCAACCTTGTTGTTTCGAGGCTAGACATAATCAGGCTTCCGATCGTACGCTCTCTCATGATATCTGCAGCATCGACTACCTCTGATACGAGCTAACCAATGTTTTCGTAGACCCTAATCTTTGTCTGCAACGCCATCTCGCACGCGTCAACAACATGCATAAGTAGCAGCAGGAGCCCATACCTAGCGCCAATTGACATCGGGAAGCCTGTCCGTTTCGGGATCGTGGACCGGAAAAATATGTAGCGTGATCGTGATACTCGGCTATTGCCTTGCTTGTCTCTTGAGTGAGTCTCTAACGCCATGAGAGTCCTTTTTTATGAAGAGATTCGTATCCAATAATCAAGAAATCGCTTTCCCCTGTTTTTGGTTCTAGTTGCCTTCGAAGGTGACTGTAGAACCGAGGTTACTGATTCTGCATTAAAGCTTATGGTGTGCATATCGCTTTAGGGAACGCTTCGGAAATATCTGCGTCACTGTTTTAAACAATGTTATACAGACCATGTCGAGCGGACTGATCAGACCACGTGACGCGACTGCTGAACGAGTCCAAGTTGGCGCTACAAGCGGAAGATACAATAGATCACCAACGCGGTGGAACTAGGACTTGACTATTATGACGGCCAATCTGAAAGAGAAAACAGATACTGCGTGTTCCATCCACAAAGTATGAAGAGCCTTGATGTGCAAAGAGTAGTGGTGTTGTGTGGATAGCGTGCTTCATGTGTAGTGAAGTAGCGGGGCATACACGAGAAAATGGCGGGCCAATGGTGTGGAATTGCTTCATGCAACGTTTTGCCTCAAGATTGAAGATGGAATATTGGATGTGCTTTCAGCCGGCGATGACAAGGTGGGTACAGGAAGGAGCTGAGGAACACGCTAGACCACTAGCGCGCTCCACCTTCGCTGAGTGTCCAAGTAAATAAGGCGAAATTTACTAACACCATTCAACTGCGTACCCCCGTGATGAAGCTGATATATCGTGTCACGCATATACTGCTCGTAGTAACGCTCTCTGCTCTACTCTTATACAGCGTCTACTATGCCTTTGCCATACTGATTGAAGATCGGCGCCCCCATCCACCAGCCCCTCAGGAAGATATCGGTCCACGCAAGCCCTCACCTCAGGACATAGTAAGTTGCTCGTACAGAACTCGCTGTCTTCTCATATATCATGAATTGAGATAATAATGATATATAGGCCAAGTCCATGAACACAATGTGGAATTACCTAGACGACTGGGACGAAGACCATTGCATAAACGTGTGCGAGGCATCTTGGATCGCTTGTCAATTGAGGAACTGCGACCACCTACCTCAGGTTCGAAAGCAAGAATTATGAAACCATGATAACATGGCCCGCCTGTTGCCACTTGTGTGGCCATTTCGCAGCTTCATTTCTACGGAAGCGCTCGATTCACAATGCTGGATCACATGATGTCGGATTCATTTCCCTCCGAGTTCCTAAAAAGATTATGTCAAAGCGGTAGTGAACGACTAGTACCAACGCCACAGAATAATTGCATCCAACATCGATGATTCCGAAGAAAATGAACAGCATCGATAACAAGCAGCATTCATGCTTTCTAGCCCTAGTTTCTACTGTCAAACCGTAATGCCCAGTAACGCTACGCAGCCAAATATCGACGACATACTATAGCGGAATTTAGTCACACCCAAAGCTCATAAGACACAGCATGCTAGTACTTGAAGTGCCAGTAATTGTAGAATGTATGTTGTAGGTTCATAAAAGCATCATCTTGTTCACGTGAACTTGCCGACTAATTAGGTGCTAATAGGTATTCCACTCGGTATTGATTACCTGAAAGCAACGCACGACGCGCTTTCTATCGTAGCGCCCAAAGATCATAAATCTGATGCTATACAGAGTGCCGGCTCTAGACGCACAGGAATAAGAGAAGTGACGCAGCTGATCTTTGAGTGAGATCCTTTTCATACAGCAGCTCTACTGTTTAACCCCAATTCACGCTTTCATCCACATCTGGATTTTCATCTAGCCACTCCCTCACGTCTCCTCCATCTACGACCAAGCCCGGGTGCTCCTTCAGCGCATCCACAAGCACATTTCTCATACCCCTATCGTCATCCGGCGTAGCCGTGAACGCTTCTTCTAACGCATCTGCCAGCCCCATGTCTTTGTTCTGCCAGTAGACATGCAGTACATCCACCACGCCCTGCTGCGCATACAACTTAAGATCAGACATGCCGAGGTAGTCTGCAACCGTGTAGATGCGCACGTGCATCAGCAAGTGAGCAGGAGCCAGAGACTTACCCGCGCAAGGACACTTGCGCCTAAAAATCTTTGGGCTGCTGACTGGCCCTTCTAGCAGAGCGAATCGGCTGTGACTACAGTAGTCGTTTTTTGGGATCTGGATGCCGTCTGGAAGCGCGTACGCGCCCCGGTACATGTAGTCTAGAATATGTTTCATGGACAGTGCATCCACATCTGGTACTTCTACTTCTCTCTCGCTTGCTTCCTGTACAACTGGTTTAGACAAATAGAACAGACAACCTTAGTGAAATGGGGAAACGTACACTGCCGCTGAAGCGAAACATGCGTGCAAAATACGGCGATGAGGTCGAGAGAAGCTCTTTATGCGCCATGTACCGTGTACCCTCGCATACGATGGTGAAATCCGCCGCCTCATCTCCGAGCGCGAGCTTGCTCTGTTTGGACTTTGGTTTGCTGGGCGTCGGCGGGATAACCTCTGGGCTGGATACAGGAGACGTTCTCGCATGTGGTGTTGTGGGCTCCAATTTGCCGTCTGGAGTGGTTACCAGAAACGGATTCATGATGATTGCAGTCGGAGATGGGTTTGGTACTGATCAACGTCAGTGTCTGGCTCAAGTACGTGTGTGATTGGCCATGGGATGAGGCTGCTCTGACGACAAGCAGTTTGCGCAATCAATAGGATTGCGACGCAGCGGACAGAGATATCAGTGCTGGGAAGCCGTTGAGGGCGATCACTCTTGTTGCCGCGTCCTAGTGCTCCGGGTAACGTATAAGGTCCGTGCTCGACATGGAGTGAATGCAGGGATCTCGCCCGCTTTGATTCCGCTCACCATCTGCCACATGTCAGCGTGCGCCTCAGCAACTCGAGTAATATCCAATCAGTACCGCACTTAGCTATACATCACAATCTACGTCGGGGAGCGCGGTAAGCGATTGGTGGAGTGAGGATCTGGGGTGCGTTGCTGCCTATTCTCCTGCAGTAGTAAGCGAGATAGCGGACGATCAGTCATTCCGGTCACAATCGCATTGCTACCCTTCCTCCCGCAACCTTCCTACAATGCATACACTTTTTTTCGTCGTGCCAAAAGCATAGTTGGGCTTAGGATTTAACCAGGTGTAGGATGTTAAAAAGGAAATAAGATTGATTAAACTATTCTACTATCTCTATAACTGACTCACGTGCCTAACTGAGCCGGCAGTGAAAAAGCAAAAGTTTTGTTAACGAGTGACTATAGAAGGATCCATCGCGAAGCAAACGACCGCAGTGTAACTTGGTCGAACGAACGCATGGATAAAGTAGCTTAAATGTCTCTCGCGGGATGAGAACTGAGCTTAGCACTCACCGAGGTAGGCCTAGGGGACTGAGGAGAGGGCTGAGGATGCCCGCACTAGTCGGGCACGTGCTGAGGCTGACAGTATTAGTGACTGTCGTGGGCAAGGTCTTGGTAGATGTAACGACAGCGGTCGCCAGAGTAAAGACGGTGGAGGTAGAAGTACCCGAAACGGGGGTTTGGGTGCTATTTCTTGTTAGAAAACAAGCTCTTAAGGTGGAGAAGAAGTTACTAACGTGAAGGAGACCGCATTGACTGTAGAAGTTTGTGTAACGGTGTTGGTGGTCCGGACGAAAGTGGCGTCGGGGCCGTAGGCTACACCAGCACGCTTCGAGAGATTCTTCTTAGCAGGGACATGCACGACACGCCTGCGTTTAAAACGGAGATTTATGCATCCTGAAATCTTGCGGCCGCCAGTGACTGCCTTGGTATACTGAACAGCCCCAACAGCGCCCTTCATGTAACATGGACCCCGGTTTCCGGGAACCGGTTCAATCCAGGAAACATCGACACAACCTGCAGTTGCGTCGCACGCTCCAAGACATTTTTCGTAGTTATCGACGTACTGGAAGCCGTTGAAAACTATGAGATGCATTAGCAGGGCTTACTAAGAAAGCCGTAGACTCTACTCACGATCGTTGCCGAAGCGGTCTTTCCCACATTCCACCTGGTAGGTTGCTCCACAACTGGTCGTATATATCTTGCCATCATCCTCAGGGCATGTCGCAGAGTTGGGCTGGGAAGGTGCGGTCGGTGTACAGGCGCATTGATAACCAATATTAGAAATTGTCGTTGTTACTGTCACAGTGGGACCTGAAGGAGTCGTTGAAGTAGGCAAAACCCTGATTAGCTTACCGCCGATAATGTTGCTGTCCGTTCTGAAGCCGCCGGTGGTACCAGTCTTCAAATAGCAAGGACCTCCTTTAATGTAGCTGACAGCCGCGCAGGTTGGAGTGGATCCACAGTCAGCCAAGCAGCCCTCATACGATGTTGGATATGTTGTCGCGAGCGAACCCTGCAGATCATTGTCATACCAATCAATTCCGCATGAGACAAAGTACTGTCTTCCACTAACAGTGACCAGCGAAAGGTTGGATGCAGGACAAGATACACCACTGCCCGTGGGAACGGCTACCGAGGTAGTCCTGGAAGTAGTTGGGGTAACAGAAGTGGTTGGGATGATCACAGAAGATAGGACCGAGGTCACTACTGGAGGAGAGATCGTAGGGAGAGCTGAGGTCAATGCTGAGGAAGAGATTGTAGGCAGAACCGAAGACACCACTGGAGAAGAGATCGTAGACAGGACTGACGACATTGCTGGGGAAGAGGGTGCAGGTGGCCCCTGAGCATTTGTAAGCTTAGCTCCCCAGACATCAGAGTTCGAGTAAGCTTTGCCAGCTCCCCATTTCAGGTAGCAGGGGCCATTTGGAAGATAGGAGACTGCCTGGCATAATGAATTGGCTACGCAAGCCTGGATGCATTGCTCGAAGTTCGTGGGGTTGTTGGTTGCCATGCCAATGTCATAGTCGAAGCGATCGACGAAACATTCAATCTTGAAGACGCCCTTGGACGTCGTCAACGTCGTTCCATCACTAGCCGGACAATAGACACTGGAAACCGGTGGTGAGGGCAAGGTTGAAGGGATGATAACCGCGCTTGGAGTTGATATGGCCGTAGGGAGAGATGAGATGGGGACTGAGATTGACGGTACCGCCGTGATTAGAGAGGTCAATGGGAGTGACATTATCGAGGTCGGTAGTGAGATGGAAGGTACCGAGACGAGAGAGGTCGGCAGCGAGAGAATGGATGTTGGTAGTGGAATGATCGAAGTTGGTATTGGCAGCGAGGTTGGCAGTGAAACCGGTAGTGATGGTAGCACTGAGCTAAGAGATGGAATGATGGATGGGACGATAGAGGTTCCTATTACCGGAATTGATGGCAAAGATGAGGGGAGACCTGACGGAATAATAGAAGGTATGATAGAGGAAACAGGAAAGGGGATGACTGAAGAAGTGAGGTTTGGAATTGAGATGGGAGGTATAGATGTAGGGAGCGATGCAATAACTGACGTAATGCCGGTCGGGACAACGGATGGAACGATTGATGGGAGTGATGCAATAATAGACGTAATCCCAGTTGGAATTACGGATGGAATGACTGATGAAACCACTGGTATGATAGAGGAGACCCCTCCCAGAGGGTCTGAGAGGATGGAGGTAACCACTGGTAGGGGAACTGTAGCAATAGATGGGACCCCTGGCAGTACGGACGAGACCCCTCCCAGGGGATCAGATAGAATAGACGAAACTGGTGGTAATGGAACCGGTACGATGGACGAAATCCCAGGCAGAATAGAAGTGACTACTGGCACAGGGTTTGCTATGAGAGATGTTACCGCTGGCAGCGGCGCTGATAGAATAGATGTGACTCCTGGAACAGAGATTGGAACGAGAGAAGAAACCCCTGTCAAAGGATCGGAAAGAATAGAAGTGACTGCAGGCAACGGAACCGGAATAATGGAGGAGATCCCTCCCAGTGGGTCTGCTACGACTGATGTAACTGCTGGCACTGAGATTGGGACAATCGATGAAATCCCTCCCAATGGATCTGAGAGGATAGAGGTGACTGCTGGCAACGGAACTGGGACAATAGATGAGACTCCCGCCAGTGGGTCTGCTACTGCTGAAGTGACCGCCAAAGGGGTTGATAGGAGTGACGTTACTCCTGGCAAAGGGACCGGGACGATGGACGAGACACCTCCTAGTGGATCTGCTATGACTGACGTAACACCTAGCGGATTAGAAAGAACGGAAGTAACTGCTGGTAGAGGAACTGGAGCAACAGAAGATATCCCTCCGAGTGGATCTGCTATGATTGAAGTAACGGCTATGGGGTTAGACAGGACTGAGGTAACTGCTGGCAGAGAAATTGAAGCAATAGACGAGACCCCTGCCAGTGGATCTGCTATCACTGACGTGACCGCTAGAGGAGCTGACAAGATAGATGTGACGGATGGCAGAGGCACTGGAACGACTGAAGAGACGCCAGCCAAAGGATCAACCACAACTGATGTCACTGCTAGTGGGTTTGACAGAACAGACGTGACTGCTGGTACAGGAACTGGAACGATAGAGGAGACGTCTGCCAGCGGATCTGCTATGACTGACGTGACTGCCAACGGATTCGATATAATAGACGAGACAGCCAAGGGGTCTGATAGAACAGATGTTACCGCTAAGGGAGCGGACAGA
Organism: Curvularia lunata; assembly: GCA_005212705.1. NCBI lineage: Eukaryota > Fungi > Ascomycota > Dothideomycetes > Pleosporales > Pleosporaceae > Curvularia > Curvularia lunata. The sequence continues at coordinate 114,247 of PELC01000006.1, read as the reverse complement.
ATAGAAGTGACTGCCGGCACGGAAACTGGAACAATTGATGAGACACCTGCCAAAGGATCGGCCAGAACAGACGAGACCGCTAGTGGAGCCGACAATGCCGAAGTTACTGCCAGAGGAGCCGATAGCACGGAAGTGATAGCTAGAGGGGCTGGTAAAGCGGAGGTAACTGCCAGTGGAGCTGATAGCACGGAGGTGACCGCCAGAGGAACGGACAAAATAGACGATACCAAAGGCACAGCCGAGACCAAAGGCAAAGCACCTCCAGCCGTTGGGCAAACGGTCACAGTACTTGTGGTAGGTGCTAAACTGGTAACCAAGTTGGTCTGTGTTGTCGTTGCAGAGGCACCACCAGTGATTGTCGCCGTGGCCAGAGGTACAGCAGGTGCGATGACAGTGCTGGTAGTTGATGCAGTGATTGTCGCCGTTGACGTCGCGGTAGCAGGCGCCGGTGACGTACCGAATGTGACCGTGTAAGGGATAGGGCCTACAGCAGCCACCGGTAAACCTAGGAGAACTGCAAAGTTGTTGATGGTGAGAGCTCCAGAATTAGGGAAACCTGTAATGGGAGCATTGGTGCAGAAAATTCCGGTGTATGAAGTCGTGGTTAGGTATTGGCAAGTACGTGTGTAGCCCGCAGCAACATTTGAGATCACAGGGGTGAAGGTAGGCCTGGTTCCAAAGCATGTTGACGTTCCGGACATGTATGTCATCTGAACTCCAAAGTAATCGCTTGCATGAATGGCTGCGTTGTAGCTGAAGGTTGGAGTTGCCGTCCCGACAAGAGACGGCAGTCCGGGGACCACGAGCGAGCAGCTCGCCATGGTGGTCACTCAGCAAGGCTAGCGAAAGTAGTTTTGGTGAAGGAAATGAGGGATGTGCGGCTTGATTGAATTTTCAAAGCGAAGATGGCCATCTTTATAGATCTCCTCGCAACAAGAGAAGCAGAACTTTGCCTCCAAGTACGCCGGTGGTGTGGAACGATGACGGTTACAGAACCTAGAGATGGGTAGTGTGCAGACCCTACTTGATGGTAAGCATCCCAACTTGTGTTGATCCAAATGTGTTCCTTCTTCATGACCTAGTCGTACATAGAGTGGTACTGCATATTGTTGGTCTCGCCCAACAAAGAGTTTGGTGGGATCCTGTTTGAATCGGATGAACGCAGGTGAAGGAGCACCCTGCCCAACAGATACCCTCGATCATCAATGTAAGATACAGGAAACGGTAATACCTGGATAGCATGTGGTTTTGAGAGACAGAGACATGCTGGACGAGCATGTTTGCCCGTGTCTCCAGCTTTGAACATGCGCAAACTTGACATCCCTTAGAGTTTTGCCTAGCTTACATTTATACGCACACGACACAATTAGGTATGGTATGCTCAACTAGTATCAGCTGCTATGCTATCGAGAAACATATCAGGGGTGCTCCCCACATCCCTGTGCATGTTCACGTGCAGATAGACTGGATGAGAGATCATTCCACCCTGGGGAAGCCCGACATGTCGCCAAAAGATGTTTCAGGTTGTTGAAGCCAGATATTTGGAACTGTAATCCTCTCTGGAGCTTTCAGGTTTTGACCTCGAGATCAACCACGATCGTGCGCGACATCGATACAACAAAAGCCTCTTTTATGTTTTTAGGTGGTCTTGTGAACATCTGTGACTAGATGAGTAGCCCAATCATTGCAACGGATGTAGCTTTGAGCATATTGCGAAGGAAAACTGCGTTTTGGAAGCGCCAATGATCGAAATATGCGGATTGCGTGTTGCGAGGTCACCTAGAGGAGGGTCGCAGCGTCCAAAAAAACGCCCCCTCTTCTCATTCCAAGGACGAGGAGTTGGGGAGCAACTTTTCATCCAAGAATATGACGGTGCGCACCTTGCTGTACTCATTATCTGATGACATACCGGTCCCCGCATTGACTTCACAGACTACACATCCTTTATCTCTTTACCCGTAGCGATCAAAGCACATGCGCTGGGCCAGCTCATAAATTGTTCAAGAATGGGGAAAAGAATTCAGCTCAAAGTACTCCATAATAGTTGCGTTGCAGCCCAGAAACGCTTGTTTCAAAGATACTTTGTCTGGGTCGTCAGGGACGTAGCTTCCTTGGCAATGTCAGCCGTAACCACGCTGTGGCAGTAAGATCAAGTGGTATGCGCAATACCGTTTCTGACAATCCGATTTCGTAAATTATATATTAGCTCAAGTCTGGGTATTGCTTCTTCCAGGTTTCGGATGTAAACAGGGCTCTAATTCCTGCAGGCTACAGAATAGTGAATTCATCAGACCAAGGAATGGTCGCAATGAAAAGGGAAGTGTCGTAGTAATTGAAAGAGAAGCATCAAGTCATACATCGCAGTATGGGATATTGGTGGAAAGCGGTCGACAAAACATGGGTACGATAGCTCTCAACAAGGTGAGTGAAAGGGTTGGGAAAGGGTCTGCGTTCCGAGAGCGGTTAGCGTGGTTACGTGACGTGAGGGACCATTTCGTGCAGCACTTGCAACTATTCAAGGAAACTCGTCTTGCATCATGTCTTCCTCAGTTCAGAATCGATCCAACGTCATTATCACTTCACAACTTCACGAGCGAGTGAGCCCTGCATCATCAAGCCGAAGATGACACGGCATGAGCCAACTACCACGACATACAATATGCACATCACAGCCAGTAGGGACCCCGAGATGGTTTTGCTTGATCGTCTCTATTAGAGGTATTCACTCCACTTCCTCGATCTCTCTCGAGGAGATCCCGCCTTCATTTACCCATCTTTGCCTGTTCTCTCGGAATAACAGCCTTTTGTCTCGTTCCTATCTCATAACGGGTTCTCTTTCCTTTCCTTATCCATCTACGAGGCCATCTGTTGGTAAGAATCAATCAAAATCATCCATCAAAGCATATCGCTCTTGCGAGCCGAAGCCTCCAACTGCATTCGACCAGCTTGCGACGCAAGGACACAATCATCTTCCACCGAGTAACAATACGCTGCTATAGAGCTAGAGACTTGTTAGCGATATCGCTTAGCTTGTTTGGATGACAACTCGCGGCTAGCCGAGAGCTTGATACAAAAGAAGGGCTTGTCTTTGTCCGTTTTCCTAATGCAGTGGTTCTCTAAACAAGCAAGGATGGCGAGGGTGGCTGTGTAGTGGCTTTGACAAGAACACCCAGCAAACCGCCACACTGAAGATCTATGCTGCTTGTGTTGATGGATCTTCGGCTCCTTTGCTCGAAGATGGTATCTAGCTAACTGCGGGGTTGTGGTAATGCAGCCCTTCTTGTCCTACTGCCGACATGACAGGTGTGAGTGGCTGCATCGGCGTCAGCAAACTACATCATCGGCTTGGCGAAAGACATATGCTCAGCCAGTTATCCAATTCCCTTGCAGAGTACAACCGCTCGGGAATCCGCCACCTCCACAATGATATAGATGAGGCAGCCCTGCCGGTGTCACCGAGGAGAGGTGAGTGCAAGGCCTCCCTCGTCACGTAAGCAAGGTTCATTGCAGCTAGCCCTCAAGAGGCAATAACAACGGCCAAGACGTGGGGGCCGTCATCAGGACCACGCTCGGGGGTGGCATTGCCTCCTCAGCCGCAACAACGAGATCCGAACTGTGTACGGTAATAAGAATGTAAAAATGCTCGCGGGTATGGGGCGTTCATAGAAGCCACACCTGTCACGATTTTGTGTGCGAAGATCGCGATCCAGACTGTATCGGATTCCTGGAACCTTTAAATTACCCCATCGCGCATTGATATCCAACGTCAACCAAGTATGGTCTTAACCGAAAATGGAGAAAAGAAAGCAGTCCGGCAATGCTGGGAATGCACGAAACGGCGTCTAGTGTGCGACCGCACGTTACCCCACTGCAGGAAGTGTCAGAAAGCGGGACGACAATGTTCTGGCTACGACGACACAAAACCACTGCAATGGGTCGAAACTGGCATGGTTACTTCGAGAAAGAGGAGGAAGAAAGACAATAGCTCACCAAAAGTCTATGTTGCCACTCCCACGCCACGTCAAGAGAAGCGGCTGTCACTCCGGAAGGGCATAGAGCCGGAGCAAGAGATTTACGGCCGCCTATACGAAGATGGCTACATCTGTGAGCCGGTTGACCTCCAAGACACTGTAGCTTGTTTTGTATCGAATCAGGAGAGCCAGGTCCGAGACGGACTGCCAGAGCTACATATTTCGTCCTTGAAATTAGTCGCACTCGCCAACGAGGCTGGACGGGTGTTCAAGACATGGGGAAGGGCCAAGGTTGAAGAGGTGGTGAGGAATGGGTCGCACGAGGAGGCTGCAAGGATACTAAGATCCAGGCGAGACCCGCTTCAACGGTTGAAGCGAATGGTGGGTGCATTGGAAAAGTACGATGTGCCAAGCTACACATACCTCTCGAACGAAACATCCGAAGTAGTCCAGGCTGTTCAGTATTGTAAGTGCAGATACAGAATACATGACGACGCCACCCAACTCACAAGCTCAGATAATGTCAGAATCCATGCAGACTGGAAGGCCCAAGGGGAGCTGGCACCGAATCCCGCTGTTATTACCTTCCCTCCCCAAGCATTACATCTTCTCACACCTGCGATACACCACACACTGGTGTGTATCTCTCTCAGCCATTTTGTCCATACGCAACCGTTGGGCACAGATAGTGCAGTCACATGCATGAACCGGTCAAAAATTTACCAGCACCGAGGTGAAGCGTTGCGATCACTGAGCCAATACATCGCACAAGACAAGACTAGGTGTTCGGACATGACGATTACCAGTATATTGATGTTCATGTGTTTGGAGGTGTGCCCGTCATAACGTCCATGGAATTGTTGGGCCATGTGCTAATGCGTGCATCTAGCTCCAGAACCCTAGCTTCACAGATTGGCGTTCACATGTCAACGGGATGAAGCGGCTCATTGACCTCCGAGGCGGACCTAAGCAGCTCATGCAAGAAGCCCCTCATCTGTTATCATCTTTGGTGCTATACCTCCTGTAGGTTGACTCTGAGGCGTTCGAATTAGGTTCCCACTGGCTAACGGTTTCCCCACCTGTAGCATCATCTCCATAGCCAACACCTGCAGTCCGTCGTGGGACCAGATTGACATCACTGGCGCAAACTGTACCATCATCGAGGATGTGAAGAGCGTGTATGACCTCATCTTCCCATATACGCTATGTCCCCAGGAGCTCTTTATTGAGATACTGGAGATCAACCAGCTGCGCACCAAGGCTTCGGCGTCCTTGTTGCTGTATGACGCTGACCCAGCCCATGCACTGGAAGCACACGACCTTACCAGTCGCATTGAGGGATTTTCGCCCGAGAACTGGGCGCAAGGCAGGCCGTTTTACTCTGAATGGCTGCTGCTCGGCAATATCTATAAGGCTGCCGTGTGGCTCTACTGCACCATGTCGCTGCAGTCACTTACCGTCCTGCCTCCGACCGTGTCTCTGCAAGCAACACAAACAAAGATAGCGGATGAGCTTCGCGATAGCGTGCGGAGTGCGCTCAAAAAGCCAAAATTGGCAAGACATATGGTCTGGCCCTTGGTGGTAGCAGGGGTTGAGGCGATTCATCGCGGCGAAGCCACCAAGAACTGGATCGAATCGAGTCTGGGGGATCTAAGTAGGCTGCTGGGAACGAGCTGTCCGCTCAAGGCAAGCACGGTGCTGAGAAGGTACTGGCAGGGCGGGGTAGCGGGGTGGGATGAATGCTTCGACAGGGCCTATGTCTTCATCATCTAGACACTAAACAAAATATGGCATCCCTTGTCCATGCAGAGTATGTGTACGTTTGTATGTGTACAAGGTGTATTTTCCGGGTACGCGCACCGTACAGGTTTACTATACAGAGGGGAGATGCAGTGGGTAATCCGTTGCCAACGCCGAACCATGCTGTTATTGCTGTTGTTTTTTTCGTCGCTTCGTGAGTGGTGTTGAGCAGTGTCGTGGGCGTGCTCATTGCTGTTTCGTTTTTTTTTTCCACCACCTCGCACACTGCCCATCGCGACCACTACCGCTCCAGCCCCTTCCCATCCGGATCCTCATCGCCCTTTGTCTCCTTGACGCCCTTGTACGGTCGCCCCGCATACAGCATGTATCCCTTCTCCTCAATGGTGCCGACCTTCTCGTCCTGCTCGGCTCGTCCCTGGCCAAACGCGCCCGTCTCCAGCTGGCCCTGTACGGCAATGGGCCTGTTGCCGCGGAAGCGCTTGCGCATATCGATCATGCCCTTTTTGCACTCGGCGTAGCCCTTCTGCAGCTGCTGGCACTGGGTGGGGAGGGTGTATTTGAGGGGCGGGCGCAGACACTCGCCAGGCGTGTGGCGTTCGACCATGATGCAGTCGCTGTTCTGGAGGCAAAAGGCCAGGGCGGCGCCTGCCAATGGACGGCTTACGTTAGCGACACAATGCTGGGCCAGAGGGGCAGGGCGGGGGCGTACGGATATCTTTACATGACTGCGGCATCTTTGGCTATCGGGCAGTGCAGACGAGATGCAGCGACGTCGAGTCGAACGAGCAGAGTGGAGCAGCGCAAAGTGCCAGCATCAGCGGCTACGGGAAGCTGCCGCGCCTGGCCCCGACAGCCCGCCAGCCCGCCAGCTCGCCGGCCCATGGCCAGCCTACCAGCGCGTTCGCCCTGGCAAAAGGCTCTGTCACATGTCAGCGACACGTCGACTTGGCACCAGGATGGCATTGCAGTAGTGCCGGCCAACGTCATTTTTCCCCATCGCTGTCTGGACTCGAATCGAATGGCTCGTTCACCGTCTTTCCCAGAACAGCTCAAGCTTCGACATTTATCAGGCCCCGGCGCGAAGAGAGGGGCGATGCGCTGGCGTTGCAGTCGACGGATGGAGCGCCCTTGACTTTAACTGTCCCGTCTCGCCTGCATCTCAAACCCGTTGCTGCTGCTGCTGCTACTCTCTCCCCCGAGCTGCCAACGCCATGGCGCTCCATATCCCGTTTCTCTCGCGCCTGCACATCCGCGAGTACATCGCCTTGTTCTTATCTATCAACCTCATCATCCTCGAGTCCTTCATCGCCGTCATCACGCTCGCCCTGCCTAGCCCAATCATCAACTTTTGCTATCGCCTGACCCGCCGCCTCTTCAATCACCTCTCCTCGCCCTCGTCCAAGCGCTCGCGTGACCAGAAAAAGGCCGTCTGGGGCGCCGTCGCAAACGCCTCCGACTTTGCCGAGCTGTGCCAGCTCTACGGATACGAATGTGAGGAGCACATTGTCCAGACAGGAGACGGATATCTGCTGGGTCTGCATCGCCTCGGCTGGAAAAGGGGCGAGGAAAATGTGCGGGTCAACCCTCGCGACCGTGCAAAGGGGCTGAGGAAAAAAGTAGTCTATCTGCACCATGGCCTGATGATGAACAGCGAGGTGTGGGTGTGCCTGACGGCCAAAGAGCGATGCCTGCCCTTTGAGCTGGTGGAGCGAGGCTACGATGTCTGGCTCGGCAACAATCGCGGCAACAAATACTCCAAGAAGAGCATACATGCTCCCCCGACCTCGAGCAGCTTTTGGAACTTCAGCATGGACCAATTCGCCTTTCACGACATCCCCGACTCGATATCGTACATCCTCGAAACCACCCACCAGCCGTCTCTGTCGTACATTGGCTTCTCCCAGGGAACCGCCCAGGCTTTTGCGACTCTGTCTATCCACCCGACGCTCAATGAGAAGGTCGATGTCTTTATTGCCCTGGCACCCGCCATGTCGCCCAAGGGCGTGGCTTCGGGGATTGTTGACGCTTTTGTGAAGGCCTCTCCAGACATCTTGTACCTCGCTTTCGGACGCAAATCTATCCTTCCCTCGACCACCATGTGGCAATCCATCTTGTATCCGCCTATTTTTGTTCGCCTTATCGACAAGTCCCTGCGCTTTCTTTTTGGATGGACCGCTGCCAACATTCTGCCAGAGCAAAAGCTTGCGGCGTACCCTCATCTTTACTCATACACTTCCACCAAGAGCGTCGTCCACTGGTTTCAGATCATCCGCAATGGCACCTTCCAGATGTACGACGACGACGCCCCGAATCCCATTACATCCAACCGGTCCAAGTACTACAAGGTTGCCAAGTTTCCTACCAAGAATATCAAAACGCCCATCGTGCTGGTCTACGGTGGCTCGGATAGCCTTGTTGATATCAGTGTCATGTTGAAAGAGCTCCCCTCTCATACCGTTGCCAAGGAAATCTCTCACTATGAGCACCTCGACTTCCTGTGGGCAGAGTCTGTCAACACCCTCGTCTTCCCACACGTCTTTGAGGCCCTCGAAAAATATGCGACCTCGGAGAACGGATCCTCACATAGTCCCAAGGATCGGCGCTTGCGGTCACCAGTCAACTTCAGAAACCATATGCCCCCATCGGATACTCTGCCTGAGCATGAAGGATACGACGACGTAGGAGACGAACGAAAGCCAGCTTCACCGACCATGCGAACACGGAGAACCTCGCCACAAACGCGAAGAGCAATTTCATACCATGGACCATCAGCGGCTGACGGCCCTTCCGTCATCACCAGCCCTGTTCTCGCGTCTAGGATGTCATATCCAGCCGCCTACAGTATCAACAGCGAAATGTTTCCCTCAATCAGGAGCAGGATCATGTCCCCACCACCCAGCAACAGGAAATCTCTTACTTTTGATTCGCCCGACCAGTCTCAGACGACCGCACAAACCTCGACCTCGCGCCCCGAGGGCTGGTGGTCGTCAGATGAAGTCGCAGGCACAGATCCATCTCAATCCACTACCCCCGCCAGTCCCACTCCAGCAAGGAGACTAAGCATTGGTAGCCAACAGAGCACCAAGAGCATGACGGGCAAGTTCGGAGCCAAAGGCATCACCGTTGGAGCCAGCAAGGCCGTTAGTGCCGTTTCAACGGGAGAGGGCTATGGCGAAGGACACAACAGCGCCCAGCGAACGCTCGACGCGGAGAAGAAGCCACGCCGCAACACGCTCAAGAAGAAGCCACCCCCTCCGCCCCAGCCTTCCAGTTGACACGCTAAGAAACGGCCTGCTCAGAAGAGGAGGCTGTTTATCAAAAAATTGATCAAGAGATGCCGTATGAAATAACTCGTCCCGGTTCTTCTACTTCTTGTCCTCCTCCCCCTTTTCCTTTTTCTAGCGGCCTTTTTGTAGGTTAAGGGGTGAGATTGTGGTTTTGTATAGATGCCTCCTTGGTTCAAAGCTGTTGGCATTTTCATGCCCCCGCCTCCATTCTTCCATCTATCTATACATTTATCTTATCCATCTTCGCTCTAAACCTTTTTGTGCGTGATAGAGACTAAAAACAGAGCCCAATGAATAAAAAAAGAGAAGAAAATTGATATCGCATATGCTTCCCCCTGGTTCACATATAGTGCGTGTAGGTATATTGACCGGATGTTGCATCCGTCCATCAAGCACACAAACCACTTACTCATGGATTTTTGGATACGATTTGGGAAAGCTGAAGGATTTATTTGATGGGTCGCGGCATAATTCGAATGGTGTGTTGACGAGAATAAGGCCGGCGCCAAAAAGGATAGCACGGCATTCTAAGAAATGCGGTAAGCTGCTGGACGCATGGCCAGCTCTATCATCCGAAGGGGGACACTTTTCCCATCCGATGTAGAGTCGTCTCTAGACTCTGTCTCGTGACATGCATCATCCTGGAACCCAGCGTGGTCTTGGCCACGGCCTGGCCCCTCCGTTTTGCACCAGACTCCCAGCCGACGGTTTTTCCCTGCGCACACGCCACCAACACGGCGGAAGAGCGTGAGAGTTACATGCTACTACACCTACCCCACTCTCCCTTGGAGTCTCCCAAAGCAGGCATCAGAGACGCAGCGCCCAGTGGCAGAGCCGTTCACCTCAATTGATATTGCGAGGCAGACTTGTCCGCAGTACAATGTCGCGACGTATATATTGAAAAGAAAGGGAGAGAGAGGAGTCGTGGTCCGCCCACGGCGGAGGTCCAACAGCTGCAAATGCCAAGGCGTCTCAGGTACCGTTCTAATGCGGCTTAGCGCCCGTTGGACAGAACCTGAGGCACAGGAACGCTGGTTCTCAAACGTCAGGCGTGTCTGGACCGCAGGCGTGTGTAGCGTGTTTGGGGTTTCGAGGGGGAATGTGGCTGGAACCATCAGCTGCAGCATGTATGCGCAATGGCGCATATGCGCATGTGTATTGACGAAGGCTGCGCTGCGATACTGATGGGTGTGTAGTATGAAGAGGTGGCTGCGCATCAAGACCGCGGTAGTTACCGTAGTATGCTGCTACTGTTCACACGATATCGAGCACCGCCTCGCGCGCGCAGGAGCCATACCGGCAGAGAGGGTGACATTGGTGGCTTGGCCGCCTATATCACGATAGCAGTAACTATAAAACCGGACCCCGGCTGAAGGAACAAAACGGGGGGGTGTTCTTGGCTGTTGCTGCAAGGTACCGGGCAGAGACGAGGTAGACGCAAGGGCCGCAATTCTCTTTCCTCTCGAGTCGTGGGTTAATGGGGTTTAGCTTGGTACCGCGTTGTTTGCCTAACGTGGCCTTGTGAGATGGAGATGGCTTCTTTTTTGGGCATGGGCGCTGCGATGAAGGGGGGGAAGAAGGGTATTAGGTGCATATCTCTTTGGTTTGATCCCTGGTGTCTCCGCTGCCCGTGCTCCTTTTCCGTTGCTGCTATCGCTCGTGGTCTCTCTCTATCTCTATCTCTCGCTACTCGACTTGACTCGAGGCTGGTGGTGGTTCTTGCGTTCATTTTATTCAGTCATTCGTTATTATTGTCTCTCGCTGGCGAGCATCAAATATCTCCCTGGGTCTTTATCTTCGATTCCGGATTTTGTTTCTTGTTGTGCACACACTCCTTTGCTTTTGAGGCTTCACGTCTTTAGTCGCTCTTTTTTTTTCGAGGTTGGTTGCATACGTCGTTTTGTATCGTCTTGTTGCTTTTTGGGATTTGAGCAACTGCAAGACGTACCGTTCGGTCAGCTACTTGGACGCCTGAGGTTATTATACCAGGATACTTTCGATCTTCCGGATTCCTGAGGACTCTCCAGGCGCATACCGATATGCATCTTCTACACGCGCTTGTTGTTGTCGCGTCGGTTGGTAGCCATGTGGCTGCTATGCCAGACCGCGGCTTGCAAGCGCAACCAAACCGTGTGCTGAGAGCTGCCACGAAGCGGGCCGATTTGTACCGAAGAAGCGTTCGCATCACGAGAAGGTTCGAGACGGAGATGGCTTATGTGGACCGTAGGTTGTTTGCTGTTGATTATAGATACAATAGCTGACCACTGACCAGATGAAAACGTGTGGAGTGATGCATCTACTTTTGCTTCGCAGGTCAAAGTCGGTTCTCAGAAACCAGTCTTCAACTTGGAGGAGCATGAGCATCATTTGAAAGACGTAAATTGCAATGAAGATGCTATGAAGCTCCATTTCGTCGATACTTCGTCTGCTCGCGACGCTAGAGCTGCTTGCGAAAGCGAAACCGGTGGATTGATTATCACATCACATGAGGGCTGCAATAAAGAAGGAGAGCGATCAGTGTATCGGTAAGTTCTGCAGCACTCTCTGTCAACATGACTTAACAGCCGCAGTGTGAACGATGTTTCCTTTGCCGAAGACGGAGAAGCCCTCGAGGTATCCGTTGTGAAAACAACATGGCGAGAGGCCTTCGACCACGTCAACATAACGTTTGGACACACCACTGATGACCACATCTACCGCCGCCACTCCGACTTTGCCAGGATTCGGGGCAAGCGTCAGAACAGGGTCAACATTCCTCAGAATACGCCGGAAAATGTTAACACTGCTCTCTTCGACTTGAACTCCGAGATAGTTGACAAGACTTTCATTGCAACAGACTTTCTGGACATCATTGGAGCCATCGCTCCACTCCCCGAATTGCCCGTCAACCTTCCTATCGAACTCGGTTGCAAGCGATGTGCCACTACAGGACAGTTGGCGCTGTCCCAAGGCGCTTTCAACATCGATCTATCGCAGATCGACCTGATCCCCGATATTTTCCAGGGAGGTGATGATGGCAAGGAGATTTCGAAGGTTGTTACCGGCGGCTTCATGGAGCTGGTAGCGACTGGTGTTGGTGCGCGACTTGAGCTGTTTGCCCGACCATCCGTGAGCGCGAACGGAGATTTTGAAGTTGCTCTCTTCCAGCTTCCAATTGCCGGGTTTACCATTCCTGGTATTGGTCAAGCTGGCGCTGTATTTGAGCCAAGAGTCAACTTCAACTTCAATGTCACCGGCGGGCTCGAAGTGAACTACGGGCTCGATCTCCAGGTACCTGATAAGTCCAGTATCCGGGTCGAACTCACAAACCTTCGTGGCAGTAAACTCACTGGCTTTCAAGACACCAAGCTCACGCCTTTGCCCGTCACTGTCAATATCACAGATGTTGATGTTTTGCTTGGGGTTGCATTCAAGCCCTCCATTCCAGTCGGCTTCGAGTTTCTTGACCAGCTGAAAGCAGAAGTCTCGGCTACTTTGGAACTTCCTCGCTTGGACGCAAGGCTCTCGAGCAACATTGCTGCGAACTGCGGCAATGGTACCAACGTCACGGCACCGCCTGAACCATCTGCCTCACCTGCACCGCTTGCACCACCTGTGCCGCCATTCACAAACAGCACATTGCAGAGACGCCAGGGTCCCATCCAGCTAGGTCCGCTCGCTCTGGTCGAAGCCAATGTTTCCATTTCTTGTGACCTTGCTTTCGACGTCTCGATTCCGGTGCTACCACCACCATTCAACGCAGTCTCAGTCAAACAGAATGTATTCAAAGCAAATTTCCCTCTTGTTTCTGAATGCAAGTCTCCAGAACGCGCTTTTGAGGACGCTCGTGGGGTCACTATCCCGGCGCCGCCACCCAGCGCAATCGAGACTTCTTCGCCGGTGGCCAACGCTACTGCCACCCCGGGAAACTCGGTACCAGTCCTAAACGCTACGACCTCTGCGGTGGTGGTTTCAAATGTGACCGCAACTTCAACCAGGTTGAGCCTTTCGACACCTTCATTCCAGAATGCTTCGGTGACTACGACTAGCGCAAGCTTCTCCACACCATCGCCTCTGAATACCACTACTACAAGCTCCTCGGCCCCAGCGTATCTGAATGCTACCACTCCATGCTCCTCATCCTCATTGCCCTTGAACACTACTACTAGCTTTTCAGCTCCATCATTCCTGAACAGTACTACCACACTAGCCAGCAGCACCGCCCTTCCGAGCTCTTCTGTTGCGGTTAATACAACGTCAGCGTTGAACTTTACCATCCCTACCACATCGGCATTATTCACGAATAGCTCGACTGCCGTTCTCACGACTACATCTTCCGTAGTGACTGCAGCTCCAACCGCGAACGCTACAACACTAGACCCAAACTTCTCTTTTAGTCTCTTTTCCACGAGTCGCCAGACTAGGGCTTCTTCCGCCAACGTCGTGAAGACTTCGACTTCAGAAGCCAAGTCTTCAGCAGAAGCGACATCTACACTGGAACGCAGCCCTTCCACCTCCTCGGAAGCCACATCTACACAGGAGAGTAGCGCCCCTCCCACTTCCTCCTCGGAACCCAAATCTTCAACCGATACTACTTCCAAGTCTACACCTGCTTCCAGTACTGATATCTTGTCCACAAAATCTACACTGGCTTCGGCGTCTTCCACTCCCGCAAGCTCCTCTACTCTAGCTTCTTCTTCTTCTTCGGCATCACCAACGTTGATCATCCCAATTCAACCACCCGCGTCACCGACGCTGGCGATACCCGCACCACCGCCGTTCCCGACTGAAGCTCTTCAATCTCTAGCCGCCACTCTCAGCGTGGCTGCTGGCTTCTTGATGCCAACCAATGCTAGCGCCCTGCCCGCTGTGCAGACAGGTGTTGAAACATTCACCGGTGCAGCGGCGCGAGATGTACATATACCTTCGATGATGAGCATACTTGGTCCACTTGTGGGATTCATCGGTGTATGGATGATCTAGGAATTTGCTTGGTAGTGAGCACTCTGGTCTTTCTTATTTACTTTTTTCTTTCGGATGCTTCATGCGAAGCTCTTTTGGTGATTTGGATACCCTCTAGTGTAGCGCGGTCGAACGTAGGCGTGGCCTTGTCGACATGGTGTTGTAGTTTTTTTTTGTGTCCTGTGGCTGAGCAGATATAGTAGGCGGTGGCATGCGGCGATTGTGGGAAAGGGACGCGGCAGTACATGTGAAAGGGAATAGGTAATTCATGTATCAATAGGAGCAAGCTAAGACCGCGTCTTGATCAGAAATAGTGCGGTGAAACCCCGTCTGTTGATTCTCTCCTCCGCCTTTCTGGCTAAACCTTCCGAGTGGACGCGCGTGACTCTGCGACATTCAGCGCTCGTATTCTTCAGCCTCACCTGCATCGTTGTAGCCCCGCGCTAGTCCAAACAGAGGCTTAGCTTCTACATTGTGCTATCTTCAGTCGTCGGTCAGTCTGCATGATTACTTCTTTTGCACTTTCTGCCCAGTCTCCCGTCAAGTTGCATGTCCAAGAATCATGTCTTCACATGCGGAATTGCTCTCTCATAGCTGCTCGCATTGCGCTCAACAAGATACATTCCTTGCACCAGTAGACTTGACCTTTAACCATGGTCAAGGCGTCCGGGGGGACTGCTTATGGTTCAAATTAGCACATGCTTGGATCGACAAGGGATTCAAAAATATGCTGGGTCTTATAAAGAGCCCTGAAAATGGTCATGCATCGCTTTACAAAGACGGAATGGGTTATATTGGAGCGGATGGGAAAGTTCATGTATTTGAATGGATGGTTCCCAGTCAAGGTACGCTCTCATAGGCTGAAGTTCGGATGGAAGCTCATAGTCGATCAGATGACTCGGAGACCTTCCATTCACTAGACAAGAAGCGCCAGTTGACTAGATTTTCCGGAAACACGTCGTCTGCTACGACATTCAACATTCTGAAGAAATGGATGGCTGAGTGCGAATCTAATCATAAAGCTTGCCGCACCGAACTTCAGAATGACAAATCTCTCCGAGGGATTCGGTTTCTTCGCATTCACGATGACTCTGTTTTCCTTGAAGAAAAGGTGCCAATGCGATATGCATGCTTGAGCCATTGCTGGGGTAGCGTGCAAAATCTCCTGAAAACAACGCAAGAAAACAAAGAAATCCACATAAACGCGGGTATCTTGATCCGGGACCTTCCAAAAACTTACCAAGACAGCGTGGTGGTTTGCAAACAGCTCGGCATTGACCATTTATGGATCGACAGTCTCTGCATTATCCAGAATAGTAGCCAGGATTGGAATGAACAAGCTTCACGTATGGCGGAGGTCTATCAAAATGCATACGTGACTATTGCGGCAGTCGCTGCTCGGGACTCCACAGAAGGACTCTTTAACGATGTCTCTGACCGCCTGACTAGCGTCCCGCTGCTCGGATATCCTTGGATACATATTCGAAGACAGGCACAGTTACCCTCTGCAAGTGACGATTTCATGGACCAAGACTCCGATGACGGGCACACACTGTACAAGCGCGGTTGGACCTTTCAGGAACTCAGTTTATCGCCGCGCGTAATACATTACGGTCGCAACGAAGTTATTTGGCATTGTCAATCAAGGTCAATTTGCGAGGGTGATCCCGATGGGTCAATTGAAACATCGTCTCTTGTATCAGCAAACCTGATAAGAGAGCCAGACCTTTCGATAGAAGGCTTGTGGTACTCGATCGTGGGAGCTTACTCATGGCGGAATCTCACGTTTGATAAGGATAGACTGCCCGCCATAGCTGCCTTTGCAAGTCGAATTCAAGGAGAGAACAAGCAAAAGAGATATATTCACGGACTGTGGGAGGACTCTCTCCGCCTAGATCTATTGTGGTCCGTGGATGCGTGGAAACTAGATCATCATTCGGGACCTTCTTCTGGACTCGAACCAAGAAGTCTGCCAACTTGGTCATGGACTTCTGCCAGAGCTCCTGTGAGGTGGGCCGATATACCCGCTCTGAACGAATTCAAGGAAATTCCGCACACAAAGATCATCAAGGTTGCGTACGAGACAAGAGGGCCACCCCTTCTCGGCGATGCTATCGAAGCGCATATCGTAATTCAGGCTCCTATTTTTAAGCTCTGTGATATCAAAATGGTTGAAAGATCAATGAACGCCTCCCAGATCAATTGCAACGAACTTGTGTGGCACTCCCCTCAATGGGACACTCTCTTGGATTCCACCAATTACAAAAAGCAGAACACAGAAGCACTTGCTATACCATTGATAATGATGAACAGAAACGTGGTTGGGAAATACGGTCGACGTAACATCAATTCATTGCTGATTGTGGAGACTAGCGAAGTTGGAAAATACAGAAGGGTAGGCGTAGCTACGCTTGGTCCACAGGCGGACATTGCACATGTGACTGCTTCGAGTGATTGGGACACGGAGTCTTCTGAGGATGAACCGGCAGAGGAGGAAGTAGAAAGGGAAAGAAGTTACGAACGCTTCATGCAGATTATGGACCAGATGGAGAAGCGAACTATTACTTTGATATAGGTAAGGTCCGTCCCCAGGTTGGGAGACACACTATGTCCCGAGACAGGTTGGCAGTTCGGAACTTCGGACGCTATCATTCGCGAACCTAGATAGCTAAGGTTCCTGCATAATGTCAATCGGCTTACTCTACTATAGATTAGTTGGCTCCGACTAGGATCTCTTCAGCGTTGTCGGTGCTATCAACCGTTTCGTCGACGGCTGCAAATGACTCTTCGAAGAAACCCCTTGTCTATATGCGATATTGAGGATCTTTCTAATAACTGGAGGCTCTATGCGGAATAATAGGCGACAACGACTCTATACTTAGGCTTTGAAGATTATTTGAACGTGCGAATGAGCTCGCCGAAAGCCCTGAAGAGCGGGGAGGAGGACCCTGCAACGAGATAAAAGCGAGTGGGACCTATTGATCAAACTTGGCCTACACCAGCCTGTATTAGCGCGCTGACGACCTGCCATATGTTACTTTAATAAATACAACGCTATAACTAGGTGCCTTGCGCGGCCTATTGAACAGGTGTGGCGCATGCTAACGGCTTTGAGTCACGCTCTACTGGGTGATGCTTTATCTGCTACGCTGACTTGAAATACTTAACGTCCCTCCCTAGGTCCCTAAAAACCTCGTGAGCTGGCATAAGCCACTCACACATAGGGTCATGCCTGTGATCTCCAATTTTTCACGCTCCGAATGGCTGATTCCGGCTCAGAAGGATCTCGGCCTCTCAGAGAGGGATGTTACTAGGTGTGTAAGCAAAGCTATTGGGCCCTCAACACAATATCATCTTACTGAGCTTGACGAGCACCTGCGTCGAGCAGCATCTTGACCACCTGCTCGTGGCCTGCTTCGGAAGCTGCTACCAATGCGTTGCCGTAGTGTCCACCCTGCGCGTTGACGTCGGCGCCTTTGTCAAGCAGCGTCTTGACCAACTGCTCGTGGCCTCTACATGAAGCTGCCTGTAGTGCGTTGCCGTAACCTCCACTCTGCGCGTTGACGTCGGCGCCTTTGTCAAGCAGCATCTCGACTACCTGCTCGTAGCCCCTAGATGAAGCTGCCTGCAGTGCGTTGCCGTAGTATCCACTCTGCGCGTTGACGTCGGCGCCTTTGTCAAGCAGCATCTTGACCACCTGCTCGTGGCCTCCTTCTGAAGCTGCCTGCAGTGCGTTGCCGTAGTGTCCACCCTGCGTGTTGACGTCGGCGCCTTTGTCAAGTAGTAGTCCTGTGATTGTATTCAAGCCGAACAAAGCTGCATAGTATAGTGGCGTCGCTACGCCTCCCAAGCTTTTCCCTAGGTCTGGGTTTTCCCAAGGCCTGTCTGGATCGTATAGTTTGATCCAGTTAAGATATGCAGGGTTGTCAGATGACATTAAAATTATCGCAAGTTGACTCCCTTCTATCTCGTCCCGTGTCTTTTGAAGATGGCTGATCCAGAACTCAGCTGTGTAACTTGCGAGCGCTGATGCGTTGAGAACCTCTGTCGACAAGGGCTGCTGGAACTGAAGCAGATACATCAAAGAGCCCTTCATTATCGTGTTTTGGCTTTCAGATTCTTGCATGCTATACAGCTTTGCCTGTCCTTGCTTAATTCTCTCCGACACAAGGTACTCCTGGACAGAATAGTGCGCTAAAGCAATGATGCGCTGTGCAGGTCTCGATCTTCCCTCTGCCTCGCTCGTTGTAATGGTGACAAGACTAGAGCAGATGTTCAGCGCTTCCAACGGGTCCTCTAACACTTCATCGCGGTCGAACGCTGGATCTCGCGCCACATCGATAGCGACAACTTCAGCGACCTCCTCAACTGACAGCGGCCGCGCAGAGAATGTCAGCCACTGCAGAATGCGCATCGCATACTCACGGTATTCCTCGCTTATCGTGGAGAGAATGCGGTCGTATGTCTGATCTAGCGTTCGCGGCAGAGTGGCAAGAGATTTGCGCAGCATCGCTCGATTGCAACACTTTCCTAGTGTGTCGAGCTGGCATACAGCCCATCGAAACCTGCCTTGTTAACTTTAGCTATGCGCAAAGTGGATGAAGACACGTACATTCCTTGAGCTCCGTGCATCAGGGCAGCCTCAATCTCTTGCCTGATAGCGACATCCTTGTTCCATTTCGTCAAAGTCTTGTCGTCAGACAGCCGTTGTTGAACGTATCGTTGTATGTCTTCATCTACTACATCCCTCTGAAGACAGATAGCGTCCTCTTCCTTGACGTAGCTCACTAAAGAGGTCTCAATATCCCGCTCTTTCCGGCTGGTCATGAGCAGATGCACGCTGTCAAGCTGCCATCCAGCCATAGTCTTAAGTGCATCCATCAACTCTGGGCGTTGTGTACACTCATCAAGCGCGTCAAGAACAACGTAGACGTGTGTGAACTGTTGCATTACCTGTGGTATTACCTCTAGAAGCGCGTGCGATGATGGCTGTCGTTGTCCGTTATTGCAAGATAAGAACAATGCGTCAACGCCCTTGAGTATCGTAGACGAACGCTGCAGCAGCTGTGAGAGCAATGAGCGGAGCATCAGCTCTGGATCCTGCTTCTGTTTATCTTTAAAGTCGAAATAGAAGTACGCCGTCACCATCTCAGCGTCATGGCAGTGCTGCAGCAGATGCTCGACGATGGTAGAGCTCAGGATAGTCTTTCCGCATCCTGGAATCCCATACAGCCACAGTCGCGACGCATCACTGTTCTTCCACTCCGTGAACCTTGCATTCTGTAGCAGCCAGAGTCCAGTCTCGGCCTGCCGCTCTTTGTGCGCTTTGTGGTAGTTTGTAGATGGGTCAGGCGCAGAGAGCCAGCTGCAGATTTTGCCAAGCCTCTCTTCAATGTCTTTCGTGGGCCTTTGTATCTTACGCCGCAATCGTTCTATCGCTCTATCTTTGCCTTCCGTATATCTCAGTGTCATGCAGATGTCAAAGATGCCTAGCAGACAGTACGCGATGTCTTCTTCGCGCGTTGTCTGGCGTTGTTCCGCCCAGGAGAAACGGTCGTCTACGCTAAAGTCAGACAGTCTACCCCCTGACAGAGCTTTAACAGGTATGCCTGTGATCTCGTGTATGGTGTCTTTCAGGAACTGCTTGTTCCCAAGAAGCTCTCCCTCTTTCGAGTAGAACGCAACTGATGCAGGAGCAAGCAGTTCCTGCAGTGTCCAGCCTCTGGTAAACCACCTGCTCTTCCTGAAGGCCGGTTTCCACCTCCGGCCCGCTTCACTGTATGCATCAGTAGTGTTGCATTCAACATCTGAAAGATACACATAACACTTCTTCGCGTTCTAATACCAGCGAAACATAGAGTTGATCGCTTCCTGGAGCTCTTAGCTGTTCGACTTGTCGATGCAGCAAGTGTCAACCCAGAAGTAGTCCAGACCATCTCGTTTTGTCTGTTGCGCGCAGAAATCAATTTTGTCCCAACCCGCCTTGCGCCTTGCACCAGTGTCGTCTGCACTATCGAGGTTCTTCAGGTCATCAAAGATCACCTCCTGCTTCCCCCAAGTGTGCGAGAGGATCGCATAGTCAGGAACCTTCTCGTTGCCAGGGTATTCCTTCGCCCATCTGAGCCTCCCGTCGATTGTGATGTGCAGCAATCGCATTGAATTGGGGTACGTGCTGTGTGCGCGAGCGGCAGAGGAAGATCGAGTAGCCTCGAGGCCGGCTGAAGGACTCGGTGTTGCGAAGCGCCCTGGTCGCCCAAGGTATAGATAATCCACCTGTCCAGTCTGTTGTGAAAGCGATAGGATAGTGTCGACTACAGCGCAAGAAGGAACAAATTTGCAGCAAGCTGCAGATTAGAATGCTGGCGGTAAGGCAAGGCTGTCACTCGAGCGTTCAGAGCGGCAAGCGCAGCCTATGCCAGGCCGTGAGGCTGAAGCATGGCTGGTATTTAAGTCATAATCGCGCGAAGGAAGCAGCTGAGCCACAACTGCAATCAGGACAGCAGCACTCGGTGCGATGCACAATATAGAAAACGAAAGAGCAACAGGAATTAACGCATAGGCTTGCGTGTAGCTTCGCTCCAATTGCATTTGCAAGAGGACAACCGCTGACTTTTGTGAGAGGGATGGCAAAGCTTCAGCAGTCTGTGCAGCACGCTGACTCTTTGCGAGAAACACCCTGACCTCGCAAGTCGATCAATGCGCAGCCACGACTAACGTCACTGCCACCACAGCGCAATATCGCATGACTATGTCTCCATCCAGCGCTGACTCCTTGACACATGCGACGAGCTACTAGTGCTACGCAGCGTGCAGTCGACCGTATCCACCCTCAGCTCGCTTTACTGCAGTCACTTATTCCAAGGTGCACTGCGCTGTCTCCACGCGAACGTGTTGGCAGCTCTTTCGGCTCTATGCATTCGACTCTTGCTATTCAAGATGGCGTATAATCTTGTCACAGACACGGTCGCCTAGTGGTTGGGCACGGCGACAGCATAGATAGTCACCACAAGGCAAAACCGGATGCATGATCACGGCTGAGTGGGAGCGAGCACGACAAAGAGCACAAAGGCAGTTCAGTCAATTGTTATAGTTGCAAAGATTACGTGGATGTACAGTAATACGCTCTTCTGCGTCACGACTACAGCGTCATGGAGTTTTGTTCTGTTGTACCGTGTAGCCAGATGTTGCAGCCATTCATGCCTGTCCTGAGCTGACCAACGCTCACCGTCAGCAGCAGCAGCAGCAGCAGCATCATCACGTTCCCACCTCTCTAATACATACGAGCCACTGGGGCTATCCATGGCCCTGGGATAGCTTCGTCCTCGGCAACGAGCGTTCGGTTAACTTGCGCATCTGCAGGTACCAGCAGCTTTCGTGTTTTGCCCACTCGTGTCGCCTTGGGCTGCTTCGGCTCTGCCGCATCTGCTTCCAGCACAGCATTTGTGCGTTCCCGACCACGTTTTCCCTTGCCCTTCGCTTTCGTCGCCGCCTCTACTTCAGCACGCTTCTCTCGCGCCTCCTTAAGCTCATCGTAACCCATAACTTTGGCTCTGCCCAGTACCAGTGACTTAGTCGATCGTCGAACCTTGGCTTCGTTGTTGACCGTAAGCAAGAGTTGGATGTGATTCTGCTGCAGTGCGCCCTTAGCAAAAGATACTTGTGCAGCTTTAGCATATTCCTGGAGGTGTCTCTGTAGGTCTTGTCTTTACGTCTTGTCAAGAGCACGCGCATCCTGTTCTATTATTAGGTTGTGAAGCGACATAAGACCCTCTGCTAACACTAGGGTCACTGGCGTGTCTGGTGCTTTGTGTTCAGAATAGGTCCTATCCTCTATCTTGTCCACCCTTGGAACGCTTAGGTTTACAACGGGTTTTGATATAGTTCTAAGCACCCTATCTAGATTGTAAGGAAACAATCCATTTATAGCAGAACCAGCTATTATATTCTTTAGAGTGAAGGCTGTCCTTCTCGTAGGACTAAAAAGAGAAGTAAAATACTCTTTACTAATCGTGTTGACGCCTCCACGCTCTAGTCGCCCTACTTGCTCGCGATAAGCTGCTTTTAGGGGCGCGAATACTGCAACATCGCAGGGCTAAAGCTTATAGGAAGTATGAGAAGGAAGGCGACATAGAATGATATTATTTGTAAAGCAAAATTTAAGGATTTCTAGGGTCTTATACGTCCTAAAACTATTGTAGATAAGTACGCGCGGCTTGTTGTTAGCTCGTTTCTTAGTTTTAGGATTAAAGATACGCTTAAGCTATTCCAGGCTAATGAACGAGTCGGTATAGCTGGTATCAGAGTATGCGTATTGCTATCTAGGGGTGGAAAACGTAGTCTAGTTACTTCAATAAGTCGCTGCTGGCTAGATGATTATAGGGTTCAGATACCTACTATCGCTGCTGATATATTTGATTATAGTTACTATTGTACGTTGAACGCGCGCACTCCTGTAGTCTCGCATGTCGTCCTTACCTATGAAGACTTAAATTAAGTCTACCCTTTGTCAACTTCACTGCTCAAAGGTGACGTCATCCATCCGTTTGCTGTTGTTTGCTTCTTGTCGCATTACATATCTGCAGCCCGAAGCAAGATATCTCGAGCATCCCCTCGCACCTTTTCTACAATATTTCTCGCGCTCTGAACTTCTTTCACCAGTCCCACACCAGCACCGGCCCAAATCGCCGCACGGCCTTGTAATCCTGTATTGTAGCCTTTGTCTTCACCCGCAACTTCTTCATTATGCAATTTTTGGATCTCTTCCAGACTCATTCCATTGACAAAGTCCTTGTGGCTCTGCACGACCAAACTGCGCCCATCATACAGTTCTGGCCAGATATTCGGACCTCGCAGTTGATCGAACAGTTTTGAACGCGTAGTCACCTGTCCGCCGTCCTGCGCCTCGAGGATCGCGGCCTGATATTTTGGATGTATCTTTATCTCTTCTGATGCAAGGAATCGCGTTCCCATTACCACGCCTTGAGCGCCAAGGGAGACAGCAGCTGTGACACCCCTCCCATCTGCGATACCGCCTGATGCCACAAGCGGAATGTGAGCGAGGCCTTCTGCGGCAAGGGCATCCGAAGCCTCTGGTACTAGTGAAATGATCGAAGCACCTTTCTCGAAACCATGACCGCCGGCATCAGCACCCTGAAGACAGAGTACATCTGGCTGTGCCGTCTTCGCGACATGCAATGCAGCCGCCACGCTACCAACCTGGATCCAGATCTTGGTGTCAGGCGAGGCCTTGCGTATCGCCTGCGCCCAATCCGCATAGTCGTCCAGCGTCTTTGAAGCAAAAAGCCACATCACTGCTGGCTTGTAGTCTTGGAGAATAGCCAGTACCTCATCCAGTTTCGTAACAAACGGCAAGAAACCGACGCCAATCGGTATTGTTCCTGGTCTCGCTGAGGGCACGGGCGTACTTTTCAGTGTCTCGACAACGATAACGATCTCGTTCCGCACAGCATCCATATCCCAGAGGCCACCGATCATGCCAAGGCCTCCTGCGAGCGTGACGGCCGACGCAAGTTTACCGCCTGCGAAGCCTGCCATGGGCGCGTTTACGATGAGCGGCGAGGTCATCCATGGCAGCTGATCTTTGAGTTTAGACATGTTGGATGAAGCGGGGGAGATGTCGAGGCAAGAAGATTGGTAAGATGGGTGCTGACTCTACTTAAGGAACGGGTGCCTTTTATCCAGACCTCGGGACCCGCTGTAGAGTGGGACGCCTTGCCAATGGCATCTCCGACACTACTTGCTTACATGGTGACTGAAGGTCTATGCCGTCTTGGGTTGCCATTAAAGAGGTCTGCCCTAGTGCTGCATTGGCGTACCGGGTGCGTTTGGAGGAGTCGTATCCACATACGAGGGGTGACTTAGGAACCTTCCTCAGCCTGCCAGTTACATTCAAACTTTTGTGGGGAATATATACGATACAATTTTTCCCAAAGACATGAAATCGGCTTGGTGGTGTAGTTGGTTATCACGTTCGCCTCACATCGATAGATGATCGCGAAAGGTCCCGAGTTCGAACCTCGGCCGAGTCAATTCTTTTTGTTTTTGATTTCTCTTTTGCTGTTGCCCTGCTGGGGTGGGACAGAAGATGCCAAAATCCCACTTTTTTTGCGACCCCTGCGGACGAGACCTGACGAAACGACACCACGGTGGCATTTTCATACACTTATTCCATTTACAATGAGCATCGACTTCACTTGATTTATCCGCAAGCGCTACTCCAAAGACCACGTCAATTACTGAAACGACATTCCCAAAATATGCGGTCTTCTCTTCTCCAAATCTAAAATCATCTGTCCAAACAATCCATTGGCCCAACTAAACCACTGCCGCGACCACTGGCTCGCATCGCGCGCACTCACACTCTCATGCATCAGGCCTAGTCCATCCGTACTCTGCACCAGCCACTTTAGATTCGTCTTGATTTCCTCATCATCCTCGGACGTCAAAATCGTCATGATGAGCGCCATGGGCCAGGGCTTGCCGGGCAGCGTATGCGGGCTCGCTACGCCCGTGATGGCGGGTCCAACCGCGTAGTAAGGGTTATCTCTCGATAGCACTTTTTTCCTCGTGTTCTTGTACACCGGGTCGTTCACGGTTGTGTACTTTAGCCACGGGGCAGAAAGTAAAGACGGGACGTTGGGATCATCCATGATGTTTGCGCCGCCATAGCCATCGACCTCGTAGGCGTAGATCTTGCCGTACTTGGGGTCGGAGACGAGGCCGTATTTTTCGATGCCGCGGTTGATGCCTGCGCTCATTTCTTGCATGCGCGTGGCTAGGTTGCGGGAGGAGGAAGAAGAGGCCTCCACGCGCGACATGATTTCTGAAGAGGCGTTGAGGGTGGAGGAGAACATCATGTTGGAGGGGATGAGGTACTGATATGTGCACGCGTCGTCGCTGGGGCGATGGAATGAGCGGACGAGCCCGAGATTGCCTCTGTGCGGGCTGCCGTTGCAGTCGTTGATGGGCGTGCCGCCATAGGGAGCGCAGTACGTGTACGGTGTATGCTGCCACTCGCCGTCTTCGGTGTAGCTGTCAATCATCATGCTTTCGGCCGTGTCCAGGATCAGCTCGACGGCTTTGGTCCAGTTGCTGGAGGTCTGGAAGAAGCCGTAATCGCGGGTTGCGCTCACGTAGTCGATGGAAAGCTGCAGGAAAGACGCGACCGAGTCGAGTTCCCATTGGCACGAGAAGACCTTGAAGTAGTCGTACGGCGGAGTGATGCGGTCGTCATTCTTGCTGCTGCGTTGAGGGATCCCGCTCTCATCCGGGGCCTGGAAAGCATTGCAAAAAGGGTTTCCGAGTATGTAGCGCGCTTGTAAATTGATGGCGCCACGGAACAGACTCGCGAGACTACCTTCGCTGGAATTTGCCTTGAGCACGGAAATATAGGCTTGAAGTTGGTTGGCAGAGTCACGGAGCCACATAGCTTCGATATCACCAGTAATCACAAAGGCCAGTTCCTCAGCATTGCGGCTCATCTGAGGCCCGTCTAGCCTGCCGGAATCACTGGCATTGTTCGACTTTCCGCGCCACGCAATGGTAGTATCCAACGTACTCGGCCAGGTATTTTCAAAGAGCTAGTTCATCTAAATCAGTATACACATGTTGCTTTCAGAATAGGTATGGTTCCGCCGTACCCGAAACAAATCAGGGTCTTTGATCACATCACGCAACCTATCAATGGTCTCCTCGACCTCTGGCGCATGGAACGTTCTGCACGGAACAATCGGTCTCGCATAGCTCAGGCCGTATTTGCCAGTCGAGTAGGGTTCGTGGAGTTGTGAGGCGTAGTTCTGGTAGAGGGGGCACTGGGCGCTTGCCAGGGGCGCTAGCAGAAGCGAAAGGAAGCCTGCGAATGACGGCCGCATGGCGCAAGCAGGCAGCGGGAGTGGCGCAGTGCGATAGCCGTGGGAAGAATAAGCAAGTTAGACTGGATACATATGGAGATTATGGGTGTGAAGACACGTTATACTACGAGATGTGCATCTGACAGCTATGTTTAGAGTTTGGCCAAGGCGGGCTCGGTCACTTGTCTTCGGCCAAGGCGGCAGGAGATTCCAGTAGCGGGGGCCTGGATCCAACACGTTAAAATGGCAATATAAATCCTACGCGAATAGGGGAGGTGGTTGGAGCTTAGTTAGAATAGAGTTTCTTTTGGTAGATGAATGGTTCGTACTAACGAAAGATGTGCTTTGCTGTACAATTAAAAGATATACTAGACATCTCATCACATGTTGTGCATCCATGGACCCACCTCTCCATCTCGGGAATGAACCTTGTTGTCCTCAACATTCCAACGCTAGCATTACGAGCCATCTGGCTAAGATGTCCCTTGAACCATGTCTCTCCTCAATGCGCATGATATCTGAATCAAGATTACGTATGAAGGCGATGCTGCATTTGCTAGGACAAAAGATTCCCGGATGACATGCATTCAAGGGTTTGAAGGAACTGGTACCTGCTTCCCGCAGAACTAGGCGTAAGGGCGAGGTATAGGATAGAGAGTGGGTTAGTGCAGAGTATCGCGCGCATTGCTAGAGTGCTTGTGACAAGAAGCAGTAGTTAGCAGGCCAACATCTCAAGCAACAATATTTTTTCACGCCAACACTGATGCTAGCAGGGCAGCTATGTTCGTATTCCGCTTTGAGCGGTAAACCCTAGATTTGTAAGCCCATCCTATCCCTTGACAATGGCCCGCACCCTCTTTCTCTCTTCGGCATCGAGAACCCACGATATACCTGATTCACCCGTGGCATCATCGGCGGCCATTTGGTCAAACTCATCGTCCTCCATGTTCAAAATCAAAGTCATCTGCGTGCACTTTTGAAATGCATCGCGAAGAGAGTATGCACCGCCAGTTGTAGCAGCAGTGATGATACCCGCAATGTCGCGCTCCAGTCGGACCGCGCCCAGCTCGTTGACTCGGCCGTAGTAGCTCTTGATGCGTTTTTCCAATGCAGAGGCGAGATAATTGAGACCAAGGGCAAGAAGACGGTCAAAGTTTGCTGAGGTGAGGATACGTTTGATGGGCCGAATCACGACACCCCAGCCACGATCGAAGCGTGCTTTGACGATATCGCTGTCCTCAGCTTCGTCGTCCTCGTTTGCATCCGCATCAGGATCATATCTGACATCCCTGAATGCCTCTGCTAGGATTGGTCTGATACGAGGCTTGAGGACGTTGGAGAAGAGAACCGTGATGCCGTCGTTGAGCAGGTCGCTGCTCTTGGTTGCAAAAGACTTTTCCATTGCTTTGAGAGTGTTCTCTACAAAGGTCGCATCGTGTCCAAATGGGAAAAGGTCTTGCAAGGGAGAGTGAGCATCTTCCTGGCCTGGTTGCGGTTGTGTGCGTATCTGCTGCTGTACGATGCGCTTGACATAGTCGTTGGCAATGTCGAGATTGTTGATCAAGACCAGAAACGCAATGACCTTGTCCTCGGGAGGCAGTCCACCTTGTATGACGGGCTTGGGATAGCTTTCGTCTCGCATCTTTCTCTGTATCATGCCGATGAATTCTGCACCCAGTATATGACTCACGGCAGGCACTACACTAGCCACAACTGCTCGTTGGGATGTTGCAAGTGTCCTCTGCAGCACTTGATTTACAATATACATGACGTCGTCAACAGCCGATGTTATGAATGGCGGGTTGGATCCAAGGGGCTTGTTTGGGTTCAAGGTGAGATCTGAAGGCGACTCGTCTAGTTGGAAAGCCTTCTCAACCGACCTGCGGAAGAAGAAGGTTGTCATGGCGTTGACGGGCTCAATGAGATGGCTGTTGACCTTTTTGTGAAGGTTGCTAGTGGCTAAGAAATTGGGCATGACCAAGCCATAGTCAATGCGCTCTTCAGGTTCGGCGGGCTGTATGCGTGAGTAAACAGGTCGCAGTAACTGCCAGGTGGACTTACTGCACACTTGTCCGAGATGAAACGAGTATACAGAGCATAACGCCCCAAGATCAGGGCGCCTTCTCCGAGCAGGCCGTCAATCTCCTTCATATCGACGCCTTCATCTTCACTTGTGCGCACCCCGCCGTTAGCTGGCGAGCTTGAGCGAGGGGTTGCGGACGCAGGCTTTTGAGATGGGAGAAAGCTTGAGACTAGGAAGGAAAAGGCATAGGATTTGATTTCGGTCAGTTTGCGATCAATATGGCGTTCTTCGTGCCATGTGTCGAGCACAATGCCGCCCTGCACATCGGCCTCAATCTGCAGACGCTCAATCACCTTCTGCATCATGCCGGGACCGTAGTGACGCTCTACTAGTGGCTCGTGTCCGTCTACAATCTGGGCTATGTGCTCGAACAGCTTGGTGATGGTGTTGCCGTAGAAGAAGCCCTCGTTCCTCTGGGCAGGCGAGGCGGCATTGAAGTTTGCGCGCGCCCGAGAGGCCACACCCTGACACACATATCGCCCGTAGGCATCCAAGCCCACGTCTGTCCTTCCAATCAAGGGGAACAATTTGAAGAAGCGCGTCACCTTGGAGCCGTCGCCGTCCTTGGCAGCTTTTTCGAACTCGCGCAGGAAGAGGCCACACAGCGACTCGGCAGCAGCGTCGAGCGTGACCCGCGGGGGATCTGGCACCTCGGCGGTGGGCACGATCTCCTCTGCAAAACTGCCATCTACGACGTCGTCGGGTATCTTGGCGGCGCGACTGAGGTATCCTGCCGCCGTCTCCCAGTCTTGAGGGGCACCCATGGAGCCATGGACGCCCAGGACGCAGGCCTTGAGCTCGGCCACCTGCTCGACGACCTGCAACGTCGCCTTTACGTTGGACTGCTCCTGGTCGAGGCGCTTGACGGCGCTCGAGATGCGGCTGGCGGTGGAGGCGGCATCGGAGAGCATGCCATTGCTGATGGCGCGCGTGTTGACGGCGTGGGTGCCGAGGTGGGCGCGCAGCAGATCGAGGCGGCCGAGTTCGCGGGAGAGGTCTTTCTGGGAGGCGACGAGGGCGTTGAGCTGCTGCGTCACGGCGGCCTCATGGTCGTGCAATTGGGCGAGGGCAGCATGGATCTGTGCCACGCTGGCGGCGGCAAAGACGTCGGGGGGGCTGGTGATGTCAACGGCCATGGTCAGGCACAGGTCTGGCGGGGGTGGTGTTGTGCTGGTGCTGCGGACGATTTAGGCATGGCTTGGCCGACGTCTCCAGTCCACTCACACCCATGCTGCGGCTGTTGCTAGCCAACCCAGCCAGGCAATACTAACTGGGTCATGGCCCGGGTGTGAAACTCGTGGTAAACATGCTGGCGCTTCCACAATCTTGCCATTATTCTCTGCACCCACAGTTCCCAGACTCTCCCGTCGTGTATCCCTCAAGCCGCCTGACGTCCGCACTGTCGCTAAACGGTCGGCTGAGTCTCCAACGGGCACATCCACGCACGAGGCCACCTCGAATCACCCGCGCATCTAGACCATCCGTCCGCCTGCTGCTCCACGCCTACGATTACGCACCCAGCGAGCCGCAGCTGAGGACGACGCCTGCGTCTGCCACGGCGTCTGCCACTGCGCCTGCACCTGCGCCTGCGCCTTCCTTGTGCTAACAATAGACCATTGCTCCTTCCCTCTCCTCTGCGACTTCCCTTGGTGCCGTCGTGCCTGCCTTGTCTTCGCTGCTCCGCCGCTTTGTCCTCTGGCCAGCCCTTCACCAAACACATTTCCCAAAGCGTCGCCTGCCCCTCCACGTGCAGCCTCGTGCACCCTGCCGCCGAGGCCCGTACTACGACATACACCCTTCATGTTGCCGCTGTAGACTGCGCTTCCAACCCACACAGATCCGGTGCGCCAGCAGTTGACTCTGCGCAACCACACCACCCGCCATGGACTCGACTGCGCACCTCCTCCATGCCGCCCACCAACTCCACGCCCGCTCTGGCGGCATCGGCGGCGACACAGCCACCCGCCCAGCCTCCTACAAAATCATTGGCCTGATCTTGGCCATTTCGTCCGGAGTCTTCATCGGCTCCTCCTTCGTCATCAAGAAGCATGGCCTGTTGCAGGCCAACAAAAAGTACAATGAAGAAGCAGGCGAGGGCTACGGCTACCTCAAGAACGCCTGGTGGTGGCTGGGCATGACGCTCATGATTGTTGGAGAGATATGGTACACGGCCCTTCTCACCAACCTGGCCCAGAGCTGCATCGCTAACTCGTCCGCAGTAATCTGGTCGCATATGCTTTCACCGACGCCATTCTCGTTACCCCCATGGGCGCACTGTCGGTCGTCGTCTGCGCCATCCTCTCGGAAATCTTCTTGAAGGAACGTCTGAGTTTTGTTGGAAAAGTAGGCTGTTTCAATTGCATCATCGGTTCCGTCGTCATTGCCGTCAATGCTCCTGCGCAGTCGTCCGTCGCACGCATCCAGGACATGAAGAAATGGGTCCTGACTCCTGGTTTCCTCAGCTATGCCGGCGTTGTCATTGTTGCATGTGTTATCATCGCCCTCTGGCTTGGCCCCAAGTACGGAAAGCGGACCATGATGGTCTACATCACCATTTGCAGTCTGATAGGAGGCTTGAGTGTTGTCGCGACCCAAGGTCTCGGGGCCGCCGTCGTAGCCCAAGCTTCTGGCACGTATGGTGGCCAGTTTAAGGAATGGTTCCTCTATGTTCTGCTGGTGTTTGTAGTAGCGACCCTACTAACGGAGATTATCTATCTTAACGTAAGTCACCCACCTACCCCTTGGCCCGTGACCAATACTAAGCCTTGCCCAGAAAGCCTTGAACCTGTTCAATGCTGCGCTAGTCACGCCGACGTACTACGTCTTCTTCACGTCCGCTACCATTGTCACCTCGGCCGTCTTGTTCCAAGGTTTCAAGGGCACGCCACTCCAGATTCTGACCGTCATCATGGGCTTCCTTCAAATTTGCGCCGGAGTTGTGTTGCTGCAACTATCTAAATCGGCCAAGGACGTCCCCGACTCGGCTGTCTTCAAAGGTGACCTTGATCAGGTGCGGACGGTTGCCGAAGTCGAGGAGCCAGAGTACGAGCCACGTGCCGATACCCTTCGTGGCGGTGCAGCCATCCTCAGGACATTTTCAAAGGCCCGATCTCACAAAGAGCTTTCCGAGGCTCGCAGGATCCAAGAAGAGCACATGCAGCCTATTGGTGAAGGCGAGCAGGTTGAATTCGACGGAATCCGCAGGCGGAAGACTGTCATCGACCCCAATCGGCCACCAACTCGCAGCACCACTATCGTGCATACCAAGTCGGTACATCCTCCGCTTGGCATGTCGCAGTTTCCGCCCGATGATTCCGATGATGATAATGACAGCTTCCATCCTGGATTCTTTCAGCGACTACGCTCGCGCGGTAAGTCGACTAGCAGTCGCGAAAGTGGGCATGCACCACCTGCCCCTGGCATGAGCATGAACAACCTACCACCTATTCCGCAAGCCGACGCCATTTCCGATCATGAATCCGACGGTGCATCGTACAAGAAGAGCATGATGACGCAGGACACTTCGTATAAACCGATTGATTCGCACATCCAGTTCGCCTCGCCCCCTTCTCGCCATAGCGGCGCTGAGTCTCCCTCGCTGGCTCCCCCGAGATCCGCAGGACAGATGGCCAGGCGCCAATTTTCCTTCCAAAATGTCTTTTCACGCAACCGCGCAGACTCAAACGGCGAGTCGTCGTCGTCCATCTCCGCCAGCAAACACCGCCCCACTAGCCGCCACAGCCGGAGAACAAGCCGAGACACGAAATCAGGCATCGCCACAGCTACGGAAGAAGAGCGCCTAGGCCTCGTCAAAGGCGACTCTGCCAATCTCCTTCCCATCATTAGCCGCACCAGCGACGACGATGACGACGATCTGGTCTCTGGTACAGGCGCTGGCGTTCACCCTGACGCCGGTCCCGCTCCACCCCGCTACACTGACGACGACTGGCTACCGCGCACTGAGAGTCCCGCCTACGAGCCACGCCCACCCACAGCAAGCTACTCACGCAGCGCCCAGTCTCAAAGCCCCCGCCTGAGAAGCAATGTCCGTGATGACAGTGACGATAACGACATGTACCAACGAGATTTCGAAAAGGGAGGCTATAGCAGGTAATAAACGACAAAAAGTGGTTGGATTTCCATGTCTGAGTTGTATCTAACGTTTGTGTTCTTGGCACGCACGTGTAATGTGTTTTAGCGAAGCTTGTCTATTTTCTTTTTCTCGGTTTTTGTCTTTTTCCCATTTCGTGGTATATCTGGTCCATCCGTGTTGGATATAGACATGGGATTCGGGGTTTCTGTGGGAAATCTCAGTGTCATCCTTGATGGGTTCACGTCGTCCCTGTCGCTAGCGAACATCCGCTTCGACGTTTGTTATGCGAGTGCGGTGTGCAGCATTGTGTCTGGTGTATGTATGCATAGCGCTGCGGGGTTAATTTTGAACAAGGGAAAAAAAGACAAGGCGTAACATGGCGGGGTGGAGGGATCATGTACATATATATACACAGGCGTATATATACATTTTTATGTAGATTAGTTAGGCAAAGGAAAGAAATACATACATGCATAATAATACTTGAGGCATTTCCAATGTAAAGTCAGAATCAAGAGAGACACGAAGCACACTAGCATGTAAGAGTAAAAATATGTAATACATTAGAATAGACTCATTATACAAGATTGCGGAATACATTTCGCGTTTGAAAGACCTACACCAAGCCCGTTAAGCAAACGACCATAGACAACAAGAACAACTAGAAACGCCAGGAAAACGTCAACCAAAGAAGAAAAAACTACAGCATCTCTCCCTCCTCGTCTAGCCCTCCCTCATCCTCTTCTTCCCAGTCTACGTCAGCAGCCGCCTCGTCGGCCAGTCGCTGCACCTCCTTCAGCCCGCTCATTTCCTCGACCCAGCCTCGCTCGTTTAGCGCCCGTTGCACGAAACCCCATGGATCTGCCGTGTACGCATCAAGCACCTTGCTGCTGCATGCAGAGCAGCAGTCGAACGGTTTGCCTTCAACCTGCACGTTGGAGAAGGTGGACAGGTAGCCGCGGATCGTGTGTGGGATGGTGCCCAGCGGGTGCTGAAAGGGAGGAGGGAGCGAGGGATGAGACGGTGCAGCAGATGAACTGGTTTGGTGCGAGGGAGGTGGGGCAAGAGCTTGTGATGGATGTTGGAGAATGGATACGAGAAGCTCGACTATGAGACTAGATGCGAGCGGGGCTACCCCTGGACGAGTGACAGTGCACTGTTGGTCAAGAGTTGCGTTGCTCAGAGACTGCAACGTGGAAATTAGTTGTCTGCTCATTGATAAATAGTTCGTCATGACTTACGTCTGCTGGTGCAACAACATCATTGCAAAAGTAGCATCCTAGCTCTACGTCACCCTCGTGCGTCGCCTTTACTCCGTGGCGCATAACGACGTAGGTATCAAATCCTAGGGCTGCGTTCAGCACAATCTTGCCTTGCGCCTTGCCCATGACGGTCGGCAGCCACCTGCTCTCTCGTGTATCCATGAGCAGGAATATGGCGTCGTGCTCAGAGATGAGTTCTTGCAATTTCTCGAACTCCATCTTGGTTGTCGCGCTGTCGGTCATGGGGTGGCCGAGCATGGGAACCTGCATGACATGGCCCTTTGAATCCACG
This sequence comes from Curvularia lunata, assembly GCA_005212705.1. NCBI lineage: Eukaryota > Fungi > Ascomycota > Dothideomycetes > Pleosporales > Pleosporaceae > Curvularia > Curvularia lunata. The sequence continues at coordinate 80,687 of PELC01000006.1, read as the reverse complement.
CCAGGGTAGATCTCCTTTAGCGCCTCTGCGGCCCTTTCCGCCTTCTTGACTCCGCCTTGCAAACAGTCTTTGAAGTTGAATAGTGGCTGCCGCACGGGATTCGAAAAGCTGACGGTCGCATTATCGATGAAGGTGATTTTCCTGACGCCCCATCCCATCAGCGTGCGCGAAACATACGTACCAAGCGTGCCTGCTCCAAGCAGCAGACATTTGCAGTTCTTGATGACATCCAAATCGATTGAGGGTGCAATGCGCCATTTGATCAGCTTGAGGTTGAGGTCCACGGCCTGGTCTGCCAGCTTGGTCTCATCCATGTACTCTGACAGGTCGACATTGCGGGAGGTGAGTTTTCCATTTTCTGTGCGCTCCCAGCCTGTGACCTTGGGTAGTGGTGGGACTTGTGGGCCTGTGTTCCTTCGCTCCAGCATGGGCGATGTAGGGGCAGCATCAGTGTCAGTGTCAGAGCGCAGCTGCAGGATTAGCGAGTTGGACTGGTCGCGCCGTGTATGTGTGTCACGGTAACACAGAATCTGGGCATCACTCAGGTTCCATCGATGCCGGATGAGGATGAGGAGGTTGCGAAGCGGCCATCCTGGGTTCGTCTCGTACGTCGAGGGGTCTGCAAAACATATGAAGCGGTCCTGACTGTCAACTTTGTCGAAGAAACCTTTTTCATAGGCTTCCAGTCTGCCGATGCCCCAGATGTAGCCAAACTCGTCCAAGGGGGTGACGGGCGTCTTTGGCCTATCTTCCAAGTCACCGCCGCCACGTATGCGCTTGGCCAGGAAAAAGCCTCTTTGGCGCACGTCGGAACTGTACCTCCACGTCTGCACCGCATCGACTAGATACGTAGTCTCTCTGGGCTGCAGCTTTGTGACGTCACCTATCTGTTTCCAGGGTGGGTCTGATTGGATTGCTGGGAAGCCAAAATGGTATGTGAACTTGTACTTTTTGAGATTGGCAAAGATGATAGCGGTGAAAGACGAGAGGAGTGACGGGCACTCGTAGATTGAGCCGTCGTGGATGGCCTCCCATATCTAGAAATAGTTAGTGGATAGTTGGGTTGCACCGTGGAACTAGCTAGGCGTACCGTTTGGGCGGAGCGTTCGAGTATGGCGGCGCGGTCAAGGGCCTTGTAGTCTTCTATGGTGTTGCAGTTTTTGATGATGCCCTCAGCGCGGCAAAAGGTCGGGGGCGTGCTGAAGCGCGGTTAGGCGTGTGCTTGTGTATCGGGCGGGCAGAGCGTACTCATCCGACGTCAGCGCATTGGGATGGATCTGGATACGCATCGAGCGCGACGAGTGCTCGGCCGGGCGCACTTCGTACAACCCCAGCACTTTGCGCGCCGAGTCGTCGAGCTTGTCATGGTTGATCTTGATGTGCGCAAGGGCAGCGTAGAACTGTACGTCGACATCGCTCATCCAGGGGGCGAACTTGAGCGACGCCATGGTGTGAATGGTGGGGTAGGCTGGCTGGTTGGGATATGGTTGCCAGGGATAGTGGAGGAGAGACGATGGGGAGGAGCACAGTGTCTATGGCGAGGAGGCGAGAAGTACGCAGGTCATAGGAGCAGGGCAGAAGGCGAGGCACGTGAAGCTGTCAAGGGCGCATGATGGTGTGGTGTTGTGGCCTGGTGAGGCTCTAGGCAGGCACGCCTCGCCCCGCCGTGTCATGCCCTCCCACCTCGAGCCAGGCGGACGGGCAGGCGGGGAGGCGGGGCAGCGCTAGGCGCGTTCCTGCAGCCGCTGCTGGTCCCTTCACCGACACGTCGTGCTGCCCGTAGCTCCCCATCGCCCTTTGAGCAACCCATCGCCAACGTCCATCGCCATGCTTATCGGAGTGTGTGGAGGCAAGATGCCCGCAAGACACGCCTGCCGCTTGCTGACAGGCAGCAGGAATCTGTGCGGGCAAGTCCGAGATCGCGTCCTGCCTCATCGACGAGTACAATTTCACCCGCCTGCGCCTGGCAAGCCCGTCCAAAGCGCCTCACAATGAGCATCCAGCCTTAGCACAGTCTGCTGCGGCTCCCCAGCATACCTTCCAGGACGTCGATGCGCTGCTAGACTTCGTCACGCTGAGGTGGAGGGAGCGATGGGTCATTACCGACATATGGGATGCGGCTGTCGTGGATGCGCTGCTCAAGAGGCCCTTTTTCCTGCTCGTCAGTGTCCATGCCCCTGCCAAAGTGCAGTGGCAGCGCTATCATGACCGTTGCACTGCAAACGGCCTGGCTCCCCCCTCTCTCCTCGACTTTGTCGCACAGAACGACGACCACCAGTTTGCTCCGAACACGGGTCTGAGCTGGATGGCTTACCGGGCACAACTTCATCTACTCAACTCGACCGATTCGATAGAGTCTCTGCGCGCGGCCATTCGCAAGCTCGACCTCACTGACGAGGCCCGTCTGCGGCCGAGTTGGGATCAATACTTTATGCAGCTGGCCGACCTGGCGGCACTGAGGAGTAATTGTATGAAGCGACGAGTGGGCTGCTGCATAGTCAGGGACAAGCGCGTCATAAGTACTGGCTACAACGGTACCCCCCGTGGCATGACCAACTGCAACGAGGGCGGATGTACGTTGCCAAGGACCGACATGTCTGTTTACGGTGCTGACAAGTTCCAGGTCCCCGCTGCAACAACGCTGCAAAAGGAGGCTCGGGCCTCTCGACCTGTCTCTGTCTTCATGCCGAAGAAAACGCCCTGCTCGAGGCGGGACGCGACCGCATCGGCGGCAGCGCCATCCTCTACTGCAACACCTGTCCCTGTCTGACGTGCAGCGTCAAGATCACTCAGGTCGGTATAACTGAGGTGGTGTATAACCAGGGATACTTGGTGGACGACCAAACGGCCAAGATTTTTGAAGAAGGTGGTGTGAAGCTGCGGCAATTCACTCCACCTGCTGGTGGTCTGATTGATCTGGGCGGTGTTTGGCCATCATCTTAACTAGTCGCGCGAAGCTAGGTATAACCCATGTATGTGTAGCCTATGTACTTGGACAAGTGTGTACTACACCATCAAAGATCGACCGCTACCAACGCAACTGGGATTCCTTGCAAAATGCTGTGGCGGTGCACACCAGAAGGTTCACTATGATCCTTGTTTAGCCAACATGGATGCAGGGACGACGACGGGTGGGTGGTGCCGCACGCATCACGCGCCCACGCGGTGTCACCAACGACAAGGCTCGCTGTTCATACCCGCGCTGTGATAAGCGCCAAATTCTGGAGTCAGCACTCAGTTTGGATATCCTGTGTCGTTCTGTGGCTGATTAGGGTTTGAATTGCATTACCGTTGAGTAGTATTGGCGCCGTCGTTGAACCATAATTACCCCGATCGGGCCTTTTGTCGTGTTGCATATCAGACGATGTCAACAGCGTATGCGGATCTTCATGTCAAAACGAAACATGTTTACATTGGACCAAAAACCCAGTAGCCCGTCGACATTAGCTCAATGCTCCGCCCATATTCATCCGCCAAGCCTTGGGCGTTGTCTGGATATCATGTATCCTTGTCTCCGCTCGAAAAACAGGCTGTGGATGATGCCGAGCAGACCAACAGTCGGGCAGAGGTGGTCAACAGGCATAGTGCACGCTCGTGGTGGCAAAAGGGCATCCGGGCGTCTCCGCCTCAGCCAACCGCCGTCACATAGCGGGAAGGGCGCATGCAAGTCCTTCATCTCCGGCAAGTCTAGCAAACGCTTCAAGAACGCGCGTGCGCACACTACTATGCGTGCTTACTTGAAACTCCAGTCTTATTCCATGCTCCAGCTTAGACTGCACGAAATTACATTCGCCCAACACACTTGGCATTACCATTGGTTCGGGCGAAGCTGATCAACTGCCCGTCGTCTTGTTGGTGGCAACTCTTCCACCATGTGCGTATCGTCATCAGGCGGCCATGCGAGCAATTCCAAACGGCAATACAGACTACTGCAGGCTGCCACAACGTTGGACGCCAAATCTCCAAGCTCGACCAAGCATTCACAAGCATTTTGATCCAAGCCACACCGCCCCATATCGCTGCGGATCCAAGTCCGTCACAGCTTAGCGTGCACCAGTATCGGCCAATCATCGCCGGCCTTTCCGTCCGACCCATTCGTTTCAGGAAGGTCGGCATGCTTGGGGTTCATTGCCCACTGCGTCATGCTGCGTGCTTGTCCCCAGTGATGCGAATAGTTACCACATAGCACAGCCGGCACAGCCTGCGCGGCCGCTAACATCCTGGCTACAACTTATCTGCTAGACTCCATTATCACTCTCCGTATACCTCCTGCTCTTCTTGGCCAAGCGCCAGGGTGCCTATTCCGAGAAAATGGCTCGTTGCAGGCATTTAAATATCGCCGTCGATTCCTCGGTTTTGCATCAGCTTTCAGAGCAATCGCTCCTCAGTCAATTGCATCATGAAGCTGGTTTCGGTTCTTGGGTCCTTCCTGTGTGCTTCCACGGCACTTGCTGCCAACACCCCTCACAAGTTGGGTGCCTTCAGCAAGGTCAAGAGGATCGACGACATCAACAGGGTCGTCAAGACTAGCCCCGTCGTCGTCGAGAGACACATTGCTGGCCGGGGGTTTCGGAATCCCGAGATCCGCAAGAGGGCCAACAGTTTTTTCTCGACTGAAAAGACTAAACGTGAGTACAGCGTGTTGATGTGTCACGGCGAGATGCTAATGTGTTGCAGCCTTTGCCGTCAATGGCACTGGTATTCCTGAGGTCCCCTTCGATGTAGGCGAGAGTTATGCCGGTTTGCTGCCCATCTCAGACGACCCAAATGAGACGCGAAAGCTCTTCTTCTGGTTCTTCCCAGCAGCCCTGGACAAGAGGCCCGAAGAGATTGTCATCTGGTAAGCTACTCATAATTTGTACCTCTCTCAAGACGTTATTCTAACTCATACAGGCTCAATGGTGGTCCTGGTTGCAGTTCCCTCAGTGGCCTGCTCACAGAGAACGGTCCATTCACATGGATGGAGGGCACTCTTGCCCCAACCCCAAACCCATACTCTTGGAACAACATTACCAACGTCCTCTGGGTCGAGCAGCCTGTCGGAGTTGGCTACTCTGAGGGTGTACCCAACATCACCAACGAAGTCGAACTCGGCAACGAGTTCCGCGGCTTCTACAAGAGCTTCGTCGACACTTTCAAAACCTACAACTGGAAGACATACGTCACTGGAGAGTCTTACGCCGGAATGTATGTCCCTTACATTGCGAACAGCTTCCTCAACGCCAAAAACAAGAAGTACTGGAACCTTGCTGGTATCTCTATCAACGATCCCATTATCGGGGATGAGACGGTTCAGCAGCAGGTTGTCATGCATTCGTATGTTGAGTTCTGGCAGAAGCTCTTCTTTCTGAACGACACCTACATGGAGAGGTCCAGAAAGCACAACGAAGAATGCGGTTACACCCAGTACATGGACAAGTATTTCAAATTCCCTCCCCCCAAGGGACCTTTCCCTGTGCTCCCTCCCCCGTCAAACGCGAACAACTACAGCTGCGATCAGTTTGACAATCTCTATGGAGCCCTTCTGGAGGTGAACCCCTGCTTCAACATCTACCACGTCAGCGACCTGTGCCCATTCAAGTACTCCCAACTCGGCATAGTCAACCCAACGGACTACAGCCCGCCCGGCGCTCAAGTCTACTTCAACCGTACCGATGTCAAGCTGGCTCTTCACGCGAACCCCAACTCCAACTGGCTGCAATGCACAGATATCAACGTCTTTGGCAACGGTACTGATAACGGCTCGGATACTTCGGTCGGCCCAGCTAACAATGGGGTGCTTCAAAATGTGATTGAAAAGACCAACAACGCCATTATTGGTTCTGGAGACCTTGACATGATCCTCAGCACCAATGGCACCCTTTTCGCCATCCAAAACATGACCTGGCACGGCGTACAGGGTCTGTCCCAGTACCCCTCCAAGAACCTCTACGTGCCCTACCACCCAGAGTACAACCTCGGTGCCCAAGCCGGCGCCGGCTACCAGGGCTACTGGATCAAGGAGCGCGGCCTGACCTTCTACACCGCCCGTCAAGCTGGTCACGAGCTGCCTGGCTACACGGCTGGTGTCGGCTACCGCATGCTGGAGATTCTGCTCGGTCGCGTCAAGGACTTTAGCAGCACCGAGAACTTTGTAGGCCAGTCTGGTAACTTTACCGGCGAGACGCCGCTGTACAAGCGGGAGCTCTAAGTTTCGAGGCTCGTATATAGAGATTTAGATAATGGCATGGTAATGGTAAAAGTCATCCAATAATGCATGACGTTTTTTCTCAACGCTATTTACTTCGCATGAACAAACCCTTACTTTGCGGCGTTCGGCAACGCTGACACATGGTATCACCGCATTGGGCACGAGGCATCTCCGGGTCTTAGTCCCTAGTCCATAAAAGAGTAAATATCTAGGTTGGAAGAAAAAAAAGGTTCCTTGGCTAAACTTTCCGCTGGGGATACGAGTAGTCGATCGGTTATGCATCATCGCACAACTTCGAGATGCGGCCCAATGCCCAGCGATACGTACAACGCAGAAATACGCCATTCATGTCGCCCTCAAGCCTCGAAGCCTGTGTCCTCAGCCGTATCATGGCCGAAGCGTGTCGGTCGTCTTCCCTGCTAATGCGATCGAACCGTGCGTCTGTTGCTGACAAGGCTCAGTGGGCCAGATAGAAGTGGTCTTGGTCCTGATGGAACACAAATAAGGAACATCCAGAAGCTCGTCGCAGCTTGCATTCTAGAATTCTAGATTGCCGTTGTCCGGTGCTGCCTCGGCCATTTCGTCTGCCAATATTACACAGAGATGTCGCCCAGCCGCATCAGAATCTTGAAACGTTAGCTAACAAAGCCAGCTGCTGCTGCTGCTGCTAGACGGGGCTCACACCTTCTCAATATATCTGACAGCGACAGCAGCCCCGTCGTCCGGAAACTCAGATTCGTCACCGAAATCCTCATTTCCCAAATCAAGACAAGTAAGACATGACTGGACCACCCTCGCATATTTAGTACCCATCTTTTCCGGAAGTTCCTTTGTAGCGAGAGAAAGAAGACGCGACTTGATGAGTTCTGGAGCACTGGATTTATCAGAGCTTTCTGCGTGAATATCGTAGGTGCGCGTCTTTGTTGGGCGTGAATCCAGATTTCTGTACTCCACAAAGGTGTTCCAAAGCCCAATCTCTAGCAGACAGACTCCGAGGCTGTAAATGTCATGCTGCATGATATACCGTTCTCGAATTCTTGCTCCTTGGCGTTGTGGATGCAAGTAGAGATTCTTCACCCAGTCAGTGTCGCCTCTCAATTTTGTGTACTCTTGGTCGCCACGAATTGCTTCGAAGCCAAGAAGGAATGCTGACCCTAAGGTAGATTCTGAATCTCGGAACAAGATAATGTTCTCCGGCCGGATGTTTTTATGGACCATGTCGAATGTATGGATAGAGGAGACAGCTCTTGCGAGTTGGGTAGCCAGCCGGAACCGGTCTGAGAGAGAATGCGCGGTATCATGTGCCATGATCTTTGCGCGGAGCGTCTCCGGCTCATACATGCCATCTGGCATCCGGAAAACAAGGTTGAACTCGTTGTTCTCCTTGTGGACTGCACCGAGACACTTTAAAAGGCCAAATGTTGATGGTTCGGCATGTTTGAGTCTGAAGGCAAGCTCATGAACTGTATCCTTTGAAGAGCCGGATATCGAGTCCAAGATGCGCCACTTGTTGTCCACTTGCACACACTTGACGGCACTTAAAGCGATTTTGTGATTTTGGCTGCCTCCAGCTTTTCTGGTGGTAAGAAAATACGAGCGGAGCCGATGTCCCGCAACGGATTACGCACCCCTATCGTGGCTGTTATCATCTTATTTCCCTCGCCCTGGCCATTCTTATTGACGAGATCTAGCTCCTTGTCGAACTGCTGAGTTTGCACCTTCATTATTGCAAACCATAAAGGGTTGAATGAAAGGTTTTGCCACGACTGAAGCTCGTTGATGGCTTTGTCCAGCTGGATTTCTGTGTAGCGTAGATCATTCTTTCCCTTTTACGAAGAGCATTTTTATGCACAAGAGTGGTTTCAGAATTCTCAGATCGGCTCTTGATCAGGCCTTTGAGTATAGTATCTGCGTAGTCAAATTCCTGGGATAGAATTCCAAAGACTTCTGTGTGTCCGTTGTGAACTTTTTCATCAAGTTAGTCCCCAATTTGGCGGAACATTTTCAGTTGGTTTTCCATCTGCAAGCAGTTGCTCTGCAGACGTACGATTTGTTCGTGGACTTCTTTTTCAGCATTTTTGAGAGAATAGCAGGTCTCAGAAACTCTTTTGCAGGCTCTGCCAGGGGATTAGCTTCCAAATAACAAAGATCGCTCGGCGTGACCAGAAGACAGAACTGCGTGAGGTAAATGGCGTGTGAAACAAGGTAAACTTACTTTATTGCAACATCGATCGCGGCCACCGCACCTACGATGCCCAAACCAAGCTCGATGCCAGACATTCTAAAAAAATGAGGTTCTGTTAGGTTGCAAGGGAGATCCGGAGCTGAAGTCAGCTGAAGACTGACGCTAAGTGCTGCCTGTATTGTCTAGCCTAATATGCATAGCCCTGGCACTGCCTCCACATTACAAAAGCAAGTTAGATTGTGTTCTACATCCAGCCTTTGAATTGCATCCTGCATGCCGAGAGCGCACGTCCCTTCGCCCTATCGTCTCTGCATCTTACACGGCAACGGAGCCTAAACCTTTGACCACTTCCCCCACCATGCGTTTAGAGTATCTCATACTTCTTTTTCTTTTGGAACTTTGAGCCAGAGTCTTTCTATAGAACGTGATCAAACAACAATCTCCCTGGAAGTTCTGATGTGGTTAGTGCAGGGTCAGGCTGAGCTTCGTTGGCCAACGCTGACACTATCTAGACTTAGACGATGTCTCGACTACCTGACCTAGTGGTGGATTCGAAACTCCACACTCGATTTCGTGATTCTATAATTATCCACTCATACCGCGAGATCGATCATCGGGGCAGACAGTTCTCCCGAGAAGAACACTGGAAGCCGGAACGAATTCTAGGACGTGGAGGGTTCGGACAAGTACGGCTGGAGAAATGTATTACAGATGGCACAGAGCAGAATTCTCTTCTGGCGGTAAAGATCATTGGCAAGCCATTGGTTCGATCTGAATCGTTAAACTGTAACCGAGAGCTGGAAGTTATCGCCAAGTTCTCCAACGATCGAGTAAGCGAAACATTTTTAGTAGATTTGACTCCTACCTAATAATCTTAATAGTACAAAAGACGGTTTGTGAAGTCTTTCGGGTGGTTTGATGATCCGAATTCGATATTGATTACGATGGAATACTGCCGCCATGGAGATCTTCACCACTACCTTATCAATCGGGGTCTGATACCTGCGGAAGAAGTGCAACGAATAGCATATCAAATCTTGGAAGGCTTGGATCAAATGCATCAAAATTATTTCGCTCATAGAGATCTCAAGCCTGGGGTATGTATAATTTTGTTCTTAAATGATTATTGTCTAATTCTAGCAGAACATTCTCATCAAATCAAAGCCCCCAGAGAAGGAATGGTGGTTAGTACTTGCCGACGTTGGGATTAGTAAACGGGCTGATGAAAGCAACAGACCAACGACTACAATCAAAGGCACACTTGAATTCATGGCTCCAGAATTGGTTGGCTACTTGGAACAGGTCAAGCCGAAGACCGTCGCTGATTTCAAAGCAGCCGATATGTGGGCTTTGGGGGAAATAATCTTCCAGATGCTAACCGGCGAGAAGACTTTCCGAAGCTCTAGGGAGTTGATGAAATATTGTGACGGACAACAAGAATTTCCATCGAATAGGCTACCGAAATCCGCTAGACACGACATCCAGGAGTTTGTCGCCGGTATCATGATGGCGTCCCCCAATGATCGGATGAACACAACCCAATCCCTCCAGCATTGCTGGATGGAACCACTTCGTGTTGAAGAAGAATTTGCTACGCTACGCGTGTATCACAATAGTCTGCCAGTACCAGAGACTTTTCGAAATGAACCATCTTTGGCTAGATGATCAAGGCTAACAGAACCGGATTATAATTCACAGACGGCCGCAAATCAGAGATCGGTGATGCCTGAAAGCTTCGATTCTCCAAATGTAACACAGATCCGACTTAAATCGACGTCTGGAAGTCGAACAATCCAACAACGCTTGAGCAGCAATCAAAAATCTTCTATAGCAACAGAAAGAGCGGCTGTGCAGACTTCCGAGGATCATAGCGAACCGGTAAAGTCGGTCGCCAAGTGCCTCCGGACAGTGACGCTCAAGGGCTATGGCAAACGCGCTAGGGTAGTCGCCTTCTCGCCCGACTTGGCCCGACTTGGCCCGGCTGGCGTCCGGGCCAGTTGACAAGACCGAATCTCAAGCTACAGGCGTCAGCTCGGATTACATGCGGATGACCTACAATTTGGTGCACATCTTATTGCTACCATCAGATTATCCGCCGTCAAAGTTTATAGTACCTACGAGCAGGATCAATATCGGGACTAGCTATGGGAGAGTTTCGGCATGTAATGTTAATGGAGGCGCTCGAAGCGTCCGAGCTATTATTGTTTCCTATCATATAGTTATTTATTATTCCCCTAATAGCAGGGGGGACAGCCGACCAGCTCCGGCCGTGATCTTCCGCCGGAGGCGATGGCTTGTATATATTGCTGAAGAGAAGAGGTTTTTATTTAGCTTCTGTATAGCGTTGGTAGAACCTTCAGTACCTGCTCCGGATTAAATGAACATAGTGATGGTTTCAATCCTGCAGTGTATATTGGTTGAACTAATCGTCACCCATCTGCACAAATCCATGTGCAGCGAAGCGGGAGAGATTCAAATAATCACGGGACGGAAGGGCCATCACATAACAATATTACTCCTACATGAACACAGCCAGATGTATCGTTTGTTGCATGAGCGGTGTCGGAACAGCTCTCAAACCGACACATTTCCAGGTTGTGCATCATCACAAGGCGCTTATCTCAAGAGGCGACCAAACGCGAGCCAGAGCCGTTATCAGCAAACTGACGCATACGCAACCCAAGTGCGCCAGCAAATAGTACACACAAGCCCTGTGTAAGTAATAGTAGCAAGTCTGATAATCAATTTAGTATATCGTAATAATCTATTAACTGTAACAAATGTCTGTAATAATGTGGTAAAGTTGACGCGCTGGTGGGGCGTGTCCGATTCGCTTAGGTGTCCGATTCGCTTGTGAACCACGTTATGCCACGCCGAATTGAAGCTTGCATGGCTGCAAGAGGCTACCAAACCAAATATTAGCTATAATACAATCAATTTGCGACCTCTGTCGTCTTTTTTAATCGCGTGGTTGTGATATTTTGGTCAATCAAAGATGGTGAGTAGATTTGGTTTTGGTGGGGTGAAACGCCAAGCGAACAGATTGCTGCACCCGACTGTAGCAACGGTTAGCACCACGCGCACGGTTTCGGCACGCGCACGCTCAACAACATCACCACCACTACACTTGTAAGGCTACTGAGCCACCTACAATAGCTATATATAGATAACATCCTAGTATATTACTAAATAATACCTTACGAAAAAGATACACTACTTAAATTTTGCTGGAAGGTGAACGTTGCGGCCACGTGACGTCGTCCGCACTAGTGGTACTAATGCAGGGGCTAATACTTCTATAGGTGCTGCACCACCACTAGATATTTTTTAACGCTTCCTCTTTGGAGCTAGAGCTCTTAAAGCTTTGCGCTTACCTCTTTGGGTAATTTGGAGAGCTTTTTAGCGGTCTTTCTCTTCTTTTTCGCGCTGTTTTTTAGCTGCTTTTGCAGCCTTCTCCTATATCTTTATGTCAGATAAGTGACAGTATCTGGGTGTGATTGAGCACTCGGATTCTGTGATTTCAACCAATCAGGGCTGATCGCCAAGACCTACCCCTAGGCGAGGCTGATACTCAGCGGCCTACCTGATACAAAAAAGCAATAGCGATAGCTCTCATAAGGGGCGCGCCCTCGCGCCCCTACAGAGGGCAGACAGAGATCAGAGCAATCAATACTATATGTTTTCCTCCTATCATTTTTTATCATAGTCTTTTATCACAGTGATCCAAATCAATCCTTGATCAGAAAACCCCTCACAGTCTGACAATTAAGAGTCTCACTGCCTCTACCAACCTACAACCATCTTAACCAACCAATCAATCCATAACAATGGCTGCTCAATCCAATCAGCAGACTGCAGCAGTAATACTGCGCGACGAGCACGACTACCGCGCCTAGTACAACCAGCTTCAAGCACGCTGCGTCTCCCATAATATATGGGATCAAGTCAATCTAGCTGTAACAACACCACGACTGGTTATACCAACTGAGCCAACCATGCCAGACTTCTCTATCTATGCACCGTCGGCCCAACTACCTATAGGAGAAACACCAAAGAGGCCGTCCGATCTAGCGACAGTAGGACTCCGAGCATATAAGGATGATCTCGAGTTCTATAAGTTTCAAATGGATAGACACAAAGCAGCCTACGCCAGGTATAAAGCTGAGGAAGCAAATATCCAGCATATTACAGCCTTTATCCAATCCACAGTTGTGGCTCACCTACAGCAAAGCTGCTGTCGACCAAACCAATCAGTTCGTGACTGGATCACGAACCTCAAAGCCCAAGTAGGCATAACTGATGAAGCTGAACGAGAGCAAGTGCGACAGCGATATCACAACGCTCTCAAACCACCACGATCAGCTAATAGCTGGGATATCTGGCTAGCTGAGTATAATCAAGCTGCAACTGAAGCAGAGACACTTAACGTGCCTGAAACCACTCAGTTCAGATCAGTAGCTGTAGACTTTATGTCAGCAGTGAACAAAGTAGCTCCTATGTGGGCAGTAACTTTCCAGTCAAATGGAATAGATCAAGCTGGCATGACCAGGCAAACTATGATGAGACGATTCCGAGAGTATATGATGTTGAATCACCTAATTACGCGAGGCAGGAGCCAAAAGGCAGTCTTTGTAGTAGATGATCCATCAGTATTTCTTGCTGCGAACAGCAACGCTGACCAGCGCGTGGATGGGGACGCCCACTATGTGGAAACAGGAAACTCTCATAGTAGAAAACGGGGCAGACCCCGATATCAACGTATAGCTGTGGATGACCAGGATCGCTCACCCAGCTCCTTTAATCAAAGCCATGGTAAACTGAGTAGCACTACAGCTAGATCACAGTCTGTAGGAAGCGCCAGGGCCATGCCGAGTAAACCGAGTAGCACTGGAGCGAGATCACAGTCTCTAGGAAGCGCCGGGGCTCGCAAAATCTCCCTCTGTCCAGCTTGTGACATGAGACATGCTCTCCACCAGTGCTTCTATCTTAAACCAGAAGACGCACCTAAGTGGTGGAGACCCAATCAAGCAATCCAAAGATCAGTGGAGCTAAGATTAGACCACGACCCAGATTTTCAAAGTCTCCTAAGAGCCTAAAGCCGGCCGAGGACTCTTACTCCAAGACCTAAGCAGTCCCAAACTCCTATACCAAACTTAACTGATAACTGACTATTTGGACGATAGATATCAGAGATTGATGCCACGTTCTCCGCGATATCTATATCAGATCACCGCGAATATCCTTTCAGAAACTCCTTTATCTTTGACTTAGGATCGACGTGTCATATCACGAACAATCCTAATCGGATATACAACTATCGTCCGCCGATCCAAGGAGACTATATATGGGCAGGCAATAGCTAGATATGGATTAGAGGATATGGATCAATCATACTCTAGCTGAAACACAATCAGACAGAAGCAAAGCTCGTGCTCCACAATGTAGCAATCTGCCTAGATATCCTCTGCAATATCGTATCCTTTAGAGTACTGAGAAAGCAGGGAATCTGGTGGGACACCCAATCGGACCCTACAGCAATCAAGCGATCAGATGGATCAACCATCTGCGAGCTAGCAGAACTATATGGGCAATGGGTGCTGGAGTATTAGCCGATTGGATTAGTGGATAAAGTAGCCCTACACGCTCACACCTATACGTCCCGAACGCGTCGGCGACCCCAAAAGGCGCCTGCTCTCCTCTGGCACAAAAGATTGGGACACCCAGGGCCAGCAGCGATAGAACACCTAGTCCAGCAAGCTGAGGGGGTGCGGATCAAGGGAGTAACGACAGTGCAGTGCGACGCGTGTGGGAGAGGAAAAATCCGCCGACAGATCAGTCGCGCTCCTCGAACAAATGATCAGAAGCCTGGTGAGAGGCTGACGATCGATTTCCATAGCTATAAGAAGTAGTCCTATAATAAGGAGTTATCACAGCTATTAATCATAGATAAATACTTAAGGTATCAATGGGATTTCTATCTCACTAATAACCGAACGGCCAAGTCAATTATTAAGGCAATCACCAACTTGCTTAAATTCCTCTAAAATTAATATAATATCACGCCTAAAGTCGTCGAAACTGACAACGAGATCGCGACTGTTAAGCCTGAAGTGATGCGCTAGTTCTAAGCCTAGGGTATCGCCGTCGAGCCTTCAGCACTAGATACTCAAGCACAAAACGGCGGCGCTAAACGCTTAGGGGGTGTGAATAAGGAGAAAGCGCGCGCAATGCGATTAGATGCGAATCTACTATGGGAACTCTAGCCAGAAGTCATGAGAGCCGCGGTATACCTATATAATCGGACGCTAAACTACGTCAACTAGTGGAAGACACCCTATGAAGTCTTCTTCATCCATATATCCTAGACCAATGGGAGAGTAACGCCAAAGAAGCCTAGACTAGCTCACCTTAAGGTATATGGGTGCAAGGCGTTTGCAATAACTAATGATACCCACCGCGGCAAATTAAGACTGCAGAGGCTTGATCTAAAGGCATGGATCGGCTACCTAGTTGGATACTAGGCGTCAATAATCTATCGGATCTAGATCCCATCTCTAGCCAAAGTCATCAGTACTAGAGACGTGATTTTCGACGAAAATATAATATTTAATGGAAAAATCGAGGACCTGATGGACAGCCTTATGCATAGTACTTTATCAGAAATTGCAGCATACGTCAGTACTATCGAGCTACCACCACCAATCCTAGACACTGGGACAGAGTCGTTTCATGAAGACGACACCATTAATACGACAGAAGAGATCGACGAATCAGAAGATCCACCAGGCTACTACATGGGAAGAAAGATTCAGGAGCACTATCCAACGCCTCCAGTCACTCCACCACCAGCAGCACTACTAGCTCAGCTTATGAGTGGAGAAGCGGCAGGTGTTCCAGAAATCCAATCATCAAGAACAGTCCCATGGGCCGCAGCTTTCATGGCTAGAACAGAAGCCGGAAGCATTGGAGATCACAATGGCAGCACAATCGACAAGGCGCAGCTTCGACGGCTACTCGTCAAAGGAGTTAAAATCCATCAATCTTAGCTCCCTGAGCCGCCAACAGCTAGATCAAATCTAGACGAACATCCAATAGGCGAGCTATTCAAAGAAGCCTAATGCGCTCACCTAGATAGCCATAAGATTACCAACTCGTGGGTAGAAGTACCCTATAAGGCAGTCAAGGCAAGTGGACATCAGATCCTAGACTGTATGTGGGTACACACCTATAAATTCAATTAAGAAAACCAGTTTCTCAAGTGCAAAGCACGACTGGTAGTTAGGGGTGATTAGCAGCGGAATATTACCTCTTAAGACACCTACGCTGCTACCCTAGCTGGACGGTCTTTCCATCTCTTTATGGCAATCGCTACCAAATACGACCTTAAAGTCAAGTAGTTCGACGTCACTAACGCCTTTGTCCACGCCCGACTCGATAGAGAAGTGTACATGCGTATGCCCTATGGATATCAGAAGCCAGGTACCATACTCAAGCTCCAAAAGGCACTCTATGGGCTGCGAATATCGCCAGCGTTGTGGCAACGAGACTTCACAGCGACGCTCACTAAGCTCGGGTTTCAGACTGTACCCCATGAGCCATGCTGTATGATTAAGGACAGTATTCTAATCTTCTTCTATGTGGACGATTTCAATATAGCCTATAATCAGACTCAATAATATAAGGCTAGTACACTAGTAGAAGATCTCAAAAAGACTTACTCAATGACTGGTGGAGACGATATCCAGTGGTTTCTTGGGATCGAAGTGAGGAGAGATCGAGAAAATCGACTTATCCACCTATCCCAAAGTGCCTACTGTGAGAAGATTAGCCGACTGGCTGAGGATCGGACTATCCGGCACGATACTCCAATGGGCAGTGCTGAGCTAAAGCCTAGAAATGGACTGGCTACTCCACTAGAAATCAATAAGTACCAGCGCAAGATTGGATCTTTACTCTATGCAGCAGTCAATACTAGGCCAGATATTGCCTTTGCAACATCCCGCCTAGCTAGGTTTCTCTCCAACCCCAGCCAAGAACACCAGAGGGCTGCGGATCGAGTGCTACTCTACCTCGAAGAAACCAAGCACCTAGCGCTGCAGTTGAGATCGGGCATTTCTATGCAAGTGGCTAGTGACGCATCCTTCGCTGACAATACTCTGGATCGCAAAAGCTCTCAAGGCTACACGATCAAGCTATTTGGCGGACTAATCGCCTGGCGAGCAAGCAAGCAAGATACAGTCACTACGTCCACCACTGAGGCTGAGCTTTTGGCACTATCACAAGTAGCCAAGGAAGCCATTTTCACGTCAAGATTGATCAAAGAACTCAAAGTTGATCTACCAGATCAGATCGAAATCTAGTGCGATAACCAACAAACTATCCGGTTAGTTACTCAGGAGATATCAAGACTCCAAACCAAGCTTCGACATGTGGATATCCACAACCACTAGCTAAGGCAAGAAGTCGCCAGCGGACGGATCAAAGTCACCTACACCCAATCGGCAGATATGGCAGCAGACGGACTCACCAAAGCTCTCCCAGTAAACTAGTGGCAGCGATTTCTAACTTAACTGGGGCTGATAGAGAGCCGGACTTAAGAAGCAACCCGAAAAGTGGCTCTGCTCGAGATCCAGGATCAAATTGAGCGTCTAGCGATCTAACTAACTAATAGTCTAGCTTGTAATCCTAATCGGCTCTAAGCTGAGGGGGTGTGTTAGATAAGTGGCAGAATCCGGGTGCGGACTCGAGCACCAGGATTCTGTGATCTCAACCAATCAGGGCTGATCGCCAAGGCCTACCCCTAGGCGAGGCTGATACTCAGCGGCCTACCTGATACAAAAAGCAATAGCGATAGCTCTCATAAGGGGCGCGAGGACGCGCCCCTACGGAGAGAGACAGATCAGAGCAATCAATAGATTCCAATTCCACGATCAATTATCACAGCCTTTTATCACAGTGATCTCAATCAATCCCCTCACAGTCTGACACTATCACTTATCTGACAATAGGATAAAGAAGTTAAATGCTACCTATTATAGTTGATCTATAAGATCCCTTACACACTATTCCACAGTCGTGTAAGTACGTACCAAGATAGAAAGATGTTTGAAAAAAAAGAAGGTAGAGGCGCAAAAAAGAAACGGTGAGCTCTCCAGCGGGGAATTGAACCCCGGTCTCCCGCGCATCGTCACATGACAAGCGGAAATACTGACCACTATACTACTGAAGATATATCTTCAATGCATTCAGTACATAAGCTATGAACGCTGGTTGATGAAAAATGTTTCTTTTGAAAAATATCTATACTGTGCAAAGGTCTGGCTTACTTCGTGTGCTAAAATAAAGCCCGTGCATTGCCAAGCTCCTCGTTTCCCGCCCATTCTCTTGCAACCTCTAAACCCGCGGGCACAACCTGAACGGCTGACTTTTCCACATTAATTAGGGTTTCTGAACTGTAATTAGTCAGTTGTAAAAGCTATTACTATTCTACCTCATTTATACCGTATCACTAACGTGTTGTAGGAGTAGCAGAGTTTAAACACTATCTCGATCGCTTCTACCCTTTTACAATCGATCCTACCATCGCCTCCTTTCTTTCGGTGGACTCGAAGTTGGTTTCATACACACGGACTATACACAATATTGCAATGCCTTAGCTCGCTCGAAGTGTCTTAGGCTTTGCTCGAGGTGTTCTCACCTAGGTCACTAGCAAGACCCGATGGCTTGCTGCGGCTAGAATAACCTGGTCTATTCATCAAATGGACGCGTCTCTTGTACGATCCCTTGAAGAACTACAGATCTGCAATCATAGTGTAATCGATAGTGATAGCAATCTAAAATTCTCGTATTTAACATTCTCCTTTGTCACGGAAGATCACACCATCTACTACGGCCGTTCGAGCATGAAGCTTACTCTTGAAATCGCCAATAAGAGCTTAGAACTAGTCCCTAATAAGGATGTCTATCTAGAAGCACCGTCACATATCACGAGGGTTAGGAAGATAGATAGCAGTTGCTTTATAAAAGGGCCAGCACTTACGTTTTATAAGGAACTTAGAGGCATAGAGATAATAGCAACGCTACTACTGCAAGAGGCTTAGATGTTAGAGCAGATCGAACGCAATACCCACCCAAACATCCGTCGTTACTGGGGGTGCTAGGTCCACTGAGGTCGTATTATTAGCCTCGTTTTAAAACGTTACCCTCGCACACTAGAGGAACGGATGCGTGATAGTAGGGGCAATGTTAACTAGAAGCCTGGCTTTGATGGACTGAAGTCTGGAGTTATACACCTTCATTCTCTTAGGCTTGCTAACAATAATATTAAAGTAAGTAATATTATAGTTACTAAGGATAAGATATAGATCCTCGCAGATATCGGCTCTTGCCGTCCCTTTAGCGATCGTCTTATTATAGTAGGTAATCCACTATAGGGAACTTCATCATAGGAGCATAACGAAGATGCACTTAGTGAATTGTAGGTCTAGTTAACAGATCGCAACGCAGTAAAGCTCTGGTAGAGACTAATCCCGGCTGTCATTGCTATCTATTTATATAGTTATCTTATATAGATTAAACTTACTTATCAAGGCCTATGTCAAAAATCTTGCGCGACGTCGTACACCTAATTTGCCATCCATCGTCTTCGTGCCACTAGGGTCGCAAAATGCTATGATCTCACTCCACGATGTAACTTATTTAAGGCGACCTCGTTTGTAGTGCTATTATTTGCGGGGTTTCTAGACGACGCTGGGTAGTCGCTTTTTCCAGTCCACAGTAACCACAGTCACCTCTCTTCTAATATCGCTTCCACTAAATTTGATGATACATGAGCTTCTTTGACCATACCTTATAGTTTATTAGCTAATTTGGTACAAAGTAGTGAGGATAACGCACATAATAATGGCCTGAAAGACGAAGTCTGACAGCGGCTCGAGTAACTTAGCTATAATAACATGATCGTTAACCAACGTTGCTTAAACAGTGCTCAAGTGGCTGATCTTATGAACTGGTGTCAAAGCGGGGTATTTAATCTACCGTGACCAACCACTACTATGATCATTTTCATTGGTTATTCATGTAGCACGTGTCTTTTTGTTGTCATGCCTAAGTGAGGTATAGCGATACATGCATCACTTGATACGTATACGGATAACAAAATATATCATTAGTTAAATATCTAGTTTCTACATGCGGATGTCATATCTATATGCAGGATGTGGTAGGTGGTGCACGCTCAGGCGTTGTGGAGTTCACAAGACAATATACAACAATATCCAGCGCCGCGCTATTAATAGAGAATCGCTCCGCATCACTAGATCCTCCAGATATCACCATTGGATCCACTCCAGTTCCGTCTACACCCATGCACTGCCTACATTTCCATTTATTAGAGAAGGCAGAGAACGCAAATAGCCTATTGGAGGGAACAATACCACTCCATAGCTGCAGCCCCATTTGGGACGCTTCCAGGAATACGAAATATTACTAGTTAATTACCTGTACAGCTTTTTAGATTGGCTATCGCAGAGATTGGCAACAACGTTACATTATCGAAAGTTAGAGTAGCCTAGCAGGTGGTATTGCGGACGTTAACTAATCTGTACGTGGTTAAAATCGTGATTTATTAGGAAAATAAAACAACCTACTAGTAGTGAAGCTCTTCTTTAGCCCTCGCTTATATTACTAGACTCGTAAGAACTGGAAGTATGGGGTTGAATAGAACAACCTAGGCAAGCGATACCGCCCAGAACAATGGTAGAAGTAGCATGATGTGAAACGGAGAACAGTGTTAGAGACGATTTCCGGTAAATAAACTAGTGCGACCTAAACGCTTGAAAAGTAGAATATATTTAGTGTTACCCAATAGTATTAGAAATCGTTTCTAGTTCTGGTTTCTAGGTCCCTAGATCGGGTATCCATATTCGCAAATATACCCTAAATCCGCTTAGCGATGCTCCGCCTCACCTTGCTATATTAATTATCATGCTTGCTGTAGAGTTTCAATAATACTATGGCAGTGATAGAGTTATTATATCTTAGATATCTAGAGTATTTACTATACCCCGATCTTTCTATCAGATTCTTGGTACTAGATGAGTGAGTTATCAGGCGCCTACTCGCATATTGCGAAGAAGAAGCGATCATAAGATTTAAAGCCGCTAAGAATGCCCTCTACCCCCATATCAAGACTTTGTCTTGTTTGTTGTCGCGACATAGGATCCTGGTCGAAAGGATGACTACAAATGAGTTAGGAATAACTTTATTCTTGCCGCCGCCACCTTATCTAAAGCTACAGGGAAAAGTCGCAGCCTAAATTATACGCAACATTCTCGAGTACGTACGATCTAGCTATTAGAGTATAATTATACAATCTATAATTAAGCCTACACCTTTACGATGTCTAAAGTGGGTTAATTTATCCTAAGACAGCGGTATCAAGATTAGGATATAGAGTAAGAAAAAAAGTGGCTTAGAATAAGGTGCGATTAAACGATGCAATATCCTCCGGTCATTGTCTCGTTGGCAAGTAGACTAGCGAGCGGGGAAAGGTGGAACAATTTTAGAGGCGAGCAGCTGTTGGCTGGTCAGCCATGGCAAGGACTGTGTAGAGGGCGGGTAACGGACCAATCCCAGTTAATATAATAACCCGTGCTTAAGACGTCGCTACGCTTACTAAAACAAAAGTAGTTCAAGTTTAAATTGTGGAACTTATTTCAAAATTGATGACGACAGATGCCGTTTTTTGTCGCGGCTAAGCGCGTTGCATTTATACATTAAAACTAGTGTTTATTTAATCTTAAGATTATTAGGGCTTGTCCCATATTAGTCAACTAGAAACCGATAGCAAAGCAATTTTAGTTACAGGTATCTTACATTTCTTATCTACTTAGGTACTATTTACATTGTAGTGATTAGGCTGGCAAATAGGGTACCCTACATAGGGTTACTAAACCTATTTGGGAAGGTAATTTCGCGTCATTTTCGCGTTTTTTTAAATAATATTTTAATACTCTATCTAATTATAAAGTAGACTCTAGAAAAAAGAAGAATTACTGTTAACGTGGTTCACAAGCGAGTCGCCCACCCAAGCGAGTCGCCCACTTTACACCAACGCGTCAACGTCAACACTATAACACGTAATGACTTAACAACGCAATAGCTAAACTTCCTATACTAAATCTAATCTTTAACTTACTCTTTTTAATATTTAATTATAATATATTAAAAGCTAAAGACGTGCTACTTCTATCTATAACGTGCCTCGAAGAACTTTATCTAACCGATACGCTAGAAAGCGCTCCCAACGCGACTATAAGGCGAACTTAAAGCGCCTAAATAAGCTAGAAGAGGAGGCTATAGTTCGGCGTATTCTTAAGGATTCTACGCGAGGATTTACGCCTATAAAGGCTGACGTTTAAGTAATAGCTAATAAACTATTATATAAGCGCGCTGGCAACCCTATTAGTAAGAACTAGGTTGATAACTTTATAAAGAGAACCCCTAAGCTCTATACGCGCTAGAGCCGTCCCTATAATCGCTAGCGAGCCGCCTGCGAGGACCTAGCGACTATCCAACGCTAGTTCGATCTAGTTAAGTTAATAAAGTAGAAGTAGGGTATTATAGACGATAATATCTATAACTTTAACGAGACTAGCTTTATAATAGGTAAGATTTTATTATAGTTAGTTATTATAGTCTTAGAAGGATATAGTAAAAAGAAGCGGATATAGCTAGGTAACTAGGAGTGGGTTACTATAATCTAAGGCGTGGGCGCGTTAGGTCGCTATTTACCACCCTTCGTCGTCTTTATAGGCAAGGTGCTTATTAACGTCTAGTTTAAGAAACTACCTGCCGACTAGGTGCTTAAGGTCAGCCCTAATAGCTGGACGAACAATCAGCTCGCTCTTGCGTGGCTAGAGCACTTTAATACTCATATAAAGAGGAATACTATAGGTGGGTATCGACTACTTATTATCGACAGCCATAAGAGCCACTACTCTATTGAATTTCAAGATCTTTGTAAAGAGAAGAATATTATTCTTCTCTACATGCCTGCACACTCGTCTCATCTATTACAGCCTCTTAATATCGCCTACTTTGGGCCATTAAAGCGCAAGTATAGCGACGCTGTTTCAGCCTTAGCACGCAACCGCACCAACTATATTAGTAAGGAGACCTTCCTACCAGCCTTTAGGGCTGCTTTTGAGCAGTCTATTATAAAGGAGAATATCCAAGCTGGTTTTAGAGCCGCTAGCCTAGTCCCATATAACCCACACGCTGTGCTATCGAAGCTTGATGTGGTAGTGCAGACACCAAAACAGTCACCGCGACGGGCGGACGCTTGGGAGGCGTAGACGCCACACAACGCCCGCGAAGTTGAGGCTTAAAGTACTCTTATTCGATAGAGAGTAAGAAACCGCCCTAGGTCTTCTATAAGCTCTCTTAATAAAAAGGTTGCGTAGTTAAGTAAAGGAGCTTAGCAAATCGCACATGAGATGACGCTTATAAGGGAGGAAGTAGCTGCTCTTCGAGAGGCTCTAGATATAGTAAATAAGCGTAAGAGTCGTAAGAGACGATATGTACGGACAAACAAGACTCTCACTATAGGGGAAGTACAAGAAGTATTAGCTAGACAGGCGAGTAGTAGTCGTAGTGGTGGTGAGAGTGCGTCGAAGAGGGCGCGAGGAGAGAGGCGGTGCGGGCGTTGTAGGGAGACTAGACATAACGCCCGCACCTACGCAGTTAAGATAGATAGTGTAAGTGATAGTAGTGATTCAAGTAATTAATTTAGTATGTCGCGATAGTTTATTGACTATAATAAAAGTGCGTGATAACGTGTTAACGTCGACGCGTTGGTGTAAAGTGGGCGACTCGCTTGGGTGGGCGACTCGCTTGTGAACCACGTTAGAGATATAAGCTACTCAGCTAATCTCCAGCAGACTCCAGGTGATCAGGACTACACCTAAATCTGCAATTGATCTACTATCAAGAAGCTGTGATTAATAGCTGTGATTAATAGCTGTGATTAATCGATCTCTAGACACCTATCTATGACGTCTAAGCTTAAGTAATCTACTACTAGATAGACTATTCTAGACTCTATCTATCAAGATACATATAGTAGTAGGATAGCTAAGTAGATAGGAGGTAGAGAAGAGAAGCAGAGAGATCAGAGAATAGCAGTCAAGAGAGATCAGAGAAGAACGGTTCACGCGAATCTGATCTAGGCTAGCAATATATTATACTTACTTACTATCCTTCTCTCCCCTAGTATCATCTACTATTACCTACGCTACTCGAAGTCATACACTGCCTCTGAGTCTATAGTAGAACAAGTAGCAGTAGTACTACCTCTGAGTCTACTGTAGGACAAGCAGCCTTCTTCCTCTACTTCCGCACCCTATATATCCTAATAGGCTATCAGCCTTTAGGATATATATCCTTGACAATTACTATACAAAAACGTATACTATTACGCATTTTATTACGAAAAATCTTGATGTTCCTCGCTTATTTATCCTAGATAGGTTTGGCGCTGGGTTGCGCTGGGTACCCATTTGCCAGCCTAGATTAGAGTAGTTAAAAGAGTCGGCAGGCGGCATACGTGCTCATGTGATGAAGTAGTCGACGGCTTTACTATTATATTAGAAATGAATTAAGGATATAGACTACCGGGATTAAGACTAAACACTATACCTGCCTGATAATGTGCGAGCTGAGCAGTCTGGGCGTAGAAGAACCATTGTAGGCCATGACTAGTGACTTTGTACTTAACTATAAATTTTCTACTAATATTATATAGATTAAATTAGTTAAATCTAGAATCGAAACTATTATTACTAATGCAGGGGTCCTAGAATTGACTTCAAGTTAACGTATAGTTGAGTAAGAGGAAGTTGAATGCGACGATAGTGCTAATAGAAGCGTTGAGAGAAGGAGAGAAGACCAGCTTCCCTCCATCTCTAATAACTACGGTAGAGGTCGGCTGGGCTATATACGAGTGTATAGCAGTACCAGTACTCCAGTGCATACGAGGTTTAGAGCTGACAGACCCAATACGAATAGAATGCTGTAATATTTGCATGGCCTATGGAAGGTGCGGTATCAATGTTGAATACGGAGTTGCTATTTTATTTACCAGCACCTAGGGAGTAGTAATTATCCAGTACAGCATGTAGTATAATATAGCTTCTTCTAGGCTAGCGCTGCAGCAAAAGAGATATTTTTTAAGGGCAACTAACACCTTTCGTGATAGCTTATAGTTTCTTATAGATTATGTCAGATATAACCTTAAGAGAGTAGTCGAAATCCCGTAACCTGTTCTCAGGAAGCTACGACCAACAGTTTTCAGGTCTCATTACGCCTTAAATCAGGCTCTAAAATCGGTTTTCTGTACCCTTAAAATAGTATATATATACACGACATATCGGCTCAACGACTAATACTCACCACATATCAACTATCTTCAAGCAGGTATTGATTCAAACTAAATAAAGCATCCAAACGAGTACCTTTTACTATCAGCAAACTTTCATAGAGCCTTCAAATATGGCATCAGTTCAGAGAAGACCCATTATTCCATCGAAGGATACTCAGATCCACCACGGCGAAGCTAGTGGAAGCGCAAGTAGAGGAAAAGAGAAAGGAAGCAACAAGGGTAAGAAAGAAAATCAACGACCTCGTCGAGAGACTAACGGCTTCTCTAATGAGGATGGCGCCTCTCATACTGTTACAACGGTAGAAAAGACTAAGAAAATACCCAAGCCGAAAAGAAATACGACACACGGGGACGAACCTGATCCTACACAGTGGAATTCTGATGCTAAGAGTTTTCTTGATAGAGATAGCCAATCTATCGTGGTCTAAAAACCTAGCACTGCGAACCCTTCTAAGGAAGAAGATAGGGAACTTAAGGAAGACGGGAAAAGCGAAGATGAGGAAGCTGGGAGAGAGAAGTTCCTTGCTGGGGGGAGAGAAGAGAACCGTAAGTTACGCCATAGTGATACCAGCTCATCAAGACCTCAATCCATCGAAAGGCAGTGGCGCAAGCTATACACTATTGTGAAGACTTAGTAGACTAATCCTACAAAAGAATTGAGCCCTGTCTAACTTAAGCCAATTAATAAGATCCAGAAATAGATTAAAAGCGAGTGCGACAGTCTAGTTCGTGATAAATTTCCCTCCGTACGACCTGAAACACAGCAGATGAAACTAGAGAGCCTTTCAAGAGAGTATAAATTTCCAGTAAAGAGGCTCCATAGTCTCATTAGTAGTACTGCTACAGCGCTTCATAAAGTTAAGCAATTAGAAAAGGAGGGAAGTGAAGAAGCTATTGAGAAGTAACAGTCGCTCATAGAAGGTGTTGCTATCATAGTTGAGGTTTTAAAGGAATACCAGATTCCAGTACAGTGCGTGGTTACTCAAAACGCTGCACTCATGTTCGACAACATTGTGAACAAAGACGAAGAAACGAAGGAGAGATATGCGAATACTATCGCAGAGTTGAATAGGCCAACTATTGAATAGAAGCAGGCATGGACGGTGGCCATACCTAAGATAGAGAAGGCTCTCGAGGTGATGAAAACAGCCGACGCAACTTCTACTGGAAAGAGACAACTCGAAGCCCATATTAGCGTAATCAAAAAGGAAACCAAGCTCTTAGAAGCCAACAATGATAAGCTCGGCCTTAACGCTACTATAAATAGCCTACCCATCGATATTCTGAAAAGGATGCAAGATCAGTGGATAGGTAATCAGGAGAAAGAACTAGCTGATAGCTAGGCTGATCTTGTCAAGACACTCGAAAGTCAGAGCCTTGCGAAATCCCTTCACTAAAAACTATTTACACAGTAGAAAGGAAAACTGAAAGCGTTGAAGCATGATTCTAGTGATTCGGACCCAACTAAGCCATCCTAAACTAGTTCTGGTGAACGTGCCCCTCAATCTACGGAAGAACCAAGCGTTCCCCATAGCAGCGACCGATCGGCAAGTGCGACCTCAGAACATTCTGCGAGCGAAAAAGACTATCTATTAATGCAATTTAGTGAGGTAGATATTATCAGTTTACCTGACTATAGCAGCGGCATAACGGAATTTAGAAAACTAGTCGCTGTCCAATTATCTCACATTAGAAACCCGAAGTTCAGTCGATTCATAGTTCAGGCCGGCAAATCAAAATATGAGCATTACCAGGTCATTCGAGGAACCAATTTAGGTCCTGGCGGCGTAGAAGGACTCCAAGATAGTCAAGACTGATCATTAAATTTCACATTCGATCTCTAGAAGAGAAAGGGTGAACTTAAGAACAATAGAATAGTAGTAATTAGTCCATGTATAGTCATATCTCGAGCAGAAGATTACAAACTAGGACCTAAGTCGCGTCGCCTAGATACATATGTAAAGGTCAAGTACGCTAATAACTCCATTAATTAGTTAACCCAAACAGAAATAACTCAGTCAGTTGGTAAGAGCTACGTAGAGAAATAATTAGTTATATTGGAAAACGGCTATAAAGAGAAGACAGATTTCTTAGAGGCACACAAAAAAGCAGGAATACACCTAGAGACAAAACAGCCTATGGACCCGAAAGATCTTACGAGCACACCATGGCTCTTCCCAGAAGGCGGGCTTCGAGGGGGCATGGACGCCGAAAGTACAGATATTGGAGAGGATAAAGATGCCGAAATGCTGGATGCGATTGAGGTCAATAGGTGATCTTTGGCGGTAGTCATTTTCTAGCTGATGTTTCTAACGGGGTTAAATATTCTAGTCAAGGTTGTCGTATCTTCGTTATAGGACTTATTGGCATCTATTTTCTTATTACTAGTAGCTGAAATGTGTTAGAATAGCTTGAATGATTGTTACAAGTAACAAAAAGGATTCTCTCCTTGACGCAGGGTGACGGGATTGAGGGTCAACCACGTCCACGTCAGAAGGAAATGGACATTACGGGGCTTAGAGTTACATAATATGGTATCCCACTAAGGCTAACCATCTAGGATGTTAGTGTATAAAGGGATAGTAGTACTATCCTAAACCTTCCATCAAGATAGGATAGATAGGATAGTAGGACTAGAATATAATAAGTATAAGAATAGGCTGGATTTTATTATTATTGTTATGGGCGGAGAGGCCTGGCTAACGAGTATGCATTCGTCTATTGTATAGGAGAAGAAAGATAAGAGAGAAAAGAGAGTTCTGTCGTACGAGCACCGCTTTTATACCCTGCGCCCTCTAGTCCTCCTACTCTAGTCGTACGGAAGACTAGCTCGTGTATTTGTCTAGTCACGTGGTAAAAGCACGTGACTCTCTCTGGGTAAGATATATGGGCGTAGCCCTTCATAGAGGCTAGATTTACTATAGTTTGTTAAATTTAGAAAGTTCTTTCCAAGGATTATTTCCTAAATTGTTTGAAAAGGCCAAAGTTGATATATTATAATAGAAGTATTCCGCTATAACTATCGCTAGATAGCTCATTTTCTCTCATTTTCGCTCTTTTCACGAGCGTATCACCTGCTCTGAAGACGGTTTTTTACCACCTGTGATGTGTCACGTGGTAACTGGGGAATGTAAGAGACGACAACCAATCTTAGACTCGTACGCCCGTGGACAAAGAGTTCCCGTAATTCAGATGAAGGGGGAAAGATGCGGGTGATGCGGGGAAACTCCGGGTGGTGCGGCAGAGAATCTCGGCAGTGCTAATGTCACATTATGTGAATCCCCATCTCACGGTAGCGACTGTTTAAATTACCTTGTGTTCAATTTCTTCCCGACGCAATTTTGCACAAATCTAGTCATGTTTTACAGCATTAGCGAAGACAAACAAACTTTCGTATATAAGACCGTTGACAATGTAGCCCTCGAGGTTGACATCTATGCGCCACTTTCAATCCCAGGAGAAAGTAAAGAGCTTGGCAATAAAGGCATTTCGGATTCTCCCCGTCTGCTGCTGTTCATTCATGGTGGGGCTTGGATCGGTGGTAATCGTTATGAGTTCCCCCAGCCCTTGGTCTGGGAGTTCCGTCAGCATGGCTATCACGTTGCGTCAGCAGACTATCGCCTTCTCCCAGAGAGTCCGTTCGTCCACGGTCAACTGGCAGATATCCGCGACCTTGAACCCTGGCTGCGAAATGTCCTGCCCGGAAAACTTGGGTTCAGCGACCGCATCTCGCACGTTATAGTGGCTGGATCTTCGGCAGGATCATTGTTGGCTTTATTAACGGTAATACCCACTCGCTTCTCGCAACATCCATAGATTTAGGACATCTGTTCAAGCCTGCCTCTTAAAACATCCTGCAAACGCTTACTAGTGGCAGGCAAAACTATGGAAAAAACAACCTAATGCCATTCTTAGTATATACGGGCCAACGGATATGCACAACGTTGTATTTCTCAACAAAGGACTGCTGCGGGAGCTGGACGTCCCAATACCTGATTTGGACCTCATGCGCAGCATTTTCAATTTTGAATCACCTCCAACGCAAATACCCATATTCAAGGACCAAAATGAGTGGTTCAATCCCCGGACAAAGATCGGGTTGCACATGTTCCGGACTGGCACTACTACGCCTTTCTTGCTTCGAGGGCTGTGTAAATTCCCAGTCGATGATCCGGCAAAACCAGACTTACGTTGGCCAAGTCATGAGGGCATCTCGAAGGAAGAAATTGACGCAATAAGTAGGTGTATATCCCGTCTGGGCAATGTCATATTGTTGGTCGTAGTATATCTTGTGTCAGTGTTTCGAGCATTACTGATTAATTGAATCTGCTTAGGCCCCCTCCATGTTGCATCTGAGATCAAGTATCCACCAACATACCAGATATTAGGAACAGATGATGCTTTATTCGAGCCATCGCACTTGACAAAGTTCGCCGAAGCACTTGAACACCAGAACACGCCTCATGCAGAAGTGTTGCTACCGGGAAAGAACCATGGCTTCGACATGGGTGCGGAACTTAATGGAGAACTGCATTTGGAGGTCTTTAAACCTGCTATTGACTGGCTCGTCAGTCATAGCCAATCCTAGGTTTCACAACGCAGCACTATAGCATTCAATGTGGAAGATTGTCACAGCTAGTAGCGATGAACGTTCAAGTGAAAATTACTGAGGTATGACGCTATCACTTAGTGTATTCTGTGTTGCAAGATCAGACTTAGGTCAAACCTATCCTTTCCTAGTCTTACCCAGAAACCGGGAGACTAGGAGGCTATCTGGTATAAACATCCCTCTGATCTTGGACTGGGTCAGGACCTGTGAGTCTCATGCTAGCGTTCGTGTGATTGTCCGGTACTAGCTCTGCTCGTGGCTCGACGCTATGGAGTCGCGTTTGAGGAACTGATTTCCCGCATCATAAGCTTTCGCAAGGGCGCGCAGAATTGGTGATCGTGATGGGATTCGATAGCAAGGCTTATTCCACCTGTACGAGAAGCCTGTAGAGAGCGCTGTTGTCGCGGCACCGTATGTATGCGTGCGATAAGTAGAAAGAGCACGGAAAGAGTGGGGGACAAAGCTTGTCTCTGCTTCGGCACTATTTCGGTGCTAGTGAAGTGGGCTAGATCCACGGGTGGACTGGAATGACGGGTGGGCCGGAACGACCTTGCTAATTTTATCTAGCCGTCTGAAACAAAACATCGTCAGTATTGATCAGTTTTTGAGCTGTGAGTGGAGAACATTTCAGCTAGAACGATCGTGCAGAATCAAAGATCATTTTTGCATCCAGGCACTAGCAATGGAGAAACAACACCATACACAACTCTGCCGTCTTCTCCAGAAGGCAATGCCACCACTACAGTCCACAGATTGGTTTTCGCCTCTTACATTGTAAGATGTCGATACTCACAAGAGATCTCGCATTTCTCACCCGTGCCGTTGCAATTCGCATGGTACTTAAATGAAAGGGACTTCGTTTTAATTTGCGATCTGGGGGTGATGGAGAAAATATGAGACCGGCGCAATAAGACTGGCCAGCAAAGTGCGGGAAGTCATCCCATGCACCTCGTAATCAGTTCATTGGATACCTATTGTGGGCGCATTTCATCATGGATTCCTAGGTTCGTACCCCTCATCCGGACAGGATGACGAGAATTCCAGGCCCTAGTACGCGGCGGTGGATATGAAACAATCCGCTACCACAATGCAGGTGTCGAATCCATCATCTCGGTTATCTAGAGGGTCTCGGATTTTCCGTCCCCCTAACTACCGAGTGACATATCGTGAATACAGTATAAAGCCAAGCATATAACCAAGCATTTTCTCCAGCCTTGGTTGTTTCACTCACTTCCTTACCGTTCTATTCGGCATTTATCCTAGTCACTCTTTTTTTCTAGCCCCACAGCTACACTATCTGAGATGGTGCGATTCGTTTCTACCTGCACAGCAGCCATTTTGGCTCTGGCACCATTTGCTTCTTCTGCAGCTCTTCGTTGCCACTCGTCCAATCATACCTCCTCATCTGTGCTTGTCCCCTCCGCTGCTTCTGTTCCCTCGTCCGTTTCTGTCTCCTCAGCCGCTTCTGTCACTTCCGCCGTCTCTGTCACCTCGGCTGTTTCTGCCACTTCGTCCATTCCTTCCCCTTCCTCCGCTCCTGGCAACTCTGGAGAGGTTTTCAACGGAGATACCACTTGGTATGGAGAGGATTGTGGAGAGGAGTCGTGCTGGCAAGGTGGCGCCTGTGCCTTCGTCGACTACACTCTCCCTACTACAATTGACGGATCAACTTGCGTTTCCGAAGTGATCTGGAATAGCTCATACCATTGTGGTGCCTGCGTCGAAATCACGTACCAGGGCAAGAAGAAGATTGCCATGGTGAGAGAGTCACAAGAAGTACTACGTTAGTCATAATACTTACATCATGACAGATTACGAACAAAACCGGAGGTGATTCAGTTCACTTGGATCTATCGCCCAACATGTTCTCCCAGCTCGCAGATAAAAGCCGCGGCGAGATCGACACTACATGGAGATATGTGGCGTGCCCGATCACCTCTCCGCTTGAGATCCGCATGCACGGTGGTGCTTCTCAGTGGTGGTTCGCGGCCACCGTCATCAACGCCACGCTCCACACTGCTAAGTTGGAGGTCTCCAGCGATGGTGGAAACACATGGAAGGCAACTAAGCGTGATACTAACAACTTCTTCACGCTTCCTGGAAACGGTGGCACCAACACAAAGACCGCTTGGGTTAGGGTCACTTCCAATACTGGCAGCCAAGTCGTGGTCAAGGACGTCGATATGACTTCCAACAAGTACACCAAGGCGACTTCGAACTACGCATAAACAACACAATCTTTTCACCGATACCTAGCGGGCTGTGCTCTTGCTCAGCTTCGGAGGATAAATCACAGTCTTTACTTTCTTCATCTAGATATTTTTACTACCGCGTGTATTATAGTCAGAACCAACCCAATCTTACTTTCTATTTCGCGCCGTCTAATGTTACGGTCGCGCTCTTGACATGCACTGAACGCCTAGTCAGCATGGTGAACGTGAATCTGAAACTGGTGACTCGCGATACTGAACAACCCAAGTGGCATTCAGTCCAAAGCAGGTCACTTCATACATAATTTAGTAATACTTGCACATTATGATCGTAGAACTAGTTTATTTTTACCTTAGTCCCACATGTAGTATTTGAGTCTCGCTAGATGATCGGTTAGATAGATGTCTTTCAACATTAGACTTGCCTATCGTGGAGTGGGGTTAGGGTTATGATAATTTTACCTATGATCCGTAACATATTACTCTGTTGCTAGTAAAGCCGAATTTCTGCCCCTACATATGTAAGTATAAAGCCAGGGACACCGTAAGAGAGCGCGCTTGCCGAGCTATAGCCAAGCTAGACCCCGAACATGCCTATCGCTGACTGCGACAGGGTAAACAGAGTATCTCTCAAGCAGATAGCTCATTCTTGGTCGAACATAACCTCTTGTATCTCCAGCAATTGCTGCGGATGACGCTGATGTGAAGGGTGCGTGCCAATGGTGAGTTTTTGAGAGACGGGAAATGAATCAATCACTGAAGAAGATTTTATCAGATCTTTTTTTTTGCGTCTGCAGAACATCCTTCTTAGCATACTAGTAAATGGTGGGCACTGATGAGGGCTTGATCACGTGATGAGCAAGGTGGAGGATGCGGTGGAACGTGCGACAGCGGCTATTTCGGGGTCGGAAGCAGGGGACTGGGGCCGCTGGCGGGGGAAGGGTATCGTGTGAGGTGTCGTTCTATGCGTCTACTAGAACACCGCACTAGATATCGGAGACACAAGATCGTTGATGCGACTGCATCTAGAATCAATGCCGCCCTTCCAGAACCAGCCTCCTGGAATATCTCAAATACGTACATTCAAACCCTTCTTAGTGCTGACATAACCGCGGCTCCTTCCCGGTCGCGACACATGGCGTTCGAAGGATGCATGCCGAGATTCGTTAATACTAGGCGGGTTCCACAGCCCCAATGTCAATACGTCGCATATTCCGTGCTTGCTGCGCGGATCTCGCTGTCGCAATGAATTCAACTAACAGCTTTCGCTAATCTACCAGGCCAGATATTGCGCAAAGTGTTCACAGTGCTTTTTAGTGACGACCCTCCTTATCCACCCGGCCTTGAGCGCATGCTTTCGCCTTACGTATCCTTTTCCTATCCATCGGCCCTTGCCGTCCAATACCTATAATCTGTTAACATGGCCGTGAGAACGGACGCGTCGGGGAGTTCCATAGAAGAAGAGGTGTCGCTAGCAACCATTGACACACGCGACAGCACGGTGCCCGCAACAGGAGATAAGCCGTGGCTTTTCATTGTCTGCCTCCTCTTCAGCATCATCGCCTTGATCGATGTCGGCGCCTACCTGGCCGACGCGCCCCAGACACGCATATTCGAAGCCAATCTATGCTACAAATACTACCTCCAGGAGGACCCGTCGATAATACGCGGCGATGGGACAATATCTGAGGAGCTGTGCAAGGTGGACGTGGTTCAACAGAGGCTGGCCAGCATATTTGGGTGGCAGGAAATGTTCAACGCGCTGCCTGGCCTTTTGCTAGCAGTGCCTTTTGGAACGCTGGCTGATAGAGTAGGCAGGAAATGGATCTTTGTCGCGGGTTTGTTTGGCATTGTGCTCAGCTTTGCCTGGACTCTTCTGATATGTAAGTCACTAACCCTCTGCCAAAATGGGCGTGGGATATGGGTTGACGAGGACGCAGGCTATTTCAAATCGCTTCCTTTACAGTTGACTTGGTTCTCAAGCGCTTTTTTGGTAATCGGTGGCGGAGCCTTCGTCGCCATGGCCATCGGGCTCACCATGATATCTGACGTTGCGCCAGCGGAAAAGCGTACTGCCATCTTCTTATACTTGACCGCTTGTGTTCTGGTTGCAGAGATGATAGCACCCATGATAGCCTCGAAGCTTATGGAGTACGGAGACTGGCTGCCACTCTTGCTAGCTCTGACATCCCAGACTATCGGCTTTGTCGCGACCCTCTTCCTTCCAGAGACTCTGCATATGCGCAATATGGAAGAACCCAAAGAAAGCGACAACCAACACACCGAAGTCCAACCCGTGACGAGTGGTTTCTCGGCGCAGTCACAATTGCGCAACTTCCAGGCTGCAGTGAGCTTCCTACGCAATGACTGGACGCTCGCAATGGTTGTTTTCACCTTTCTAGCCAACAGGCTTGGTCGACAGTCCATCGCTCTCTTAGTGCGTTATGCTTCCAAGCGGTATAGCTGGGAGATCAAGAAAGCGGCATATCTGCTATCGTTCCGAGCAGCTGCTAACCTTGTGGCGATCGGCGTTGTTCTGCCCCTTATCAATTTCGTTTTGTTGAAGAAGCTACGCTTTCCGGCCTACAGAGCTGATATGTGGATCGCATGCAGCTCCATCACTCTCACAGTTATATCCTTTTTTGCTATGGGCATCTCTGCATATCCTGCCATGCTGGTCTTTGGTCTTCTTGTTTATAACATGGGCACGGGCTACACTGCTGCTATGCGCTCAATCTCCATTCACGTTGTCGGCGGCCAATCGAGCCCGAACCTAGGCAAACTCATGAGCACAATCGCCATGGCAGAGAGCTTTGGTGCAATGATTGGCGGGCCTTTACTGAACGAACTGTTTCAGTGGGGCATAGGTCTTGGAGGGGCATGGCTAGGTTTGCCTTTTCTGGGGTCTGCTATCATGTTTTTCTTCATGAGTTTGGTCACATTCTCCATTAAAGTCAAGGAGAACAAGCCACTCTACACCGAGTTGCGCACCGAGGATGATGACGTCTCTTTTCATGAGAGGCGAAGCTCTTCATTAGAACATGAGGATGCAGGCAGACCTCGTGAGACGATGTGAGCACGATATTTGAATTTAATGTTTAGGTTGCAGATCAGTTCGCCTCGATTTCAGTAACGTGATGTCTAGAGAAGCCTTGCGATAAGCGTGTAGATGCCCAACAGTGCAAGGGCGAATGTGACAATGGTGCTAAGCAGAGGCCCCTTTCTGAATGCACTGCATGCTTCCTGCCGCCTCGGCCATGACGAAGTCACGTCCTTGTTAAAATCCAAGCGCCCTCCTAGAACAACCCGGTAGCTAGTGCTGGTAGTGGCCAAGCTGCCGTGTCTATCCAGCCCTATCGTGGCATAAGTTATCTACAACAACGTACACCAGCTACGCTTTATTACCGCTGCCTATGTTACATGTGGCCACCACGTCTTTAACGCTGCTTCACTAGGTTGATCTCGCCATACAAGCTCTTCGTTCACCATTGGATAGACTTAAACAGTCACTATCATGCTTTCCCGCGCCCACAGCGACGCTTCAGCTCGTCTCCGCCGTTCCAAGTCAACTTCAACTGTTCGCAAACGCCCTACGTCTATCGCAGAATCCCTTGACTTGGACAGCATCAGACAGCAAGCTTTGGCCGCTGCAACCACGGCTTTCGCACGAGCCCAGGCCCAGAATGCGAACGAACATGCCAACAGACATAGCTTTGATTTGTCAAGATCCAAGAGCAATACCAGCCGCAAGTCTATGAAGACTCAGGGCAACCATTTCCCTCCGCGTGGGTCCAGCTTTCGATCCACACACGCGCCAAAAACGGAACAAGGTAAAGGCAGGCCG
Source organism: Curvularia lunata (assembly GCA_005212705.1). NCBI lineage: Eukaryota > Fungi > Ascomycota > Dothideomycetes > Pleosporales > Pleosporaceae > Curvularia > Curvularia lunata. The sequence continues at coordinate 45,208 of PELC01000006.1, read as the reverse complement.
CAAACTTTTATATCGCGTACAGAGCAAACCAAAGAACAGCCTTCACGTTTCCATCCAACACCAGCTAGTAGTGATTCGCTTCGAGTGACACTCCAGTTATCAGAGCAGCCTTCAGCCATTTTGGGTGAGAATGCCAAACCTAGCTTCCAGCAAAAGATTTTTCGACCGAACGTTGCATCCTCAGTGACGTCGCAACAAATCAGAAAAGCACGCTCCATGTACTACGCAAGCAGCATACAAACTGGGTCACCCATGGCGAGACCTCTAGCAAAGCATTTAACTCCAACACCTTCACACCGTAGGAATCTAGGATCGGAGACTTCATCTATACATCCAACAAGCCAAACATTAGGACAGTCGCCGTTGGCTGAGCCACATATATCAGTCACTGTCGCACCCGGCATGACGCTTAACGAAGCGCGAGACGAATACCTACACGAATTCCAACAAAGCTCTATGAAGCACAAGCCTTCCCTATTCTTGGCGCCATTCAAGAAGAGGCAAGATAAAGCCAGAGAAAAAACGAATATTGGTTCCTCGGATACGCAACTGTTCACTGTGTCGAGAGAGAATATATCCGTTGAGCCGACGCCTGATACTAATCTCAACGACTTCATGCCACAACAAGATCTGGAAGAGAAGAGATCGTTCTCTGGCTCGTTGAAGAATAGGATCAAAAGAGTTTTTCGACTAACCTCACAAAAACCCACCAACCTTCCTGTGCAGCACATCAAAGCAAGTCGTCAATACTTCGATGCTCCCCATTTAAGCCCGTCTAGCATTGGTGATACGAGCTCCATACCCTACCCAGACGAAACAATATTGGAGCGCGTACGTGGCCGCGCCTCTTCGCTTGGAAAGGCACGTCCGGCTTACTTCCGATCTGAACATCGAAGTGACAGCACTGGAAGCGGTCGCAGTGCTCGGAGTCTTCATAGTGAACTAAATGCTCCGCGTGTACCAGCATCTCGTGTGACGAGTTGGGGCACAACCTCCACCAGTGATACACTGACGCAACGCACTATCAAACGCATGACGATTATCCATGAGTCCAAAGACAGCATTGGAAACGAAGCGGAGCATGGCCCTTCTACGACGGCGTCGAGGAGAAAGTCCTTTCCTCTTCCACTGCTTTCTTCCTTTCGCGATCCCATGCCTATACATAGCCTCCCGGAAGAAGAGTCCAGTCCTGTAGATCCCAAAAGAGTCTTTTCCGCTTTGATGAGGGAAATTGGAACTACAAAATCCTCCCAAGGACCACCGGTTCCGGCGGTATTGACACTAGGCGCTCAGAATGGTGTTCTTGAGTCAAGCACTACCACGATCCAAGGCCAGGACTTGTCGTCTTCGGGCAGCCACAATGTCTGGACTGGCATCGAAGCTAATCAAAGACCATTGCCACAGCAATCGGTGGTAGCGCACAGTGTTCGGAGCAAAACCAGCACAGTCAAAGCGTTTGGAAAGGTGATACGATCAACTATACGTGCGGTAACGCCTGCTGGACAACACTTGCCACCAAACCCTGAACCCATAATCGTCGCCACAGATGCTAAGAGTATGCATGAAAGCGAGCTTAGCTCTCCATCAGCTACTGTGCCCAGAAATGATGGCAGCCAAGGAGGTAGCAGCACAACAAAGCGGCAACCCACACCCATTCCATTTGTCCCGTCAGCTTCACAGATAGAAAAGCGCATGGAGAAGTCTAGAGACCGCTGGAAGGCTCATCTAGAAGACCCTGAGCACTTTCAGTTCCCACGAGAGACTGACAAGACCAATAATATTACAGCATTCGTCCGGCAAACTCGTGAAACCCCGAGCAATAGCACCAAGTCGAGCAACAAATCGGAACCTTACAACTCCAGCATGGAGGAAGATAGTCCTCAGCCACCGCTATCATTGGACGTCCCCATGTCAACATCCATGGAAATTCCGATGTCTCCAAGCGTCTATTCTCGGAACACTGATGGTATCAGTGTCAATCTCGAGGACAGTGTCCTGTCTTTCGATGGCCCCGGTGAACTAGGGCAACCCCAGGATGATGGCTCAGCTGTCATTCCCACTTCACGATCTGTGAGGAGTTATCTGGTAGGCACTCCCTCGCCACAACGCCAGGAAGTGGCTCGTACCAGTCGTGATTGGAGAGCCTGGTTGTCAAATGAAATCGCCGCTACGGGACTGAGTAGTCACGAAGATCTGACTATCGACCAAGCGTATGGCAATTTTACGGAGATGGATCGGTCAGACTGTATGCATATGTCGAATTCTGAAAACAAAGATACTGTGGTAGTTGTGCGAGACTGTCTGGATGCTACTACCTCGCAACTGGACACGAACACATCAGCAGCTGCGAACACATCTTGTAGGGTTGAAAACTCAGGCGAATCGAGGGAGAAGATAAATAACAGCATTAGCATCGGCGCGGCATTTTCTGAAGAGCACAAATCGTTTTCCGATATCCCCATCACTGACCATGTTAGCGGTGCAAGCCCGGATATCGCTACAACTAGTCAAATACACAACACTTCCCAGTCAAGATCTGCTTCACCTTCGAGCAGAAATCGCCCGCTTTCGACAACCAACATTTGTGCATCAGATCGTGCAAGCATCGATACTCCCAAGCGAACGCCAAGGAACGGGCAGGACATTCTAACTAACATTGTTCGATGCTCCAGCAGCAACAGCTTAGCCTCACCACAGTTCACATCGACTGCTAATGGCATGGCCTTGTTGAATTCATCGAACTCGCCAAAGCCAACGTCTGAAGGAACCCTTCGTTCTACTCGACCGACAAACGAGACTTCGCAACACATCGCGATCACACCACTGAAGAGACATGGCACGCAGGTCAGAAGGAAAGAGAACTTGACCCCAAGATCTCTACACGCTCATAAGCAATCTAATCCTTCACCACGGAGCTCATTGCCTCGGTCAAAATCCAACCAGCTACTGAGCTCATCAATACCGAACCATAGCTCTCCCCATATCGACCAGCCGGACATAGCGACACCTGGAATGACTACCACCAAATCGCCACTTACTTCCACAGCGGCATCTCCACGTCCCCGCCTCCGTGTAATAGTACGACCCATATCCCCCGAGAAGCGTACCCAACGACCAAAAAGCGCATTGAACCTGCAAGCAACAAGCAACCTCGAAAGCCTGACCCGACTTGCTGGTTTCGCAACTCTCTCATCACCTCCTCATGGAAGGGGACATGTGCGTGATCCGGCTCTGCATGCTACACTATCATCGCCTAACTCGCTCTCGCTGTATAAGGAACCAAGCCCCGCGCGCTCCACTGCCGCTACTACGTTCAACGGCCAATGCGACGCCCGAAGTGCTACCCCGGGACAACGCATGGCGGAACAGTTCCTCCGACAGCGTCACAGCACAATTGGAAGCGAGGAGCGTGCCGGGAAACGCAAGGGAAATAAGCTTTTTGTTAGGGAGGATACGCCAGCGTTTTTGTAAGCTCTTCATACGTCTCCCTACGTTTTTTTTTCGTCTTTTGGGTGGGAAAAGAGATGCAGAGGGTGGAGACGTTGAAAAACCGAGTATGAATATGAAAGTATTACAGTATTGTATTCGTTTGTTGCAAGTGAAGTTGGCTTTGTAGGAACTGCAGAAGGGAAGTCGGGGGGTATCTTTTTTGGAAGTCTCTGGATGGCTACATGGTATGATATATGTGATTGCATTGTAATATTAGTAGAAATAAGCACGGAAAATGAGTATTTAGTCGTGCGATCAAATAACTGAAGAGCAGTACCGGAAGTAAAGGGCGCCTGGCTCGTGTTCGCTTCCGCAATGGGACGGGGAGAATGCTGGGCATGACAGCTCTCAGGGCTTATGATAATGATGTGACTCTATGATTTCCAACCGCTCGAGCCTCTAAATATGTAAGCTATCGAAGTATTTGTTTCACTCATTCCCCATGTTAGCGCAAGTAGTTCAAATATAGTCCATACGTCTTGAAAGCACATCCTATGTCCCAATCCATCCTCCAAACGACCCGATGCTTTGCAAGCATCTGCTAGGCTGAAGTCGCCTCTGAATTTTGTAACGGAACTCATCTCCCGTCTGCTTGAACTCAGAAATTCCGGTCCCATGCTCCGTTAAGATAGAAAATCTAAGAGCAAGCATTATGTAGCCTTGCTCAACACATGTACCCGGCTTTCAGTCGAATAGCAGACTACCACAGCAGAGCATGTAGCAGATGGTCTAAGGAATATCATAGCCCATGGTCTCGTAAGATCTGCGCAAGTGCAACGATGTCGATGAAATGCACGTATGGTTGAGGTGTGATTTGTTGACAAGACCAGATCAGATATTGAAAATTAGTACAAGATGACGCAACATAGACAGCTTGGAAAATGAGCGGACGAGCGTTATAATTGAGAGAAGGTCCTGTCTTCAATAGGTTTTCGTCAAGGGTTATCGGGCATTTCTTTTTAGATCAAGATTAGTGTTGAATGTGCAACATGAATATTCCAGGGGCTAGTTCAATGTAGTAGACCCGGCATGCTTCTGTTGAGCCCCTTGACGTCATTTCAACGCAGATATAGAACTTGGTTGTTATTTCTAGAAACTCCAGGATTTGTGTTGAGAAATAGCTGGTTTCAAACCAATTGCACTTTCTGCTAAATATACGCTAGAGATGTGCAGAAAAGGATGACACTGCGATACGCAGATATACAAAAAAGGCCCAGGAAGCATTGATATCTTAGTCATGGGTGCATACGGCTTACTGCAGAAAAACGTGATTCTGATATTCTTTGCATCAGTAACGCTTTGGACCCAGTCCAAAGCATGAAACATGGAGTATAATGTTCCAAATAACACTCAAGATAGATATAATAATTCAGTAGTTACCCCGCTAATACAACTCCTCGTTTGGATAATCTCCTTATCAATGTCGCGTAAATATTAAATCATCACGATCGCTCAAGTAGTGGGATGAATGAATGTAGCTGAGCAGGAACAATCACTTCTATGAATAGTTTAGCACATTGAGATCGACTCGACCACACGATATTTGTGATTCAACAACCATAGCAACCAAGTCCGCCAGGTGATTCATAGCCCTGAGACTCCGCAAGTATAATAGTAGCAAGCTATATTCAAAATTGAAATACAATAATACCTCAACCTCGAAGGAATAAAGGGGTAATAAGACAAGCTTTATCATAATCAGGGAATGCTGTATCTTCCGAGCTTCAATCCAACATTTGCTGTTGAGCCATATCACGTGATTGACAGCAATGAGAGTGCGCATCATCACGTGCGGAAAATGTCAGCCCTACTCTAACATTCTTCCCAATTCGTACAGTTCACTTTTCCGCCACCTTCTGCACCAAACCCTTGACTAGGAAAATGCTCTAGTACTTCCACATGATACAAGAAAAAGACACTTGAGATATTTGTAGAAGGGCGCGGCAGAGCGCAACAATACCCAGGAGTCTGGAACGCTCATTATGCCACACCGTTTCTTTGCTTCTTTGCCGGTCTCCTGGTGCCGATTTTAGTACCGACTTTGCATATGCACCGACCTCGCGTATGTGCAGCGACCTTTATCTTTTATTTTTTTTCGTGAGTGCATTCTTAATTGCTTTTCTGCTATATGGTTTGATATCGGTAACCGGAAGCGCGGCTCTGCGCAGCCGCGCACGTACGTTGCACAGGATGAACCAGTGAACCCTAGACCCCTTACACCCAACCGTCCACAATCTTGAAAACTAAGCACGCACCAAACCTTTGGTCTCGAGTCCGGCCGATGTTGAAAAGGAAAAGAATAAGAAATCACTGTGCCGTAAGCCCCCCTTATCCACACCCGTGTCCACCTTCGGGCTGCAGTCATGCTTCAGGCGACAAAAGGAAAGGATTAATCAAATGTGGACGTAATCAGGCCGAGTGTCACAAGTGAGGTACACAGAAGAGTTATTTGTGGAGAATCCGGTGCCCATCGGCGATGCCTTAGCAAGCGCCCAAACGCATGACTGCCCTAAGCTCTCCTGAATGTCATCTCAGGGGCGTGGTTATCCGCGATGATGGGAAAAACGAAGGGTATACAAATTCATTGTGGATGGTCGCTTTTGCGGTTTTTGGCCTCGGGTGTGGCTTGATTGCTTGCAGGGAAAGTCCCAGACTGACCGATGCGCTTCGAATAGTTGTGTCAGGCTTGGCATATTGGAGATGAGTAGAAGTGGGATGATGCTTTGGCATGATCACGTGATTATAACCTCTACAAGGAAGCTAGATAGTTGCAATATCGCGACATTTTGCCTTGTAGTAGTTGAATTTGTATCTGGTGTCCTTCAGCTGCTCTTATAAATAATTCAGTGAGAATATTTCTTCAGTAGATAACTTGCGTCTTGAAGTGCACCTGTACCTCAACAATACTCGATATAAAACTGCAGTCAAAATTGGAGAATAGCCGCTACACAATATAGAAAACATAAAATTTGAATATCATGTATTCCTGTATATCCAAGCATAAGAAAATCCTAACTACTGGTCTATACGGTGTAGACTTGGTTGCTTGTGAATTTTTTAGTTGTTACGTATTCGACTTTTAAGAAGGATTATTTGTGATCGACAACACAGCACCATTGAACAAAAAAACCTAACAACCAGGATATTTTGCACTTAAATGCACGCACAGATTAAAGTAAAGAAATTGATATTTCTCTTCAAATGCCTGCAGAACACTGTAAAACGATTGTAAGATTTGACAAAGACTGGTAAGCAACTTGTATACGAGGAGTGAGGTAACGTACTCCACTTGATCGACATTCATTACCATATACCCTTGTTACTATGACTGAGTCCTACAACAATAGTATCAACAGTATGCTTTATCCCTACGTCTAGCGCAAATTTGATCTTAATCAATGTTTGACTACTGACAATACCGACCCGCCATGGGCAAGGAGCGTTTCCCCACTTCTTCAACAAGGACTCTGGAGACATGCCCGGTACTCTAAGCTACCACTGTGCTGGTACATCCCCACGATTCTGAATTAATCTATACCATGACCCACCGTCGCATCCAGCACTACTAGGGTTACACTGCATCGTTGCCTGTACCACCACACTAGACACTCGCTGTCTCCGCTATCGCTCCCGCAGAAGTGGGAATAGGGCCGTGAAGCCGTAGCTAATGCTGGATCTAAAACTTACCGGAACCATGGGATGCCAGATCTACACTGCATGCAATCTTAACGGCGAAGTTGATGCAAGTGCCCCCATGCAAGTAGTCTACTCAAGACACAACGACCAGAAAGCTTCCACGCGTGCAAGTGGACCTTTTTTAACCGGGATCGGCAGTGCGTATACGGGGGAGTTGTTATATAACCGGTCATTTATCTTAGTTTAGACATAGGAAAATGTTTGATTCGAAGGTGGCACACAGCCTATTAATCTACTTGAAACCCACTTGAAGAGAAAGAAAACGAATGACTTCAGCCTGTGTTTACGCCTGCATGCAATTTTATCTTGAACAAAGAAAAAAAAAAGACAAAGTCGTGGTAATGTCTTTAGAACCTCATTGTGCCACCGACAATTGTAGAATAAAAGGAAATGAATGAGTGACAGATGAATTATGTCGATTGAGTAACGTTGACAAGAAGGGAAGGGATGGAGATGCCAATCTAGATGATGGTCGTGAGCCACAATGCATTTTTTTCACCTGCCTTACACCAAAACGTAAAAGAAAAAGGTCCTTAACAGACAATGTCAAGACCGTCATCCACATCCTCTCGCATAGACACCTCTTCATATAAGCTCTTGAACCAGCTACCCTGGCGCTCCAACAGCCTGTGGGGACACCCGTATTCGACGAGCTGACCCTTGTTCATGACGACGACCTTGTCAAAGTCAAGTATGGTATCGAGCTTGTGCGCGACCGAGATAAGGGTATGATGAGGGAAGGTAGAGCGAAGGAGGCGTTGGACATGAGCATCCGTCGTCGCGTCAAGGCTAGGGGTGTACTGTTAGCAACTCATGCATTTCTGAAAATGGGAGGGAATAAGACATACTTGCTCGTAGCTTCATCCATGATCACCACGCTTGCTTTGTCCTTCCTCAGCATAGCACGCGCCAAGCAAAATAATTGACGCTGGCCGTGGGAGAAGTGCAGGTCGTCGACTTCGACGTCTAGCGGATGAGCATATTTCTCAACGTCTCCCTTGGCCACAATAATGTCCCAAAGCTGGACCTCCTTCAGCACGTTCATGATGGCCTTGTCGTTTGACTCGCCCAGGGGATCGGCGTTCAGACGAATGGAGCCCGGGAGCAGATATGCGTCTTGTGGAAGGCCAATCAGCCGACTGCGGATGGTCTGGCGCGGGACCTCAGTGATGGGGAGTGAATCGATAGTGATGCTTCCAGAAGAAAGTTCGATCATGCGGAAGAGAGAGAGGACCAATGATGACTTGCCACTGCCGGTTCGGCCGACGATTGCTACCTTCTCCCCAGGCTTGATCGAAAGAGAGAAGTCTGAAATTACGGGTTCACCAGGACTGAGTTGTTAGTGTACGTGTATAAAGTAGGGATAGAGAACTTACCGATGGCACGCTTCGACGTTGTTGAATTCAATCTTACCAGCACTGGGCCAATTGGGTGGGGGAACACGATCCTCGCCCTCTTTGTCCTCCGTGATGGGGTCGGTGGTGAAGCTTTTGACCCTGGCTACGCTGCCAATATGCGTCTCCAGTTGTGTCCAGAATGAGATGAGTAGCTTGATACTCTGGGAAAAGAGTACAACATTGAGGAGGGCGACGCCCACGTACCCAGCACTAAGCTTTCCTCGTAATGTCACGACAAGGACAATGAGAATAGTAGCTACTCCCGCAACTACCAGGTCCAGAACAAGAGTAAGCCAGCGCTGAATTGCGAAGAGCAGGTAGAAAGGCCGTTGGCTACGGTCAAGTATGGCCTTGGCCTTCTTCTCAACATACTCCTGCCATCCGAACGCACGGATAGTGGAGAGTCCTTCTAGTATCTCGCTGAACTGTGTGTAGAGAGGGGACTTTGCTTCCAAATCGAGGAAACGGAGCTGACGAGAGGTGCGGAGGTAAAATTTCTGGATGAAGTAGACGCTTATGGCTACGACCGGAAAGGCAATAGTAGCATAAGGAGCTGCCACTGCGATGAGGGCCATCTGGCCGACGCATAGAATGAATGTAGCAAAAGTATTCAATGCGGCAAGCGGCAATTCCATGTCGATCAACATAAGGTCTTGGCTAAAGCGGTTGAGCGTGACGCCAGAATCTGTAGTAGAAAAGAATGACATGGGCGATCTATGATTTGTTAGTCCATCGCTACATCTGTTATGGAACATCGAACTTACCCGAGCACTGTGTCCAGGAGCTTCTTGTGGAATGCAACACCTGAACGAGGAACCATGGTGATGATGAGCTGCCAGCAACTGACGATGAGGAAGATCATAGCCAGGCCACCGAAGGTGGCGTAGATGCCCAACCAATATCCGAGACGCTGATTGGGATGCTCTTGGTTGTATTCGGCCCACATCTTCACCCAAACAGTAGGAAAAGAGATTCCAAAAATGAAGACTATGATAGAAAAGACGAAAACCATAGTTGGTGCCCAGCCCACGGAGCCGATGTAGTAAAAGTAGATAGCGGTATCTCCAGTGCGACGGTTGGTCTCTGCTTGGAGCTCTTCCTCAGTGAGTTTGCTATTGTCAACTTGACGCTCGGTGTACCTAGGTGGAGCTTCGTAGGTGTGCTTCTCGGGGGTATAGTTCCAGTCTGGCTTTGGAAGATCAAAACTTGATACATAACCGCCAGATCTGTTCAGCTTGTCGAAAGATCCTTGTTCCGAAATTTTGCCGTCTTGATTGAGCGCAACAATGTGATCGCAGTAGGGTAAACGTTTTGCTGCAGTGGTTGTTAATGACAGTGTATTTTGTACAAGGGAATGATTGGCACATACCAGAAGATGAGGAGATAAGAACAGTCGTTCTGAAACGCCTCAAAAGTCCTTGTCTACCGAAAAGACTGTGGAAGATACGGTTTTCGGTCTGACCGTCGAGTCCGCTAAGACAATCGTCAAGTATAATGATATCCTTTTGCGCATATACCGCTCTTGCAAGCGCCTGTACGATGGAAGGGTTAGTCCAGCTACAAAAAAAACGTGAGAAAAAAGGTGAGAGGTCTTACGATGCGCTGGCTTTGACCACCACTAAGTGCAATGCCCTTGCTGCCAATCTGTGTCTGGTCGCCCTGAGGCAACTGTCCAAGGTCTTCATCCAAGGCACAGGCGCGAACAACCGAAGAATACCAACGTTGGTCAAAATCTGACACACCAATGATACTTTCCTGCACAGTTCCATTTGTTTGCCACGAGGTTTGGTCACACAGCGCGATGCGCAGGGAGGACAACTGCAGGGAACCACCCATGACCGGCAATTCTCCCAACACTGCTTTAAGCAGGGTAGATTTGCCACAGCCTACAGGCCCCACAATCATGGTAATCTTGCCTCGTGGAACAACCATGTCGATTTGCTGTAAGATGCCATCAGGCTGCTTCTCCGAATCCCATCCGAAGTAACCGCCTTCGATGACAATTGCTTGGGAGGCGTTGCCCTCTTTGACATCGATAGAAAAACGGCTCTTCTGAGAAAGAACGGAGCTCTTCTCAGACACACTGCCACTTTCTGGAAGCCACGTGACACTACCTGCGTGAGCAGGTGCAAACTTGCGGTGTTCCGCCCGCGGAGTCTGTGCAATGAACTCCTGGATTCGCTGAAACGACCCGACGCCACCCATGAGCGATGAGAGAGCCATAATCAGGGAACCAAGAGGTTCAGTGAGCAAGGTGAACAGGGAGAGAGAGGTGAAGACAGTAGCAGTATCAAGTGTGCTTTTTCCTTCGCTGTTTCGTGCAATGACTGAGAAGACAGCGAATGCTAGAATTGGTGATGCGATGGGTGAGATGTATGCTATTTGGGGTTAGTGTATGAAAAGAGCAACGCAACAGCTGGTATCTTACTGAAACCCATGGTCCAGATCAGCAGCTTGCGAAACTTCTTTGAGATGTTGAGCTCGTCGATTCTCAGCTTGTGCAGATCCGCGCGCAGTACTTCTGTTAAACCACCCATCTTCACTCCCTTCATGGAGCTAAGCATGGCGCTTGTGGCGGCTATGCGCCGCTCAATACCCTCAAGCCAAAGTGCCTGTCGCTGCATCACCATACTGGTGGCAGCTATGGAACCGAGCAGCGATAGGACTGCGATACCAATGGGAATAGCACATGCTGCGCCTAGCTGTCGCTGAAGCAGGTACATTGCAAGGGCGATTTCTATTGTGTTTGACCAGATCTGGAGGGAAAGCAGATGTTAGTGCACCTTGTGGATCCCAGCTGATAGCTCAGATATAGTTACCTCGTGACTAGTTTCCATTCCGGTAACGATGCGTTCAACGTCTGCACTCATCAATGTGATGGATGAGGCGGTGTCAACGCTGGTCAGTGCGACTTCAGTCGCCTTGCTGTAGAGCATTGAAATGAGTCCACCTCGCATTTGTGTGATGAAGCGAAAGGTCAAATGCATATACTGGCCCGTAGAGACCTGGATGTGATGTCAGTCAAAGTCGGATGTTTGATGGGCTGAAAGGACGACGAACCGCGATACCAACAAACACAATAACGTATGCTCCAATAAGACCGTATCCGATGTTTTTTGCCTGAGGAGTTTGTGCTTCTTGGGAGAACTTGACGGCCCTGTTGATGAGGAATGGCTGACAAAAGTTGAAGCCAATCAGACACAGCCGAGGCGGAACGACTGCCAAGATAGACCACTTCAACCTTCCAACAGTTGTAGTGAACAAAGCGTTTGGGCTAGGACTGGATACTACCAGCCAATCCATGGTAAGTAAGCTGACAGAAGGCATTGGTCTGGATTTGAACTTACGCCGAGCCCATGCTGAACCAAGCACATGATGTACATAGTCAGCACGCAGATGTTTATCTAGCTGGAAGAGATCGTCCACGGTCAAAGCCTTAGAGAAGCCTTTTCTGAATAACTCATTGAGCCACCAGAATGAAGCGCGCTTGTAGATGCCACTTGTGGCCTCCGGAGGACAATCAGCGTACTCAGGAAGTAGGTGCTTTCGCTTGTCCCGAGACTCGACTACAGCCAAGAACAACTTTACTGCAAGCCGAGTCGCGAACACAGCAGCAACAAGACTGAGATTGGGGCCCAACGCATAGGTGCGCGACCTTTCCAGGTCAAACAAGAAAGTGAAGAAAAGGTATATGTTGAGCAGGAGCGAGGGTCGGATAGAGCGCATGTGTTCGACGTAAGAGAAAACACCTAGCATTGAAGCACCAACGAAGTTGATAGCAGCAGAGGGTATCTCAGCCGGGCTGATAGAGGCTTTTCGATTTGTCCAGATAACGAGAAGGGCTAGCTCGAAGCCGGCGAAGATGGCCCATCCTATCTGTCATGCCCAGGTTAGCCGTGAATACGCTGTAGGAGGATACCACATACTAGCTTTGTGTATAGCAACGTTGACCTTGTCACCTTGGTCTTTCTTCGCCAAAGATAGAAGGCTCTGAAGGGGACGATAGAGATGAGGATAGACAAAGGTATGATTGAAAGAAAGATCTCAGAGAATAGCAGAGTGAAATCAAAACCCCCACGACAGTCAGGTCCAGCATAGGGACCAAATGTGTGGTCCACTAAGGTACAGTTCACATCTCGTCTTGATGCCATGGCGGCGTGAATGAACTGGTTGGAGTCGCTCAGTTACCACAGAAATGCATCGAGAGAAGTATGTAGGAAGGACTGGGAGGTGGGTATTGATAATCCAACGTCTCCTTATGCTTCAAGGAGTTCCCACCGATACGGTGATCAAGCGAGCCGGTGGCAGAATGGTGCTTTCCTTGTTTACCTTCTCAGTGGCGCCTATGTGCCTGCACACCAGGACAAAAGGCTTGGACTTCACAGTAGCGTGTGCATGCGGCCCTACAAGCCCAAAGCTCTGCAATGCCACAACATCAGTGTTCCACTGGCGCACTGACGCCACTGTTCGCATTTACGAGACGGCCGGTAAGTCTTACGGGGTTCTAGTCTGTCGACTACGTCTCCATATTTCCGTGTCGACAGAAAAAGATCAGCACAACTCACGGTGATCGACTCTGTCCATCACAAAGGCGGATATGATGTAGCCCCACAGAGAAATTACGTGGAGCTACTGCATTTTCCTGGTAGACATAGGCATGAACGGACCTTTTGAAACCTGGTCCCGGGCCAGTGCATGCTTGTTACATCGGTTGCTAAGACATAGAAAATGACCAGGAACGTGCATGGGCATTCGCATCTGGTTTAGCCGTGTCTTTTGTCCGAGTTTGTGGTAGGGATCGGCGCCACCCCATCGCCCTGCGTTCCAACATTAGTTAATGACGGCCCGGGAAGGGGATCCTCAACCTTAATTGCGGGACTACACTGTGGCCTTGGCACATTGCGGTGGGCGCTTACGGGTTGTGGCTGCTCGACCACTGCCGTTGGAATGACGATCCTGGCCAGTTCGTATAGCCATATAGGCAGGTCGACGGGCTTAGTTGCTTCCGTTGGCTTGTACGCATGTTGATATCGTTCGTAGGAGAAACTCGAGCCAAGCCATCCACGTTGGTCCACGACCGAGATGAGACTAAGCGTAGCGCCATACCGTCAAAATCAATCAAAATCATGCTCGAGGCGCTTCCTTGGCCTTAAGCGTACCTAGATGAGGATTCATAATAGGAATATGTGAAGTTAAACGGCGAGTATGGGGACGAAAATGTGATCCATTGCCTGAACGAGGAAGACACTTCGCTTTCCCTGGTCTCACACTATTCATGCTGTACCACCACAGCTAGCTTGAGATCCTGAGTAATGGTGTAGCCCATGTCAACCTGACCACGTGTCCTGCAACTGTGATGATTAAAAAATTTTCTTCAGTCCGTTGGACACTGCATCGGGATCTGCAATCCCATACATCCACAACAGGACCCAGCCCGCAGATCGGAATGCTGATGAGACAACAAGAGGGTTTAGCGTACGTTTGGTACCAGCATGGAGAAGGCTCAATTTAGAAAATAGCCTAATTCTGGTATCGTCGGTGCGTGTCTGTTTGAAGTGGTGGGAGAAACACTTTAGTGCTACACATGTTTTTCTTCTAGAAGCTTGTCGTGTTTTACATCACTTGGGGTTGTTTCAAACGACATAACAAATTCGACGTCCAATACAAAAAGGAACAGTGGAAACGGCGATTGGCCATTCGGGGACAGCTAACAACAGAACGCCCAAGGCTGTGAAAGGGGTCGGGAAACCGGTGACCGTCGGGCCAAGAAAACCTATGTGCATTTGAGACCCACAGAATTGAGCTGAAAGAGCCCAAGGCAAACTTCGAGGACTGAAGAGGCGCTGTGCGAGAGACACGGTCATGGGCTTCGATGCGGTCCCGTGTGTAGCAGTGATTAATGCAATGACGATCGTGTCGACATCGATTCATGTGCAGGACAAGTCGGCTACTCCGGACAGATGCTCCATGATGTCGTGATTAATTTGAGTTTGCTGCCATTGTGCGGATGAGGAGTGTGGCTTGCGCAGCAGCCCGTATGGGTAATGTCAACAGGCTGCGGCTCGTGCGGGCAAATCCTTAGGTACTTGGAAGGGCCGGCAGGTGCAAAACGATGCACTGATTCGGCGACCAGGTCTTCCAGATTTGACAGCACCAGGCTTGGGACACCTGGTTAGCGGGGCGAAGGATGGTCAACCATGTCGGGTCGAGAACAAGAATCGATTCACGGAACACGGAGCAAGAGACGGGCGATACGTCAGCGATTCTAGGCGCATCACGTTGTCTTGAGCCCACCGTGAGGAGAGAGCTGGACCATTTGCGCGACCCGTGCTGACCGTCCACAGCAGACACGAGGAGAGTCGCAGAGCGACGGGCGCTTAGGCATCGGACCGGGGTGGGCGGAGGAGGCTAGCAGAGCAAACAGGCGGCCGGGTCTCTGGGATGCAGCGGATGGAGCCGGCAGATGGCCTGCACTCTATTTCCATTTCCATGAGGACAGGGGGACGAGGTGACTGGGCGGGCTAATGGGACGTGGAGCCCTGAGGGTGCGGCAGCCGTTTGGCGGGCTACCACTACGGCGAAAATAGTAGGTGTAGTGTCACCCTTGATCCCACCGGACAGCGACGCCGTTCCCTGTCAAAGCCGTAGGGGCGCCGGTAGCGGCGTGG
The DNA here is from genome assembly GCA_005212705.1 of Curvularia lunata. Taxonomy (NCBI): domain Eukaryota; kingdom Fungi; phylum Ascomycota; class Dothideomycetes; order Pleosporales; family Pleosporaceae; genus Curvularia; species Curvularia lunata. The sequence goes on along the minus strand of PELC01000006.1, from coordinate 29,958 downwards.
AGTAGGACCGCCATTGTACAACACGACGAGCGATGAGCAAAGTGGCGTGCGACGACGCCACGGAGGGCGCCCTCGGTGAGCGTGAGCGGAAGCGGCTGCGGCAGTGGAAGCGGGGTACGATGGAGCAACCGAGTGTCGCCCCGTTGAGCAGTGTATCGACTGGCTGGTGGGCGGCTGGCTGGCAGATGAAATGGCCCCCAAAGCGTCGTCTCCGCATGCGCATCGTCCACTGTGGAGAAGCAATATGATGGACACCATCCCAGTCGGCGCCAGCGCCCATCCGGCAGCCAGCACTGTCGATCGTCCCGTGATCTGGGCCAGGCGTTGGTCCATTCCGGCGACGCGGCGGATCCCTTACATAAGCCTCCTGCACGCTTCGCTTTCGAGCTTGGCGCGCTAGTCCCAACACGGCGCGCCAGTGACGCGCATGCAAACCTCACCTTCTCTGCCTCGCCTCTGTCCCCCACCGCCAACACGAACTCACGTCCACAGCACGTCGCAGCACAAGAGCGCCACAATATGGATGAAATCAATCTTCTCAGATTGCCGCAGTCGCTCCGTTGCCGGCATGATGCCGACTTGAGACCTCTGCACCCAGCCGGCATCCCGCTCCGTGGCGTCGTCGCTGCTCGACCAGTCAAGAGCGTTTTGCTTTTCTGTGTTGGGAGATTGGGACGCGGACCACCCTACACATGGTGCACCGTGTCTCCCCAGAAGGAATGTCCATGACTTACCAGCAGACAACCCAACGACTGATACCGCAGGCTCCTTTCGCTACCAGCTGTCTTGCCGATCGTCAAGCCCCTACATGTCCTTGGCCACAGGAGGGTCCTTGCTGCCCATCTGCCTGCAAGTACCGGTTGTTCGCCTTCGCATCCCATGCCTCGCAAGCGTGTGTGTGGCTGATGATAGACAAAGTACACAGCAGTCGTTCCATCCCAGTCGTGCAGCTTGGGAGTGGCGGCTCAGGAGTCACAAGCTCCGTGTACGTCGCACCACTCGTTTAGCCTTTTCGAGAGAAAATAGCAAGCCCTAAAAAGCGCTGTTCGAACTGGGTGTCCTGCCTCAGGCTATCGCATAATTCCCGTCACTGACCTTTCGACGTGAATGATTCTAGCTTCTCATTGTTTCCTGGACTTTCTTGTTCGCCCTACAAACCACGCCTGCACCCTGCTCACCCCTCCATTGACCCCTCATCTCTTCTTGTGCGGTAAGGAATTGTAAACCTTGGACTTTGCTAACCCACAGCACTGCCACATACCACTCTACTGCCTTTGGTACGTTAATGGTTCTGCTAGTCAATGACATGTTGTGGAGCTGCTCCAACTCCAACTTGTGCCAACTTTCCATCAGCCCGATTTCATCGGCTTCTGTTTGCTTCTCTGCCGGTTTCGAAGTTGTTGTGCAACGTAACTCATTGCTTTGCAGGCATTCCATAATCATATCCCGCAAATGGCGTCTAATCACAACAACCAAATGGAGCAATGCCTCCAATCGATTTGGGCTCATGTCCTGAACTTGCCCCACGTTCCACTCGACCAGTCGTTCCTCTCCTTGGGCGGAGACTCCATCTCTGCAATGCAAGTAGTTGGTCAATGCCGCAAGGATGGTTTGAGCCTTGGCGTCCAAGAGGTTCTACGAAGTCGATCCATCACTCAGTTAGCCACTGCTGTGAAAGAAGTAGAGAGCTCTTCGTATGATCACCAGGAATACTTTGATGAGGAATTCGACCTTTCACCCATTCAGTCTCTCTACTTCCAAAGACCCAACACGGACGGACATTTCAACCAATCCTTTTATCTCCGAGTCGCTCGAAAAACCAGCGCAAATGAGTTCCATGCCGCAATCAAGCAGCTGGTCACACGTCATTCGATGCTGCGCGCGCGATTCTCCTATTCCGCAGAACATGGATGGCAACAGCGTCTCACAAGTAAGATACCTCACGTGACCCCACTTTGTTCAAGTTCTTCGTCTGGCTCTATCTCCTATTAATCCCATTTTCGAGCACTTGCCTTGCGCGATACTAACCAATATCCTAGATGATATCGAAGGGTCTTATCGATTCCGCCATTCTGCAGTAACCTCTCAAGCTACAATTGACGCCTCGATTGAGGACACACAGCAATGTCTCAATTTTGCCACAGGACCCCTCTTTGGTGCCGAATTCTTTGATTACGGAACCCAGCAATTTGCTTTCCTAACCGGCCACCATCTAGTCGTTGACCTAGTCACATGGCGACTGTTGCTAGAGGAACTAGAGGAGATCTTGAAAGGTGGACAGCTTTTGGCGCCAGCACTTCCGTTCCAGAAATGGGCGGAGTTACAACAAGAGCATGCTGAGTCTTTGGAGCTCAGCGATGTGCTACCCGAGGTAAACGTCCCTCCCATGGACTTTACATACTGGGGCATCCAACACCAGGATAATACCTATGGCAACGCAAGTCATGCCAGCTTTGAGCTTGACAACGAGCTCAGTTCGACATTTCTCACCACTTGCCACAGCGCTTACAAGACGGAGCCGGTTGAAGTCTTGCTCGCATCTCTAATACAATCTTGGTCTCAAGTCTTTACCGATAGACCAATCCCTGCGATATTTAACGAAGGCCATGGTCGCGAACCCTGGGACTCGACGATCGATATCACCCGTACAGTAGGGTGGTTCACTGCCTTGTCACCCATCCTTGTCACGCCATCTGAAAAGCCCACAGACACTGTCCGAAAAATCAAGGACTTCAAGCGCCGCATTCCTGGGAACGGTCGGCCGTACTTTGCTCGGCGATGTCTTACTGCAGATGGCAGAGAAACCTTCAAGTCTCACTGGCCAATGGAAATATTATTCAATTATCTTGGCCAGTACCAGGTATGTCAATATTTGATTAGGCAGCTACAAATATTTTGCTGATATGTGCGCTAGCAACTCGAAAGGGCGGATGCCCTTCTCCAACCCCTGGGTACTATGGCTGGTGAAACTGGCAAGGCTGGCGGAACTTCCGACTTTGGACATAGCACTTGCAGATGGGGACTTTTTGAGATCTCTGCCTTCGTTTTCAAAGGCCGCCTCAAAGTCGCGTTTACTTTCAATCGCGACATGCTGCATCAGGCAAACGTTCTGCGATGGGTATCCGAGTGCGAGGCCACCATCTCCAATATGATCCGTGGACTCAATGCATTGGACCCAAAACCGACTCTCAGCGACTTTCCCCTGCTGTCCCTGACAGAAGCCAGTTTCAACTCCATCCTGGATAGGCTGTCAGCTATGGGGATCCCTGACAACAACATTGAGGACATATATCCCTGTTCCAGCATGCAAGAAGGTCTATTACTGTCGCAGACCAAGAATACCGGGTATTATGCTGCCGCTACACTTCACGAGGTCCTAGCGCCAGTGGCCCAAATGTCTTTCGAGGCTGTTGCTGACGCTTGGTTGCAAGTCGTGAAGCGGCATCCAGCGCTAAGGACCATATTTGTTGACAATGTGGGAGCCAAGGGCCTTTACAACCAGATTGTACTCAAGGACATCGAGGCCAATATCGTTCACCTTGAGGCAGCTGACGAACATGACGCCGTCAAGCTCATTGAGCAACAGCGATCCATTTCTTACAATTACGGTCAATGCCCAAACCATCGATTCACAATTTGTACCACACTCGATGGGAGAACTTTTTGCTCTCTAGACATCAGCCACGTGATCATGGACGGGCATTCTATGAGTTTGATCGTCAGCGAGCTAAGAGCCGCATGCGAGGGGCAATTGACCCTCGACTGCACTCCCCTTAGTTCGTACATCGCATGGCTCACCCGTCAACCAGAGGAAGCCAGCCTTGATTTTTGGAAGTCATATCTGCATGGCTGTGAGATTTCCTCATTCCCTGTTCTTGACGACGGCCTGGGTCAGCTCCGTGAGAAGGAGCTGATCACCATCCGCATGGACCTGACCAGTATTAGCTTGGCTGACTTTCAAAATTTCTGCAACGCTAATGGAATCACATTGTCAAACGTCTTCCATACTGCATGGGCAATCACTCTCAGTTGCTATATTGGCAGTCAGGACGTCACTTTCGGATATCTGACGTCTGCGCGTGACTCAGACGAGATTGAAGATGTCCAGAGCATCCTTGGGCCGTTGATTAATACCCTCGTCTGCCGGGTCGACCTTTCTGATGGGTCGCGTTGTCTTCTCGATGTACTACAGGATGTGCAAAGAGATTACATGGAGGCTCTTCCACATCGGCATACAGCCTTGGCTGACATTCAGCATGCCCTTGAACTATCAGGTGCGAGCTTGTTCAACACTGCGTTGTCCTACCGTCGCTTGCCTCAAGAGCAGATAGTCGAAGATCAAGGTGTTCGTTTACGGGAAGTTCGCCCAATCTATGATCCTACCGAGTAAGTCTCAGCCCTTAAGGAACTAGACCCTTTGGCATTATACTAAACTTTTTGTTAGATATCCAGTCAGCATCAACATTGAAGTAGGTGATGACAGAGCAGCCATTGACCTCGATTATTGGACGGACAATCTCACGGCGGTTCAAGCAACGAACGTCGCCAACACGTTTGTTCGAGCCGTGGAGAACATTGTTTTCAACTCCAAGCGACGAATCTCAGCTTTGGATCATATAAGCCCGCAGCATCTCCAACAAATCAACGATTGGAATGTCATGCCGGCAACCATCAACGAATGCGTTCATGACAGGTTTTCGCAGTGGGCTACACGCCAACCCGATGCGCCGGCAATATGCGCTCACGATGGTGAATACACGTACGCCGAGCTGGAAGTCGTGACCGATCGGCTCGCACATCATCTCGTGGAGCTAGGCGTCAGGCCTGAAACGTTTGTTCCTACATGCTTTGACAAAAGTGTGTTTGCAGTCATCTCCATGCTTTCTGTTCTCAAAGCAGGTGGTGCTGCAGTCCCCCTTGACGCTGCGCATCCCACGTCTGCACTACAAACACGTCTTGAAGATGCTGGCGCGAAGATTGTTTTGACCACAGCCATGCGCGCACACAAATTCGAAGGCCTCGTGGACAACGTGATAATAGTAGATGATTCACGGTTGCAAAGCCTACCATCAGTTCGAGGCCCAGCTTGCACAAGCGTACAACCACATCATCCTGTCTTCGTCATCTTTACGAGTGGGAGCACTGGAAGGCCAAAGGGTGTTGTGCTTGAACATTCAGCAATCGTTACCAGTGCAGAAGCTCATGGAACGAAGATTGGGCTCGACCAGAACTCGCGCATGTTGCAGTTTGCTTCCTATACATTCGACAACTCCTTGGAGGAGATGTTCACTACGCTTCAGAGGGGAGGTTGCGTTTGCGTGCCCTCCGAGGCTGACCGCGTCAATGATATACCTGGAGCTATAGCCAAGCTAAATGTCAACATCATGGACCTCACACCAACAGTTGCATCATTACTGGTACCTGAAGAGGTTCCTACACTGAAGCGTCTATGCCTTGGCGCTGAACCATTGACCAAGGCGTTAATCGAGCTGTGGAGCCAGCATGTCTCTGTCATTGGACAGTACGGACCCAGCGAAGCGTCCATCAACTCGGCATTCAAGGATTTCAGCGATGGCCAGGGTGAAGCCACCAACATCGGCAAAGCGGTTGGCTGTGTTACATGGGTTGTCGACCCTGATAATCGGGATCGTCTGATGCCGATTGGATGCAAAGGAGAGCTGCTTCTTGAAGGGCCCATTCTCAGCCGTGGGTATCTCAATGATCCTGAGAAGACACAAGCCGCTTTCATCACCGATCCCGAGTGGGCTTGCGCTACAGGGAGAACTGGGCGCCGCTTCTACTGCACCGGCGATTTGGTTCAGTACACTTCTGAAGGCGAAATGATGTATCTGGGCAGAAAGGACTCGCAGGTCAAACTCCACGGACAGCGCATCGAGTTGGGTGAGATCGAGCACCATCTTAAGCTCAATCTCCCTGCTGGAGCCAAGTCAGCTGTAGAGCTGGTCAAGTTCAACGACAGCAACAATACCAAAGCGCTTGTGGCATTCTTGTGTCTATCCGAAGGCGAAGAAACGGCAGCCATCGGTGACATGGATGAATCGTTGCGAGCCGTGGCAAAGAACGTTGAGATGGCGCTTGCCAATGCGCTTCCTGTATACTATGTCCCCTCAGTTTTCATGCCTGTCACACGCATGCCTATGACCACATCTGGGAAACTCGACCGCAAAGTGCTCCGGGCTCTCGCGGCGGTGGTCCCAGAGTCAAACCTCACGTCCTTCCGCCTGGCAGGAAAGAGCGGTCGCGCACCTCAGGGACATGCCGAAGTTGTGTTGGCGGGGGTATGGGCCACAGTGTTGAAGCTCAGCGGTGGTGCAGGTGCGATTGGCGCTGAAGACTCCTTTTTCCGCCTCGGTGGGGACTCAATTAGTGCCATGAAGCTTGTGACCGCAGCGAAAAAGGACGGCATTCTCCTGAACGTGGCAAATGTTTTCTCTCACCCGAAACTGAGCGACTTGGCCGCGACAGCCACTGTCTCATCAGAAGAGATCGCAACCGTTATCAACGATGCATACCCATTTGAGATGATTTCTGCAGCCAATCGCCAGAAAATCTCGGAACTCGCCGCTTCAGAATGTGGAGTCCCATTGAATGCCATCGAGGACATCTACCCTTGCAGCAAGCTCCAGGAAGGTCTCATCATGTTGACCAACAAGGATCCTGGCACCTATGTGGTTCAGCCCATCTATAGCTTGCCAGCTGACATCGACCTCCTCCGTTTCAAAGCCGCCTGGAAAGCAGTTTTTGCTGCTGAATCCATACTTCGTACTCGTATCGTCTATTCTGATCAACATGGCTTTGTTCAGGTCGTTCTGCGCGAAGAACTCCCTTGGTGTTCCCTTTCCAGCATTCAGGACGTCAACGAAGATACCAGAATGCTTCCTGCTAAGAACGGCGCGCCTCTAACCACTTTCACGCTCGTAGGAGAGACCACTGCAAAACCCATGTTCGTTTGGACGGCTCACCATGCCCTGTACGATGGTTGGAGCTGGGCAGTCCTGTTTCGCAAAGTTGAGATGCATTACCATAATGATATGCATGAAATCCCGGCGACTGTACCTTACTCACGCTTCGTCAAATACCTCCGTTCCTTGGACCAGAAGAAGTCTGACGAATTTTGGCTCTCACAACTTGACAATGTTACAGCGGCTCAATTTCCACAGCTTCCCTCTCCGGACCATCACGTGGAAACCAACGGACAGCTGATTCATCGTGTACAACTACAAAAAAATGTCAATCTAGAAGTCACAGTCCCTTCGATAATCCGCGCTGCGTGGGGTCTTCTGCTGGCAACTTATTCCGGATCAGACGACGTCGTGTGGATGGAAACTAATAGCGGGCGAGAAGCTATGGTGCCTGGTATCGAGGCCATCATTGGACCTACCATCACAACTGCACCCGTTCGTTTGAGGCTTAACCGCGGCATCACTGTCCATGACTATCTGAAAGAAACCCAGACGCAGTCCTCTATGTCTTTACCCTATCAATTCGCAGGCCTACAGCACATCCGTAAGCTCAGTTCAGAGACGGCGGCAGCTTGCGAGTCCCAAAGCTTTTTAGGTATCGAGGCAGCTGAGGACGACGATACGCACGGTCAACTATGGCACATGGAGAGCAGGAACACAGTTGGCACTGATTTTCTCAACTACGCTTTTGCCTTTAACTGCAAAGTAGACTCGACTGGTGTTCGTGTGGAAGCACTCTTTGACGACCGCGTCGTCGAAAGATGGCTCGTTGAGCGCATTGTTCGACAGTTCGAGTTCCTGCTGTGTCAACTCAACGCCAACAGTAACATCGATAAGAAGCTAGACAATGTCGACCTACTCAATCCCGCTGACCAGAATATGATCAGTGCATGGAATAGCCAGCCTGTGCGCATCATTCCTAGATGCATACACAGTGTAATACAGGAAGATCAGTCTCTGCGAAGGCCAACAGCACCAGCGATCGAAGCTTGGGACACTGGAGTCATGAGCTACCAAGAGCTCGAGGAGAGATCTACGGCGCTTGCCTACCGACTGACTGCTTTGGGGGTGAGGCCCAAACAATTCGTCCCTCTTTGCTTTGACAAGTCTGGTTGGACTATCGTCGCTATACTCGCCGTTCTCAAAGCAGGTGCTGCCTTTGTTCCGCTTGACTTCGAAGCTCCTGTTCTTAGGCTTCGCGAGATAGTGGGTGATGTAGGCGCAGAATTGCTACTCTGTGCACCTCAGTACGAAGAGCTTTGCGAATCAATACCTTGCAGGGCCCAAGTGGTGGATCGAGAGTCAACCATTTACAAGAAACCACGCTTTCCGCCACTTCCTTCGGTTCAATTCAATGACCCAGCTTACGCATTCTACACATCTGGATCGACCGGAAAACCCAAGGGAGCTGTCGTGAACCATGTCCATTGGGTGACCAGTTCCACTGCATTTGCCCCAGGCTGGAAGATTACAGAGACGTCGAGGGTACTTCAATTCGCTTCTTATACTTTCGACGCCTGCTTGATCGAGATATTCACTACCCTCATGAACGGTGGTACTGTTTGTGTCCCTGATCAAGCCGCGCGGACCAACGATCTTCCAGGAGCTATCAACCAGTTCAATGTAAACTGGGCTGCTCTCACTCCTTCAGTCGTTCGTACGATGAACCCTTCTCAAGTGCCAAAATTACAAACATTGTTTTTGGTTGGAGAGGCGATGTCCCAGCAAGATCTTACTACTTGGGCGGACAAAGTTACCCTCGGCAATGGGTATGGGCCCACTGAATGCGCTTGCGTCGCTACATGCAATATCATGACTCCTCTCACAAAGCCGAACAATCTTGGAGATGTTGTTACTGCGAGAGGATGGGTTGTATCGCGCAATAATCACAATATGCTTGTGCCCGTCGGTGCTGTTGGCGAGTTGTTGTTGGAAGGTGGCGCAGTTGGAGCTGGGTATCTCAAAAACCCAGAAAAAACAGCGGAAGCATTCCTCACCGAAGTCAAATGGCCTGCAAAGCTTTTGAACACCGATGAACAGACACCTTTGCGCATATATAAGACCGGCGATCTCGTCAAATACAACGAAGATGGCACTCTGCTCTATCTTGGTCGGAAAGATTTCCAAGCCAAGGTTCGGGGGCAGCGTTTGGAACTGTCCGAAGTCGAGCACAAGCTCCTGGATGACCATATGGTGCAGAGTGCTCTTGCCTCGGTACCCACAAAGGGTCCTTGTGCTAAGCGACTAGTAGCGATCGTCTCACTACAAAATATGCCGGTTAATCGACTGGATGCTGCAGGACCATTGCAGATTCTGTCTCCAGAAAGCGCGTCCATCAACATCACCAGCATCCGGGACAGTCTCTGTGAGCGCTTGCCAGCGTACATGATACCGTCTTTGTGGGTAGCCATCAATCGCTTTCCGTTGATGCCATCCGGGAAATTGGATCGAAGATGTGCAATCCAGTGGTTAGAGCAAATGGACCAAGCCACTTACACGATGATCTCTACTATGGGAGTGGAGACTTCTGATGCCCATGGCGGGTCTTCCGTTGAGCAAAAGCTCCAAGGGATCTTTGCGAAAACACTGAACTTGCCTATAAGCGATATTCGGCTCAATCAGTCGTTCTTACACCTTGGTGGCGATTCCATTGCAGCTATGCAGGTTTCATCACAATGTCGAGCACAGGGTCTACCAATTAGTGTGAAAGACATCATCCGTGCGAAGTCCATCACGGCCTTGGCAGGTACGGTTGACCTTTCGCAAAACTCTGAGCCTGCCCCGGAGCTTACGGAGTATGCTTTGCCATTTGGTCTTTCCCCGATCCAAAAGGTTTTCTTCGAAACTGTTGGAGACTCATACAACCACTTCAACCAGGCAGAGGTATTGCGCCTCTCCCGAAACATCGAAAAGGGTGAACTCCAAAATGCGCTTGTAGCCTTGGTCAAGATACACCCCATGCTTCGTGGGCGCTTCACGAGGAATGAGATTGGAACTTGGAAGCAACGCGTTGAGCAGGACGCCGAACGTTCGTTCAGGTTGCGACATCATCGCGTGGAGAAAATTGGCGATCCAGCACTTCAGAGTGCATTCAACGACAGCCAAGCAAGTCTAGACATTACTAACGGTCCTACATTTGCCATCGATCTATTTGAGATTGAGGACAGTTTCTCCCAGGTGCTAACACTCGTCGCCCACCACCTTGTCATTGACATTGTTTCTTGGGGTATCCTTCTTGAAGATCTTCAAGGGCTCCTGAACGGGGCTCACCCGCTTCCGCAAAGCCTGCCATATCACACATGGTTGCAACAGCAGTTTTTGCAAGTCAAGCAAGATAACCCCCGAGCAATCTTCCCCACGGTGGAAATCCCACCAGCCAACCCCGATTACTGGGGCATGGAAGGACGACCCAACTTCAATGGTGACTCCATTGGTGAAAATATGCAGCTATCGACTCGTGATACAATGCTGCTCCTTGGCGCGCAGGATGCTTTAGCCACCGAGATTGTCGATATTCTGGTGGCTGGACTTCTGGAGTCTTTCCGCAAAACGTTTTCAGATCGATCCACGGTGGCAATACACAACGAAGGTCATGGTAGAGAAACGTTCAACTCCCGCCAGGATTTGTCTCGAACCATCGGCTGGTTCTCGACTGCCACGCCAATCTATCTCCCTGTCCCTACAAACGAGAAGACTGATATAGTCAGCACGATTCAGTGGGTGAGAGACTTCAGACAACGAACTCCAGATAAAGGACGACCCTATTTTGCCTATCGCAATCTGACCGAAGTGGGTCAGGCACGATTCGCTAGCCACTGGCCTGCTGAGGTCTTGTTTAACTATGTCGGTAGACTGCAGCATCAAGATCGTAAAGACGGCATATTCACTGCCTTGACCGGCCTTGAATCCAAGGATATTGGCGATCGAGTCCCACGTCTTGCTCTCTTTGACGTGACTGCTGTCATTTCCAAAGGAGCCATCAACATATCCTTCGAATGGAATCGTAATATGAATCGACAACAAGAGATCCGTAATTGGGTGGAAAATTGTCGACAGACCCTTGTCGACGCTATTGATGAACTTCTACAAGTTCGCGAAGATCAGAGCCTCAAGAACTTCCGGAGTCTACCTTTACTCTACAATAGCATCGATCGCGTTACGAAGGCTTTACCTGCCGGATTGGCTCTCTCTGACGTCGAAGACATCTATCCCACGTCTCCAATGCAGCAAGGGCTTCTCTTTACCCAGTCACGGAATCCGGGTCTCTATACCTATGAAACAATCTGTCAAGTGAAAACAACAAATGACACTTTAGTCGACCCTCGTCGGCTTGCTGAAGCATGGCAAGTAGTGATTCATCGCCATCAGGCACTGCGTACGATCTTCATCGACGGCCTTGCTAAAGATGGCTCCAAGGATCAGATTGTTGTCAAGGAAAAACTCGGAAGGGTTCAGCTCTTCACTGGCTGGGATGATGAACGTGTCACGAGTATGCTTCGCGAGCAATCCCCGATCGATTGTCGTGAAGTGTCTCCACCACATAGGATGACAATCTCAACGACAATATCTGGAAAAGTGTGGATCAAGCTTGAGATCAGCCATGTGATCAACGACGGCACCTCAGTCTCCAATATGTTGGCTGACCTTGCACATGCTTATGCTGGAAAGCTATCGCGCGCAGATGCTGGTCCACTGTATTCCGACTACATCGAACATGTTCTCTCCATGCCGCGAGACGCTGATCTGGCCTACTGGAAGACATATCTTGCGGGAATGGAGCCCTGCTTCTTCCCAAATTTGAATGACGGACAACCGCTGGAGCGTAAGCCTGCTTCAGTCATTGTTGAGCTACGCAACATGGACCCAATCCAAGCCTTCTGCAAAAGGAATGGCGTTACCCTCTCCAATGTCCTCCAACTCACTTGGGCTTTGACGTTGCATTGTAAGTAATTTTCTGGCCAGCACATCGTCTTGCAATCTCTTACTAACCTCTGATCTTCTTGTAGGTTACGTCGGGGCCTCTGATGTATCTTTCGGTTTGGTCGCATCAGGCCGTGACATACCCGTTGCCAACATTGGTTCCGCTGTGGGGTGCTTCATCACCATGCTCTGCGCCCGCTTGGTATTTTCAGATAACACAACCATTGCCGAACTGCTTGAATCCCTTCAGACAAGCTCAACTGAGGCACTGTCCCATCAAAACTGTTCACTTGCTGATGTCCAGCATGAGCTCCAGTTGCCATCTCTCTTCAACACTGCTTTCACGTTCCAACGCCGGAGTCTCTCTCGTGATCCCGATCAGATGGCTCTCACGTATGAGGACATGGAAGCCGATGATGCTGGAGAGTACATCATCACCGTCAATGCAGATGTCATGGACGACAGTATCACTGTAGACTTCGGTTACTCTCAAGATAAGATAATTCCTGCCCAGGCTCAGAACATGGCGGATACGTACGAGAAGATCCTCCACGTTATTGTGGCCAATGTTGCCAGCGAGCTTACTGTCGGTAACGTGGATGCATCCACTGAACACAGCCTTCGGCAGATCTTAGGATGGAACTCTGAGCTTCCCCCTCCTATAAATCGTTGTGTGCATAGGGTAATTCATGATCAAGCTCTCACAAGACCCCGCATGACGAAGGCAGTTGAGGGGTGGGATGGTTCTTTCACATACCAAGAGTTTGACAGAGTCACCGACCAGTTGGCAGCTCATCTTCAGTCTATTGGTGTAACCACTGAGACCTTTGTTCCAATTCTGTTCGAGAAGTCGTCATGGGCGATTGTTAGCATGATCGCCATCATGAAAGCTGGAGGTGCTTATGTTCCTCTCGATCCCAAGCATCCACAATCACGACTCCTGGAACTCATCGGAGATGTTGGGGCAGAGGTGGTCTTGTGCTCCCGTCTGTATCAAGCTACAGCGGCCAAGGTAGCCAAGACTCCCCTTCTAGTAGACCAGCGATCAATTCGGAAGCTTGCAATGCCGGCCTCTGGTGAACTACGCGCTGCTTCAACCCCGGATAATGCCGCCTACTGCTTGTTCACGTCCGGAACAACTGGAAAGCCAAAGGGAACTATCATCTCTCATCGCGCCTTTTGCACAAGCGCAGCAGCCTTCACACGTCGTATGAACATCAACGCTACATCGCGAACCTTCCAGTTTGCATCGTACACGTTTGACGCCAGCTGTATCGAAATCCTCTCTGCACTGACAGTTGGTGCGACGGTGTGTGTACCTTCTGAAGATGACAGGATGAACAATTTGCCCGGTGCAATTAAGAAGCTGAAGGCCAACTGGTCGCTGTTGACTCCTTCGGTTCTCGGTACCGTCAAGCCAGAGCGTGTTCCTTCCTTGAAAACTTTGGTGTCGGGAGGAGAGGCTCTTCCTGGACATATTCTTAAAAAATGGGGTACCAGCACATATTTCATCAACGGTAAGTACTCGGAAGTAAATCAAGAAAAGCCATTTACTGACATGGGATCTTAGCATATGGACCTACGGAATGTTCGGTGGTGGCGGCTACTGCCTACAAGTCTACGCTAGACCACAAGCTCATCCCATCCGAGCCTGCTACCATTGGTACGGGAAGTGGATGCCGATTGTGGATCGTTCATCCACGCAATCACGACAAGCTTATGCCTGTAGGCACCGTAGGTGAACTGGTTATCGAGGGACCTACTGTTGCTCGTGGTTACCTTAACGAGGAAGAGAAGACTAGAAAGGCTTTCATCACCAATCCAGGATGGGCAGCAACCATTGCCGCACAAAATAGCGCATTCGAGACTGTTCGAATGTACAAGACCGGCGACTTGGTCCGCTACAATAGCGATGGTTCCGTGAGCTATGTCGGGCGTAAAGATACGCAAATCAAGCTCAATGGGCAGCGCGTTGAGTTGGGAGAGATCGAGTATCACGTGGGCCAGAACCTCCCGGACAACGTACAATCAGCAGTTGAGTTGATTGCAACTTCGAACAAGGGCTCTATAAAGGCTTTGGCCGTGTTCTTTGCAGTTGTGCAGCCTACTTCCCTCGAAGAGGAGCAGAATGAACAAGCAACAGTGGGCATGGCACCATCCAATGATTTGCTTCTTCCTTTGGACGACCAGCTGCGCGATATCTGCAAGAATGCGGAGAACGGACTCGCCGGTGCATTGCCTTCTTACATGATACCTTCCATCTTTATACCAGTGAAGAAAATGCCATGGACCTCGGCTGGAAAGTTGGACCGCAACTGTCTACGAGCCTCCGCTCAGGATCTCAGTCGGGAAGCACTATCGATGTACCGACTGAGCAATATGGCAAGCAAGAAGCAGCCCACCACCGAAGCAGAGAAGAAAATCCATAAGGCTGTCTGCTCAGTGCTGAACCTTCCTTCATCTTCTGTCGGTATCGATGACAGCTTCGTTGTAAGTGCATATGTGTTCCTAGTTGTATTTTGAATTTTACTGATTACCGATAGCGTCTCGGTGGCGACTCAATTTCATCTATGCGTCTCATTACCATGGTACAGGCTGAACAAATGGAACTGTCATTCGTCGACATCTTCAAGTCTCCTAAGCTCTCCGATCTAGCAAAGATCGCCTCACCCAACAGCACTGCCAGCCAAGTAGAAAAGAGCATCCAGCCATTCGAGCTTCTGCGAACTCCTCTCAAGAAATCAGATGTCATTGCTCAGGTTACACAGCAATGCCAGTTGTCTGAAGCAGAGATTCAGGATGTGTACCCAACCAGCCCGCTCCAGAACGCTCTCATCACGCTCACCGTCAAGCAACCAGGCGCATATGTTGCACAACATGTCTTCGCGCTTCCCCAGTCTGTGGACATCCTCAAGTTCAAGTCATCTTGGGAGAAGGCTGTTGGGGAGATCGACATTCTTCGCACTCGTATTGTCCAGCTTTCATCCGGAGCTTTTCTGCAGGCGGTGCTCAAGGAGGACAAGGTCGACTGGAAGAGCGCAGCTTCACTTCAGGATGCTCAAGCCGAGGTACTAAAGACTCCATCACAGCTTGGCGGACGCCTCGCAGCCTACACGATCGTTGCAGCGGATTTCAACCAGCGGTACTTTGTATGGACATTACACCATGCTCTTTACGACGGTTGGAGCATTCACCTGATGCTACAACGTGTACAGCAAATTTACACGAAGGGCGTATCCAACATGCCACAGAACCCGTATGTTCGATTCATCAAATATCTGTCGAACGCAGACGAGAGCATTGCAAAGGCATACTGGAAGGAAAGCTTGGGTGGAACAGACGCCTATCAGTTCCCCAGACCGTCACCGATCAAATCAAAGAACACGCCAAATGGACAGACACTACAATATCGGATGAAGCTTGCTCCCCACAAACATGTCGACGTTACGCCGACCAATGTCGTACGCGCTGCTTGGGCTTTGGTACTTGCAGCATACACCAACTGTAACGATGTAGTCTTCGGAGAGACTCTTGCAGGCAGAGACATTTCTGTGAACGGGATTATGGACACCTGTGGGCCAGTCTTGACAACGATTCCAACTCGAGTGAAGATCAACAGTAAAGCGACCGTTCGTGAGCTCCTCCTGGCGATAGCTTCAAACGTTACTGAGCGCGTACCTCACCAACACTATGGCATCTCTTCCATCAAAGCAATCGGCGACGACGTTGCAGCTGCATGCCAATTCCAAAACCTCCTGGTCGCTCAAATGGAGCAAGAGGCACTGAACGACTCTATGTGGTCATCCCACGATAACGGCAACCAAAGCAACTTCTTCACGTACCCTTTGGTTGTCGAGTGCAAGATTGGGAAATCCAGTACTGAGGTCTTCTGGCACTTCGATGCTGACGTGTTGTCTCCTTGGCATGTTCAGCGGCTGGCTTACCAGTTTGAATCGGTGTTGAATCAACTCCAAAGTGTGACTCGAGTTAGCGAAGTTAGTGTTTTCAGTGAACAAGACAAACAACTCGTCGGGCAATGGAACTCTCGCAAACCCGACGTCGTCGACGAAACGATACCAGCCGTTTTCTACAAGAAGGTTGCTGCTCAACCCGATGCAATCGCTGTTTCAGCATTCGATGGCGAACTCACATATGCTGAACTCGCTGGATATGCTAAAAATCTGGCACATGAACTTGTGGGGCTCGGTGTTGGTCCCGAAACCCTCGTTTTGATCTGTCTGGACAAGTCCCTTTGGACAATTGTTGCAGTGTGGGGTATCCTTCTGGCAGGGGGTGCCTACGTGCCGCTGTCGCCAGAACACCCTGCCTCACGACACAAGCAGATCATCGACACATGCAAGTCTTCTATCATTCTCTGCTCGCTTCCGTACAGATCGCGTTTTGAAGGCCTTTTACAACATGTCCTTGGTATCAGTGAGGACAGCATACGTCAATTACCCACGCGCAAAGAACCACTTCCACAAAACTTCAACAGTAACAACGCCTGCTATGTTCTCTTCACCTCAGGAAGTACAGGAGTGCCCAAGGGTGCGGTCGTACTGCACAAGAATGTGACTTCGAACGCGATTGCGATTAGTGAAGCAACTGACCTGAGCTCTTCTTCGCGAGTATTGCAATTTGGTACATTGGTTTTCGATATCTCTGTACTTGAGATTTTCATCACCCTTCTCATAGGAGGCACTGTATGCGTCCCGTCCGAGGAGCAACGTACTGCCAATCTTGCATTGGCGTTGACTTCGCTGAAGGTCAATTGGGCCTTCGTGACCCCATCGGTGGCCAGCACGCTTGAAGGCCCTCAATCGGTCCCTACTTTGAAGACTTTGACTGTTGGAGGAGAGGCCATCACCTCTGAAGTCATCAACAAGTGGGCAACTGGAGTCAAACTGATCAACGTCTACGGTCCAACCGAATGTTGCATTTTCGCTCTCACGAATGACAAGGTCCGGGAACAACGCTCCACTTCGAATATTGGAAACGTGCTCAAGAGTGGGCGCGCATGGCTCACAGTCCCTGATAATCCCCATAAACTTGCGCCTCTTGGAGCGACAGCTGAGCTGTGCTTGGAGGGGTCATTTGTTGTACGAGAGTATTTGAACGAGCCCATACGAACCGCGGAGGCTTTCGTCGAACGCCCTGAATTTCTCAAGAGCTTCTCCCCAGCCGGCGAAAACCGGATCTATCGTACAGGAGATCTTGTGCAATATGATCCCGATGGCTCCATCCATTTTAGGGGGCGAAGAGACCATCAGATCAAGCTTGCCGGGCAGCGCATGGAGCTTGGCGAGGTCGAACACAATCTACAATCTGATGAAAGCATTCACCAGGTAGCGGTACAGCTACCCAAAAATGGCCCATGTGCCAAGAAGCTTACCGCTGTTGTCAGCTTCGCCGCCGGTACTCGAATCAGTGCTAGTGCTGAGTGGAGCACGCCGCTGTTGGATCCGGATAACCTTTCGCTCCTAAGTTGCGCAAGAGAAAAGCTGATGGACCGGGTTCCTCCGTACATGGTCCCTATTATCTGGATAGCTGTGCCGCGAATTCCGTCACTCGTGTCTACCAAACTTGACAAAAAGCAGGTCGGATCATGGCTGGAGAGTCTCGACGATGCGACGTATCAGAAAATCATGCAGACGGACGTCACAGGAGATGTGAGTGGAGAAATGAGTGACGTTGTTATTATGCTTCGAGACATTTGGGCAAAAGCGCTCAATGTACCGATTGAGAGGGTCCAACCAAACCGTTCGTGGCTTTGTAAGTGCCTCAGGTGCATCAATACTTCACTTTATATCGCTAACTGAAAGTAGCCTTGGGTGGAGACTCTATCGATGCTATGAAACTGCTTGCAAGATGCCGAAGTCAAGGCATCAATCTCACCTTGAACCAAGTTCTTGCTGCAAAGTCGCTTGCGCACCTTGCCGAGAGCGTCACGTTTTCGACCACCGCAAACCACAGTGAGGAGCGACTGGATCAACCTTTCCAGTTGGGACCTATTCAGCGTTTCTATTTCGAGACGCAAGGCACTGAGGCCAATGCACAATTCAACCAGTCCTCAACGCTGCGTTTAACTTCATACGTAGAACAAGACGCTGTAAAGGGTGCCCTCGACGCTGTTGTTGGATGCCATGGTATGCTCCGCGCTCGTTACTCAAAGAACTCCGCAGGAGAGTGGCAGCAATATGTCCGACCCACTGCGAACTCCTATGCATTTGAGGTTCACGAAGTCTCCACTCCATCGTCCGCTATCTCTCTCGTGGCCAATACCCAGAAGAGTCTCGATATTCAGCAAGGGCCAGTTTTCGCTGCCAACCTGCTTTTCATCAAAGATAAACAGATACTCTTTTTGGCAGCTCATCATCTTGTTGTCGATCTCGTAAGTTGGGGTATAATCATACAAGATCTTGAGGACCTCTTGGGATCGGCTGATTCAACTCCCACACTCCAAAAGGGAATGTCGTTCCAGAATTGGTGCGAGAAGCAAAGCGCGCATGCGTTGGACCCTAGCGAGCAATCGGCTATTCGAAAGCAACCTCTCGTTGTACAGCCGGCAAATGTCTCATTTTGGGGTATGGACAAGCGATCCAACCTCTACGGTGATGTCGAACGAGACGATTTTACCATCTCCAAAGATATCACTGCTATGATCAACGGCCATCATCACGTCTTCAGAACAGACCTTGTGGACATATTCCTTTCCGCCATCATACACTCATTCTCGCGCGTTTTCATCAATCGAAAAACGCCAACAGTGTTCAATGAGTCCCATGGTCGACAAGTCTGGGAATCAAGCAACATTGACCTCTCACGCAGCGTTGGATGGTTTACTACAATGTACCCAGTCACCATCTCTATCAGTGATGATGAAGACGAAGTTCTTCACACTGTCCGCCAAGTTAAGGATACACGTGGAAAAATTGCGGATAGTGGAAGGCCATATTTTGCCCATCGCTTCCTGACAGAACACGGAAAGCAGGAGTTCGCAAACCATGCGCCTGTTGAGGTTCTTTTCAACTACCTCGGTCAGCAAGGAAAGTCCGACAATGGAAAGTCTTTGCTACAGCCTGCACAAATCGAGGGAGACGATCATGACGAGACCTCCGATGTTGGCAAGAAAACCATTCGCGTGGCGCTTTTCGAAATTTCAGCAGTAGTTTCCAATGGTCAGATTCAGTTCAGCTTCTTGTACAACCGACACTCGAAGAACCAAAAAGGCATTCGGAGGTGGATTGCTGAATGTCAACGCACTCTAGAGGAGATTGCTACTGAACTAGCTGAGCTCAACAAGCCTCAGCCTACAATGGCAGATCTGCCTCTTCTTCCCTTAGAGTCATACAGTCGCCTTGACCGTGTACTCAAGTCTCTGCCGGATGTTGGTATCTCGTCATTCGATCTGGTTGAAAACATCTATCCTTGCTCGCCAATCCAGGACGGAATGATTCTCAGTCAGATTAAAGCCCCTGAATCATACTGGTCTTCAACCATCTTTGGGGTCAAGTCTCAACGCGGACCAGTCGATACGAAAAAGCTAGTCAATGGCTGGAGGCAGGTCGTCGCTCGCCATCCTGCTTTGCGCACTGTTTTCGTCGATAGTGTTTGCAAGGGTGGTGTGTTTGACCAGATTGTGCTGAAGAACCCGGATTCTGGAATTGTCACTTGCTCATGCAGCGATGCTGAGTTATCGACGATGCTGCAGTCAATCAAGCACAGTTCACTCAACGGCAAGAAAAAACCAGTTCTTCCGCATCAAGCCGCAGTAATTCAGACCACTTCTGGTCGGGTCATCATGAAACTCACCTTCAATCACTCTGTCGTAGATGGAGGATCTCTTGCAGTCATCGAAAACGATCTTCAAGAAGCCTACGAAGGCCGTCTTTCTGGTGAAGGTCCACTTTACAGCGACTACATCAAGTACCTGCGTGAGCTTTCTGCGGACGAGGCCATCGGATACTGGAAAGCCAAACTTCGTGGCATTACTCCTTGCTACTTCCCTACAATCACATCAGGCGCAAGCAAGCAGAGGCAATTGAGGTCGCTCGACATGCGATTCAGTCGTTTCGACGAGATTCATGGCCTTGCGGAGCGCAACAGTGTTACATTTGCCAACATTTTCCTGGCTACCTGGGCGCTCGTGCTGGGTAAATACACAAAGTCTTCCGACGTTTGCTACGGCTACCTTACTTCCGGAAGGGACGTGCCTGTCCAAAACGTTTCTAACGCCGTTGGAGCATTCCTCAACATATTGGTATCACGTATCGAAGTGAGTCCGTCCTCCCGACTTCTTCAGGTCATCCAAAAGGTGCAGTCCGACTTCATCGACTCCGCACCCCATCAACACTGCTCTCTCGCCCAATTCCAACACGACCTGAAGTTGTCTAACAAGTCTCTTTTCAATACTGCTGTTTCGATTCAAAAGCGCAGTGACCTTGATGAAGAGGCGCCGTCAAGCTCAGCCATTGAGTTTGAGCAACTAGATGGTCACGATCCCAGCGAATTCGCCATCACGGTCAACATCGATGCTACCCGAAATGACGAAGGCGTACGATTCACTTACTGGGATGACGCTGTGACAGAAGCAGAGATAAAGAATGTCTCAAAGTTGATGTCGACAATCCTTGTTCAAGCTCTGAATAACATCGATCAGAGCATTGAGAGCTTGAACGCGGTGATTAACGAGCCCATTGGGAACGTAAAAACAGTCCACTTGGCGCCCCCAGCATCACATGAAGCCATTCCTCAGTTTGCTTCAAGCAATCCGAACTCGCCGGCGTCACCTCTCACACCTCGGATAGCTTTCCCAGATATCTCTACAACAGCGCCTCCACCGGCCCAGACACCGGATTGGAACAATCTCATTCGTTCCATTGTTAGCGAGATGGTGCCTCAAATCGTCAATCAGATCGTCGCTCAAAACAAGCTCACTGTAGAAACTACATCCTCTACCATCGATCAGATGACCGCTCAGATGACAGGCCTGCTTAGTAGGAAAGCATCTACATCTCATCGTGTTCGCGCTAGTCTCGACGGCCCGATCCCTCCACCAGGCTCTAACCGAGCAGAGTCTATCCGTTCCCGGCGTATGAGCCTTGTCAGTAACTCGGAAACCCGAATTCAAACAGCTGCCGACATGGTAGCCACCCTGGGTGCCTATGCCACCGAGAAATCACCGAAGGTGGCCCCAGATTTTGTAGAAAAGAAACTCCTCCAGCTGTGGAGTGAGTTGCTGGAGATGGTTGAGGAGTCCATTGAGCAGGACCACAGCTTCTTCCAGCTCGGAGGCGACAGTATCATTGCTATGCGCCTAGTCGGGGCTGCAAGAGAAGAAGGGCTGTCAATGACCGTCGCTGATGTGTTCAAGAACCCCACATTTTCGGATATGGCTCGCGTAGTACGTGTTGCAGGTGAAGTTATTGATGAGGTGATGTCCCGAGCTGGCGGCGAATCAGTGATGGGTGACGGAGATGGAGAGCCATCTAAGCATCGAACTCGGGGATCTCGCGGAAGGGCAGCATCTATTTGGAGCGACATGCAATCAGTTGCATCGGAGCTTAGAATCGACTTGCAAAATTTAGTTCCGAACGATCAAACATTCCAGGATGGATCGGAACTCGCGAGGAACGACACAAACTTCAGCAAGTGGCAAGGCTTTTCATCCCCCACTCAGGAGCGACCACCAACGCCACGCAAAACAGCTTATAAGACAACCCCACTTCCCCACACTGTTCATGAGGGGGTTGAAAGCTCTGACATCAAGTCTGTATCCCTTCTCGGAGATCCCAATGTCGACAGTGTCATTTCAAAGGTGCAAGTTTTCAAGGGTGGCATCTCAGACGTCTTTCCGGTTACGGACTTCCAAGCTCTAGCTATCACGGGGTCTCTCATGGAATCCAAATGGATGCTCAACTATTTCTATCTGGATGGGCCAGGACCGCTTGATCTTCGCAAGCTGAAGCAAGCCGCCTACCGTACTGTACAGGCCTTTGACATCTTGCGCACTGTCTTTGTGCCTTACGGTGACCGTTTCCTGCAGGTAGTCCTGCGAAAGTTGCAACCCGAGTTCATCTATGAGCAGACTGACGATGATCTCGATACCTTCACCAAACGCTTGCAGCAGAGGGACCGTGAAATGGGTCCACGGGTCGGCGAAGCTTTCATTCAGTTTGTGGTCGCAAAGCAGAAGCAAACAGGATCTCATCGGGTTTTCATGCGATTGTCACATGCTCAGTACGATGGAGTATGCATGTCAAAGATTCTGGTCGCTCTTCAGGACGGCTACAATGGACTTCCAGTCTCGTCTGCTCCAAGCTTTGGCAACTTCGTCCGAGAAACCGCAAAGACAGTGAATGGAGCCCATAGTCACTGGAGAGAGTTACTTCGGGGGTCTAAGATGACCGAGATCGTCCCCCGCTTCGGTCCAAACTACCAACGCGCGGCCGGTAGCTCCATCACTCTGGATAGGAGAGTCACTTCGCCCTCTTTGAAACGTTACGATATCACAAGTGCCACGGTTGCTAAGGCAGCCTGGGCTTCGACTCTTGCTCGTATCGCCAACAAGTCTGACGTTGTCTTTGGACACGTAATCTCTGGTCGCAACGGCAGTGTCGCCAACATCGAGAACATTGTCGGGCCCTGTCTGAACATGGTGCCAGTGCGCGTCAGGTACCAGTCCGAATGGTCTGTCCTTGACCTACTTCAAAATGTCCAAGAGCAGCAGATTTCCAATATGGCATATGAGGCTCTCGGATTCCGCGAGATCACTCGCCAATGCACAGATTGGCCAGACTGGACCAACTTCTCAAGCATTCTCCAACACGATCAGGGTGCCCAGGCCACCCATCAAACTATGCACCTGGGCGGAGTTGAGTACACTGTCGGTGCTCTCGGATCCCAGGAAGACTTTGCGGATCTTTCCATCCACACCATCTCTCGGCCCGGGAATGAGATGGAAATCCGCCTAACCTATGCTCCGAACAGCACCATCACCCCAGAATTCGCCCAAAATGTTTTTGATATGCTGTGTGCCAATGTCATTGCATTCTCACGCGATCCACGAGATCTACTGCCATCACCTGCCGAGCTCAACTCGCAAGGCTCAACAAAGGTCAACCCAGAGAAGACGCGCAAGAGGTCAGCGGAAAAGTACCACATTTCTCTTCCGACAGACACCGGTCTCTCACCCAATGAGACCAATGCCGTTGCTGAAACACTGCGCGTTGCATGGGAGCAAATTCTTCATGACGAAGATGGTTTACCAGCATCAATCGATTTAGCGTCTGACTTTTTTGATCTTGGTGGCGACATCATGGGCCTAGCGCAGGTCGCGTCTATCCTCGACCAAGAAGGTTTCAAAGTACGTGTCGAGGATCTCATTGACAAGTCCGTCTTCTTCGACCAAGTAGGCATTCTTGCTGCAGAACGTAAGAAGCAGATTGAGCTGGAAGCCCAGAATCCTTGGGGCGACAAGGGCAGACTGAAGGTCGAGGAAAAACCAAAAGAAAGGAGGGGCAGTGCGTTGGGCACGCTGGCGAAGAAATTTGGATTTGGTAGAAAGGAGAGCTCGAAGGACCTTCAAAGGGCGCCCTGATTGGCTTGGAAGAAGTATACAAATTGTTGGATTTTTCTATTAGGAGTAGTGTTTCGGGTTGAAGGATCTCACGGGTGCTCTGCTGTTCACTGTTATTTCTATTTCGGCGCTATCGTTACTACTCCACGCTCTTTTCAAATATTTCGGTTTTGTCACTCTGGCGTCGGATTGATTTCAGGACAAAGATAGGGGTTCAGGTTGTTTTCGCTGTTGTCTTTTACTTTAGTTAAGCCCAAGAATCTCTCATGTGTTCAAAAGATGCTTAAAGTCCCATTACCAGAGGTTTGCTAGTTACCCAATAAAGAAGTACCAAGTCAAGAATTTTGTCCATCATTAAAGACAATTATTCCAAAGTACAACTAATCCCCGCTACCATCCTGTTGCTCCTCATCACCGGGCTTTTGACCATGCCCCTCGATATCCTCCATGTCCTCATCCATACCAGGCCACAGCACCTTCTTCTGTAAGACGCCTTTCACGTTGAGTATCGCAACCCAGATCCAAAGGATAACAAGTATGATGGTCATAGCACTACACACGCCCTTGATACCCGGACTATCTAACGCCTTGGCAATCCAAATGAGTGCAATCGTCATTCCTGCATTGGGGAATATGAAGCCCCAATGGTTGAGCGTAAAGCGTGATTGCTTGATGCTGATGATGATGCTGACTGTAGCGATCGCACTGAACCAGAACGAGATGAGCCAGAAGAAAATTCCTATGATCACGCCAAAAACCTTGATGACATCGGCGGTGGGAAAGGACGTGATCCCGAGGAAGTTGTCTGGTATATGCCCTGGGGCTTGGATACCGAGTGCAACACAGGCGTTAGACGTGTAAGCAGCTGGGCCAACAGCAACATACATGCCTGGTCGCTTCGGTATTTCAGGCAGGCTGCTGTTCACAAGGCGCGTGAAGTAGAGAGTGAGCATCAGAAATGCAATCGTCCAGCCCAGGCCTTGGAAAGTGACGCTCCCAATGAATATCCTGTAGCCAGCTTCAGGTGGCTGGCTCTTCAGTAGAGTACTGCCAAGGACACCCAGGATTAAGAAGGGATAGATTGGCAAGATCCAAGAGGGCATAGCATCGGCGACAGGCAGTTCTCTTCGGTCAAATATGACGTGATACTGGAAGACACCGACTAGTATGACGATGGCAGCGTAGATCCAATAAAGTATCTCCAACGTCTTGATCAACCAAGGGCCGCTAGAGGGAACGCCGTACAGCTCCATGCAGTAGATAATCAGCGCAATGCTGACGAAATAGGCGCCGAAGAAGAAGCTTTCATGAGGATGATGTAAGCTTAGCTTCAACGAGCCACGGTTGTGTATGAAGCGGTAGGAGATGCATGCGGTAAAGAAGAGGAACAGGACAATATCCAGGATATAGAATATCTTTCCTATTGTCTTGAGACCAGTGAAACTATACGGCTGCTGGCCAAGAAGTGTAGCAAGGGCTCCAGTCGACATGGTGCACTCGAACCAAGACCAGGTGAAGTGATCAAGACGCTTTTTCCATGGCAAGTGTGTGGGATTGTAATCCTCCCTTTGGGCGGGCCTCGTGCGCCGTTTGATCGGACGAGGACGCGAGGACGAAGTCATGCTGCCGGTATCGTCGTTGGGTACTAATGAAGTAGTCGACCCAGAAGGAAAAGTCGAGGGCAACGAGGCATGCATTTGTTATGCTGAGTGCCAAGGAGTTCCGCTAGGTGAGGAAGCAAATGCCATGCTTTCTTGAGGGTAATTGGCAATTCCCCATCTAGGGCCAAGAAACATACTAAAAGTCAAGGCGTCATAACTATGGAGGATGTGAATTGGCAGTCCTGAAATGGTATAGTCTTGGTCGATCGCGGTGAAGGTCAAGGGAAATGGACAGTGCCACCCATGAATACTGGAGCCTTACAGATCTTGGTGCGAAATGATGACAGCCTCCTGCAGACTCGTGGGCAGAAGTATCCCGGGGATTATCTCGGGATCAGGTACGATGGGCTCAATTACGACGATCGCAGTCACAGTGATCCCATGACAGGTGATGCTTCAATGACGTAGCGAACCCTGCTAGCGTAACGCTCGCAACTGCGGCAGATCATCAGCCAGGGTTTGTAATTCGTGTTGTATCGAGTGAATATGATTGTTATTAGACGTTAGTTTATTCCTAGCAAAATTGCTGTAATCCAGGAACGCTTGTGGAACAGCATGCTGTGGTTCAAAGGGTGCACTATGCATGCGCTAACGACGGTCTAATGTGACATGGTCCATAGAAACACTAACCACCACACATATCTTCACCCAATACTAAGGGATCTGGTGATAATGTTGTTGAATGCCATACGCTGTCATCTGCATCTTGAATATGATGAACAATCTCTCATGCCGTTGGCCCCAAACCACTTAGACGATAAGAGGACCGGAAATATTCCCTCCTGTCAATAGGAACAACCGCTACACAAGAAACAATTCGATGTTTAGGTCCTTGAAAACTCGCCAACTTACAGCCTACGTCCATTACCAAAGGCAAGAATGAGAGTTAGTTTGTCAATACCGCACCCGACTGGCAGCTTTGCGGGTCGTTGCAGCAGAAGCACCGAATGCTTGATTCACTACGTTGTCTAGGACATGATAGATATCTCCACTCAAGGTCGCACTCAGCAAGGCTCGTTCTCAGAAACAACTATCAGGATTGAGGATAGAGGTAAGATGTATATCAAGATGCCCAAAATTGCGGCAGGTGAAGGCCTGGATGCGGACAAAAGAAACGAATAAGATACTACAGCGACGCTGAATGTGAACAGTATAATGACAAGTGGCATTGCAAGCACAGAGTGCATCGTCTTTCAAGGCTGACCCAAAAACGTATATAGCCATGCACGGACCACTTTATAGTTGTGGGGTCGGACCAATCAAACGCTGATCGTTGTGCCAAGCCAACGCGTCCACATGCTCACCAGCCACGATTCCCTTCACCTCACCATCGCCATTTCTCAACGCGTTCCTCCCCACACGCCTGTACAGCAACTACACTACACATCTGCCCGACAAGCCGAACGCCTTCTATCCCCGCTCCCACTTGTTGCGCGTATCGAGTGCTCGACTTAGGCCCATCATCCTTGCGAACTTCACAAGGCCGCTGGTGGCAAAGGTGGACGACTCTGCCTCGCACTGCGCGTCCATCGGCTACCATCAGCGGGGTGGGCTTTCGATCAAGTGCTAGGGTCGCGTACCTGGTGTCGGCGGTGGACGCGGCGCACACAAAGCCAAGGCTGCTTCAAAGCCTGGGAGGGTGGGTTCCCTTTTCTCAAAGGGGGTTTGGTGAGTTCAGCGTACATTTTGGATAGCTGATAATATGACCTTTTTCAACCTTGGTTTCAAGGCCCTCGCCTACCCTGTACCGAACGTCTTGGATTCTGTATCGCCGTGCCAGTGTTCACTAATTTTTAGGTGTGACGACGCCTCCAAGCAGGCTACTGTCTTGCTTGTATTGAGGATTCCCACAACTCATGATATACAGCCTTTCGTTCTGCAGTACGACGCCGATAAGCTATCCTCTGGCACTGTCAGTCTCACTAGTGGCAACAACCATGTCCCGCGACCACAGTTGGACGAGCTCTTGCGAAACAAGGATAACAAGCACTGGGATATCAAGACCCTGGCCCTGAGTGTTGACCGCCCATGTCCCCTCTGGTGTCCGGACGCTTGGTCTTTTGGTTCTAAGCCTGGCTGTGAGTCTACTTTCCGTCAGTTTGTAGAGCTCGTCAAAGCAACTACAATCCATGTCGCCTTTGATTATAAGTATGTGCGCAAGGAACACCAGGGTATTTTAAAGGCGTTCAGCAAAGCAGCGAGAGGCCTGACCGGCTATCCCGTCGATGCATCGCTCAGCAAGCAAGGGCTGAGGAGGGCAAATTGGGAGGTCTTTTGCCCTATCGACACTGTTGAGGCGCCGCCTGCTTACGATAATTGTCGTAAGCGACCAAGGCAAGGTGAGGGTTGTCACTACCTCAGCTCTGGCAAATACTCAATACGCGCAGCAACCCCGAGCTCACCGAACCATTCACCGAAACGCTTCGCATCCCAGTCGCCTTCCAAATCCTCCGAAACGACCGTGCCGTTGAGCCCGGCTGCAGCTGAGGCATTGGCAAAAGATTTTATACATGTGCCCGAGATTGACTATCAGACTGAGGCTATCAACGCTGCGGTCAGTCAGCAGCTCCCTACCTATCTAGAGAAAGTCCTTCCTGGCGTCGTCCAAAGTCTACTCGCCGGTGTGCCCAACACTCATTCTAGCTCTCCGGCCTCGTTCAACTCCGCCGATTACAATGGTAACAAATATCCAAAGCTACCACCCTTAACATCACTGGGTAAAGCATGGATCCCCCACCTCCGCATACACCTTGCCCAACAGTTTCAGCAATACCAGGCTCAACAACTAGAGCGTTTCCAAAAACTTGTTGACAGCAAACTTGATGAGCTCTGGAACGATGCATATGATGCACGAGCCCACGAGACGGCGGAGATGATGGACGAGATAGAGGGGCATAAAGCTGATATGTCGCTATTAAAAGAAGACGCTGTAAAAGATCTTTGGCGCGAAGTTGAGGATCTCTTGGCGAGGTGTAGGGAAGAGAAACGCGCGTTGAGTGATGACATCAATGAGCAGCTATCAGAGGCATATCACAGGACCCACATGTTGAAGAGACTGAAATTGCGAAAGATGATTGCGAGAGAATTGAGCAGGCAGAAGCGGAGGAGAATGGGTGTATCGAAAGGAGTTGGGAAGAGGCTGGTTAGGGGTGACAAAAGGCTGCTGGGGAGGAGGAGAGAGGAGGAAGAGGAATGGGTCGACTGCTGATACTGCTAGCAAATTACAGTCTCTCCCACAACTGGTGAAACCGGAAACCAGTGGCCTACTTTACAAGCAATTGCAGCTGTCACAGTTGTTCATTATTTACGGTGTTGACATCTTGTCTTCGCAAGTAAGTTCGATTTGATTTCACGATTCTACGGGTTGTGGGAGAGGTAGCGAATGCTCTGGTACTAAAAAGCCCCAAATCTTCAGTGCAGCAGGAGAACAGTGTTGCCTAGTTATCTGATGTTCATGCCCATAGTCAAAGACCTTGTCGATTCTTACCTAGGGTTTAAACCCCACAGAAGAAGAATTAATATTCATTACAGACTAACTCGCAATCCGCGACATCGCTCTCTGTGTTCTTTTAAATAATAGTCATAAAAGGTCTGGACTGGACACGACACCATTTCCTAACTCCTTGATACAACAATCACCCTCATCACTGTCGTAACTCCGATCAAGGTGCTGCAACACAATGGTGACTTCCAATACAGTGCGTGCAGCAAACCCTGTTATCACCAGGTGCATTGTTTCCGCAAGGATCTGAGTACCACGTTAGCAAACTGACTTTTGCCTGCTTCAAGACAAGATTTTGAACTTACACCAACTCGGCAAGCAACTTCCTGTGCAAAACGACAATGTCAAATCGCCGTTAGAACCGCACACTTTCACCGAACTTCCAGCTGGCTGCTTCCCATATCCCCAAACAATCTCCTGACACGTCTTATCACTCGGCTTCAGCGACAAGGTGCGTCCTGCAAAGCCATCGCCGAAAATATCGCTCATATCGTACCAGACCTTGTTGCCATCGAGGTTGTACGCAAAAATAGTCTGGCTCACATTGGGCTGGAAGATGCCGTTGGCAACTGGTGAGATCTTGATCGCAATACCACCAGACGCAGGGTCGCGCCTAAAGGTCTCGCTGTAGGAGGTGGAAGGGGCAACGGTATATTGCGGGCTGATACTTCCACCTACAGACCAGAGGTAGATAGGTTCCGGGCATTGATTGCTGACGATGGCGCGACCGACAGCTTGGACTGTAGGGAAGAATAAGGACGAGAGGGTGGTAGCGAGCGCAAGTGACGGGAAAAGCATCTTGTCCTGGAATTTCCCTTTATTAATCTATAGAAGTGAACGATTGACTGTCGAAATATCCCAAAAAGCAAAATCAGACTCCCCCAGCTCTCCTTTTTATACACAAACAGCAGCACAGCAGCTCAGGTCATCAGCCCTCGCCCATCATCTGCCAACACATCAATCACCCCGTCATACACACAAAGCCACTCTAAACCATATTCCCAAATTAACCATCCACTCTTTCCACCCCCCAATCACCCCACTCGCACCCCATCCACCCTCGCAAAGTAGACGAAAACCCCCAAGCCTCTGCCCGACGAGCCTGTATCCTCCAAGCCCCCTCATTGGCCAGACCCACCCCTCAGCCCCAATGATCCCACACCCCTCATCTTCCGCCGCGTGCGTGACAAGCGGGTAACGCACGCTAGTTCCGCTCCCATTCCCTCCTCGGTACCACCGATCCAACACGAGACTAACACAGGTATTGGGTACTCTGCGCCAAACGCAAAGACAAGGCCCAGCTTAGGCGTGCTC